>CM076581.1:1510524827-1510744361 GCA_034641835.2 Pinus albicaulis | reverse complement strand
GTACTAAAAACACTAGTTGGTGATGAAATCCAACATCGTAGAATTTAATACAGAAAGGGAGGATGGAACAGTTACCCTGACAACCTGCTTAATGAAACAGACTGGCACAAGTTTCTTCACAAAACCATCTCAAGTGAAAAGAACCCCCCAGAGAGTCCAAGTGAGTCTAGTCGACGTCTGCTCCAGGTACATTGAGATCTTTCCTTCACCGTCACCTTAGGAAATAATCTTAAGCTTATGGACACTAAGGTTACCAACAATAACAAATAAAACTGGGGGAACAGTCTACGATCCGATTCCACGCGCAAGGGCAGAGTAACAAAGCTCAATCCCCTTGAAGGTTCCTTGACATGGTCAATCTGAGGTTTACCGACAAGTGACCCCAGGCTCCTCGACAATGGTTAATCCGAGGTTTACCGTTTGTAATGCACACAAAATCTTCTATCTTCCCCAATGAAACAGAATTGATTGTCTCAACAATTCGGATATGATCGTGTGATTTACTTCTTTAAGAGAAGCTTCCCAGAATGTACCAATTACAATTGGATTTATTTTCTACCGCAAGATTTATCTACTTGTTTTTTTTAGTTGCTTTGGAAAGTTAACTACAAACTATTCCAAAGCACTAATCCTGAGCTATATTGGTGGAAAGAGCCCTAAAAATGTAAAAGTTACTAGATGAATTTTATTAAAGCGTTGTGTTATTTAGGCTGTTATTACTCAAAAGGGTAAATGGATATGAAACCAATGGTGTTATGACCCGAAGCAAAACTGAATGCAATCGAATATGATAATGTAATCTTTTCAATTCGATGAATCCTAACTAAAGTAAGGAAATAGTTTCCATACACTTCCAACAATGCAAAAATTGATCACTAAGAGAAAATATAACAAATTCTCTAATGCACTAATTTCATCAAGAAAAACTAATGCAAATCAATCCCAAAACAATTTTTTATTTTTGTGTTTTTAAAACAAGCATAAAAACATCTAAATTCAAATCAAAGAAAATTGATCTAAATCTACGATTGATTTTTCAGAATATAAACTATGCAATTGTAATCTATGCACAATTCACTTGAAAAGTATGCAAATGTAATCTATGCACATTTTTCATTCATATTCTGAAAATGAGAATTCTAATTATGCAAATGTGATCTATGCAAGAGAATTCTCAAACACAAGATGATTCTAATGTAATCTAAGAACCAATCAAGTGTAAGTCAAGAAAATCGGGTGAGATTTCCAAAGATCAAAAAACACTCAAAGGCGATTAACACTCATACACAATTTAGCCCCCCCCCCCCCCCGGGCAAATGAGGGGGAAATGTTTTTGCAAAAACAAAAGCAAAAAGATGAAAAATTGTGAAAAGACTGAGACAAAACTCCAAGTAAAGACCAAAGGAAATCAAATTAATAATTTCTCAAAAAAGAGACTCAAAACACATAATTAACGGAGATTGATGAGATGAAGAATTACTGAAAGAAATTCAGAAACAAGAGATTTTTGACAGAGAAATACAGATCTAGGTAGATGCTAAGAATCCTAAATTAAATCTAAGCTAAACTAGAAAAAAGAAATCTGGATTTTTTCCAAAATTTTAACAGGGTTCGCAGGCTTCCAGAAGTAACAGGTGCGGTCCCGCACTGTTTACTCAAGGAAAGTGCGAAATTGCCCGCACTGTGCAAAATAACAAAGTGCGGTCCCCAGAAAAGTTCAATAAAAACTTAAAAGATTTCAAAATTTTCAAAAACAGAGAAAACCTAAGCTACCCAGGTAGATATCCATCAATCAAAAACCAGGAAAAAATTTTCCTCAAATCAAAATAAAAGAGAACCAAAAACAACAAGTTTCTTTCCCCGGTGGAGTCGCCAATTTGTTGGCCGGATAAATCGTTCTTGTGGACAAGACCGATCTCCCTAGTGTCAGAAGACAATCTAGCAACAAACGAACAACTAAGTTTTTCTTTCTCTAAATATATTTTTTTTACAAATAAATGCTATGAAGGTGTTGATCCTACCTTAGATCCAAATGCTTATTTGCGGTCATAATCCTTCTGTCGCAACAAGAGTTCTTTCGTCGCAAGAAAGTGTTGTCTTTTGTCGACCTGCAATCACAAACAAGCAAATATCAATAGCACCTGTATAACAAATAATTATAAAACATATCCATCATAGTGATCAAGGAATATATGAAATAAATGATCAAATGATAGCTTATTGAAATAAACAATCGAACGATAATTTATTGAGAAAAACAGAACTTGATTGTATTAATCTTAAAATAACAGAAGATCCTTACAACCTTAGCCTTGATGTTCGAAAGGCCTTCCCGGGGTCCGAAGCAGGAGTCTCCTCTACTTTGATAAGTCTTGCACTCTTTCAACCAAGACAAATAGAGGTATGTAATCTCTCCTCACAAAAGTCTTGTTTAACTGAGTCTGAATCTCAACAGCACTTCAGCTCAATCACACATAAAGCTTCAACTCCAATAATCAATCTCCAGAATCTCAATCTCCAAAAGTTTCACCCAAAAATCTTCTTAACTTCACTTAACCTTTTTTAGGCTACCCAATGCCTCCTTTTATAGAGCAGATGGGGAGGTTAGGATTCCACCTTTAAAGGGATATAACCCTCCTTCAAAGGGATAGGCTCCTCATATCAAGGGATTAGTTCCTTAAGGTGTGGGATACATGCACCTTACTAAAGCGTACTCATCCCCAAAAAATCTCATCTAGAACCTTCTAGAATTGACCAAAATTCAACTTTTTCAGTTTAATTTCGCGCTTTTTTTATCTTACAGGGGTTCCGCACCTATAACACATAGAAAGTGTGTTTTAGGTCCGCAGGAGAGCTGAACATTAGGTGCGGGACCACAGGCAATGTATAGAGAAAGTGCGATACCCAAGTTTAAGAGATTTTTAGGAACTTTTCTCTGATTTTCAAGGCTTGACATGAAGAACTGATATGTTAGACTTGCAAAAGGGGGAAGTATGAGTTATAATGAGCTCATACCCATAGCAGAATGTCAGGGTGACAATTTTTAGTGTAACACCCCCTTCCAAAGGATTATAAAACTTATAATATTTGTATAAAATTGTTATAATTTTAGCATTATAGATGGATTTAGGCCCCTTTAAGAGGTCTTTGAATCCATCTACCTAAACTTTAACATTGCAACTAATTTTAACATTGTAAATGGATTCAAAGACCCCTTTGTCTCTAAATTTTAGCACTACAAATGGATCCTTAAAGGGATTTCTGAATCCATCTACAATGTTAAAATTTAGTGAAATATAATACTTCAATATCAAAATTCAAATTTTCCATTTCCTGAGTGACACAATTAAAAATGACTAGCATAAATGAATACTTCAAATACTTGTTGCACTTGTTAGCTGGTCATATTTTTATTCTTGGACTATAGTAGTTGTTCACGTTAATCATTTTTAATTTTTTCACTTATTATATAGTCATATATTTTAACCTTGGACAAAATTAGTCACTTAAGTTAATCTCTTTTGTTAGGTCACTTATTATCTAGTCATATATTTTATCCCTAGACTAAATTAGTCGTTCTTAGATGGGTCACTTAAAATTTCTCAAATTTAGTAGTAATGCACTTGAAATAATTGTGGTGACTAACGTTTTTAGTCGCTTAGTCACTAATCTCTCATGTGTACTAGTGTTTGAGCTTGTTAATGTAACAGATCCATATTTACTCCTGCATTTACTCACCCTAAATTCACACCACCTCGAGCCATGTATTATTTTTATTTGTAATTCATGAGCCCTCAAAGGGTTTCATTCCCTCCATTTTGAAAATTCATAGGCTCTACAACTAAAATTTGGCCAAGAAAGGAGAAGATTTTCTATTTCCTAAATGGGGGACATAGCATAGATTTTTGTTGAATTCCCCTTATGAGCATTCTTGTTTTCCATATGTGCTTTAAATTGGTTTCCTCTCATCAACAAGTTGAAATTCTATGATTTTTTCTCCCATGTATACTTTCTCCCTATTTTTGGTTTGACTTTGGCATTGATACATTTGTTTTCATTCAAAATACAATGTTAATCTCTTATTTTTGACAAGCACTAGAAAGAAAATAGTGTTCTGCCTATGAAGACATGTTCTACTATCTAATTCGGTGTGGTTTTGATTTTATTTGACTATAATTCGAGTCAATTATTGGCATTATGAAAAATGTGTTTTCCTTTATGGAAACCTACTTGATAAAGATGTCAACATGATGGTAGCAGGATGAGTATTCAAGTCAATACAGATGTGACAAAGAGATTGGACAAAGGAATATCAGTTCAAAGATAGAGAAATGATAAAGATTATTCTTGGAAAATTATACGCAGATCCTGTGAACAAAGGTTGCGTAAATACACAGGTATGGTGAAGAAAAGTAGCGTACAGTTTCCACACCATGGTTTTATCAATACAGGGGTATTTACCATGGCATTTTCCCATAGTAATGAACGCAACAACGAATATCTAATCCCATCAAAGAATACCATCGACATTACTAAGGGATTTCCCTAAGGTATTGACTAAGGCCTAAGCTATAAAAGGAGATGGAGATCAAAGTGCTATATGTGCAAGTTTTTTGTTTTCTATGAGTAATTTGATTTGAAATATGTGTGTACCAAGGAGCAAGGAAAATACATAGACCCATAATATCTGAAGTGTGGTATTATATGTACTTGTAAGGTTTTCTTGTTGAAAATATCTAACTGTGACAGATCTATGGTATTAATGATATTCTGACATGAGTATGAGACAGTAAAGTTTGTGAAGTATAAATTGTGGTTGCAGCGAAAGCATAACTCAGTGATTTCATATATGTACTTTGGTTTCCATTGAGATATCGTGTATATATGTGGATCTTCTTCTAAATAGTTTAGTATATATTGTACAGTATGGAAAGATCTGTACGCATGTGTCAAGTATGAAAAACATGTACATACGCGAAAATTATTTATAAGGGTCACGTACATCTGTTGGGTTTTCTAGTATGATATGATGATAATGGTTGATATATTATGTTATGTTAGTTTTTATCTATCAATGAAGTCTCTCTTATAATAATTTGTGTTTGACATTACTGTTTGGGCTAAATTGATTATAAAGTAAAGTATTTAATTTTGATGATGTTGTTATGTGATAATATGTATTTGGTTCACTCATTTATTTTGTCTTCGGTATCTATTTGGGTGATTGATTCAATGGTACGGTGATTCAGATTCAGTTATCAATATTTTGAGATCAGTACGTGGGTATTCTTCGAGAGAAACATGTATATACACAGGTATGATTAAGAATAGTAACATATACATTCTTATGCATGTTTGAACAGGGTTTGCAGTGGCAGCAGTTGGTTACTATGTTGGGTAACATTTTTTTGATATATTGATGAGTGACTCTGCATTTCTGATGTGTACTAATTTTATTTGGTCTAGTTGCATTGGTTACATTAGAATATTTGATGATACAATATTTGAGTAGTTGATTTCAGAGTCGTTGGGAATGGATCCATTTTGAAACATTATGAAAATTGATCCACTAAGATCTGAGGATAACAGTCTTCAGAAAGGGGGTTGTAGCTCCCATCTATTAGGAGCTAGAAAACAAAAGAAGGTTATAGCCTTCTACAAGTAGAAGCATGTGCACTGGTTAAAGTTTGTGTCAGTACAAGATTTTAAGAATATTACTTTCCTTTAATAAAAGAAGAGATAGACTGCAGCAGCGATGGTTTTCTCCCACATTGAGTTTCCACCTTAAAATCATGGTGTTCATGTGTGTTGATGTGTTTCTTATGTGTTCATAATATATTTTCTCCTTGTTGCTCATAGTTTCTGCTTAATACATGTCTACTAAACTAATGATGCACAAGTTAAAGAAAAACATATGATGAACTATATGTAAATTTAATTTCACTGGATATACGCAGTTTTATTTCATCATAGTAGTGTACATACGCGGGCTCACTGAATAATAGTCGCATATAGAAATTAGAATAAGAAAATAAATTTGAAGTATTTAAAACACTGATTCACCCCCTCCATTAGGGGAATTTTGAGGTCTAAAATGGGTCTCCTACAAAAAAATTACAACCAAAATAAAATTTATAAGAACCAATAAGATTCAAGATGATGATGTCAACCATGAGGGATGTTTTACAATTTTTGGAGTAAAAAAGTAAAAATATTAAAACATAATAAAATAATAAAACTACTTTTTCAATTCGTATTTTCAACTTATCTCCCTAAGATTTTACTCAAATTTTGAGAGGAAGTACTCTTTGTATGTAAAATTTAATTCCTCATCCAAGGATTACCCATGTTGCATACTTTTTATGGACCCTGCTACACAAAAAATGAGAAATACATGAAAAAATGTGATTGCAATCACATTTTTCATGTATTTCTCATTTTAGTGTACCAGAGTCCATCAAAAGTATAGAAAATGGGTACTCCTTGGATGAGGAATCAAATTATGCATCCAACGAGTGTTTCCACTCAAACTTTGAGTAAACCCATAGGAAGATAAGTGAACATACGAGTTGAAAAAAATATTTTTTTTTTCCCTTTAAAATTTGATGATGTAATCTAATATTATTTTATTATTTCTACTATTATTTTATAATTTCCTTAGGAGGCCCATTATAGACCTAAAAATTCCCATGATTTCAGTATTTTTCCTAATAATTGGAATCAAAGCAGGTCCTTAAGAAGAATATTCATTGCTTGAAGGAAGATTTATCAAGATGAGAAATCAAGGGGGAGCAACATCTATCAAGCCACCATTATTTAATGGATCCAATCTGGTTTTCTGGAAAGTCAAAACAAGAGCTTATATATAGTCAATTGGAGATGATGTTTGGTCAATCATTGAGGGAGGATATTAGTATCCATCTCCATTCTCATAGAAGAATCAGAAAAGAAAAAATATGATACCAATACAAAGTTTGTCAAATCTCTATTAGGAAGCTTGGCAGAATCAAAATTTGTAAAATTCATGCAGTTGAATACCACAAAGGATATATGAGACAATATAATCCAAAGTTATGAAGGTGACACTAAGGTAAAGAGTTCCAAACTTCAAACATTTAGAATTCAATATGAAACTCTTAGAATGCATAATGATCAAAGTATTGCAAGTTTCTTTCTTAGGGTAGATGAGATCATTAATTCAAAGAAAAATCCTCATGACGAAGTAAAAGAATTATTACTTGTTCAGAAAATATTAATATCTCTAACCCCAAAATTCGATTTGAAAGTCTCTGTTATTGAAGAAATGCAGGATTTAAAGAACCTTACTATTGAACAACTTCATGGGATTTTAACAGCCTATGAAATGAGAAAAGGGGGTCCCTTAGATATCAGAGAAGCTGCATTTAAAGCTACTTCTAAAGGAAAGTAAAAGGAGGATCTTAAGGAATCAAGTTATGTATCATATGAAGAAGAGTAAAATTTCGTAAAGAAACTCCAAGTAGGAACTGGAAAACTTAGAGGTAAACTTCCTTTCAAATGTTTTGCTTGAGGAAGATTTGGTCATTATGCTTATAAATGCCCTTATAAAGAAAACCATGAGAAAGGAAAGAATTATTCAAAAGTAAATTGTATAGGAAGGTTTGAAAATAAGATAAGTGTCTATGCGCATGAAAATAGTGATGGTATTTCAAATGGCGAAGAAGGTGAGTCTGGTCAAGAATATCAATTATTTATGGCATTTGAAGATAAATATATTGTTGAGTCTGATGATGTTTTTATGGATGCCCTAAAATAAAAGGATAATATTATTGAAGAAATAACTCAGCCTTAAATTCATTTAGATGAAGCTAAATTAGCATAAGAAGCACTAAAGAAACAAATTCTATAAAAGGAGAGGCATAGTTAAATGTTATAACTAGAAGTAGTAAGTGTAAGGAAGGAACTTGAGAAAACAAAAGGTATAAACCTTAGATTTTATAAATAATTCGAGACCTTAGAAGAAATAATCAAAGTACAACGCTCTCCTCTTATAAAAAAGGGTCTTGGATATAGTAGAGAATCATCAAATACTACAAAATATTCTGAAACAGTTACAGGAAGCTATCTCTATGTAGTAAAAGGACGTAGTCAACAAAATTCCAGCTCTTAGTGAAAGAATGAGGGATCAAATGTTTCTCAGGTAAATAATCCTTACCACAATCAAAAGGAAAAATACACAAGAAGGTACTATACTCCCAAAGACTTCTACTTTAATGGTCAAGGCTTCACTTGTCATAATTTTTGTCATAAGGTTGCTTAGTGTGCTACTTATAAAACTATCATGACTAGAGAAGCAAGAAAACAAAAGAATGAGATCGGGTTAAATAAATACTCTTATAATACCTTCTCGCCTCTTGAAGATGAAACTGAATGTTCCTTTCCATTAAATTTGGGCTTCTATAAACTGAATGCAAAATCAGAATGAGATCAACTCTTTAGAATGAACAAATAGGAACAACATCCAAGGTATGGAAAAAGAAAACCATAGAATCTGAGAATTTTGGTTTAGCTTTGTATGTAGGAGATCAATAAAGTTTATGGTACATTGATAGTGGATGCTCAAAGCATATGATAGGTGATAAATATAATTTTATTTCCTTTAATGAAATAAATAAAGAAAATAATGTAACCTTTGAAAATAATTCACCTGCTGCTATCAAAGGAAAAGGAACTGCTTTGCTGAAAGAAATGGTCAAAGTTGGAAATTTTTTGCTTTTTCATGGATTAAAATATAACTTATTGGGTGCTAGTCAAATGTGTGACCAAGGGAATGAGGTTGTTTTCATATCAAAGAATTGTGTTGTATAGAATATCGATACATGTAAGATCATAATAAAGGGAACAAGAACTCAAAGTAATGTTTGTGTCTTGGAAGGTGGTCTAGAACATTGTTACTTGAGAAAATCAGAAAAAAAAAAAAAAAAAAAAAAAATTTCTTTGGAACAAAAGAATGGGACATCTAAATTCAGTTAATTACATAAGTCAAGTAGAAAGGGAGCAGTTCACGACTTTCCTAACATCTCTCTACCAGAAAGTACCATATCCATATCATGTCAATTCAGTAAGTAAACTAGGGTGTAGTTTAATGCCAAAGAAGGTACTTCAAGTAAGCCACTTGAACTTATTCATGTTGATTTGTGTGGTCCTCTGAGAAAGAAGTCTCCTCTGGGAAAACAATACTTCATATTATTCATTGATGATTTTACTTTAATGCATTGGATTGGCTTATTGAAACATAAATACGATGCATTTGATAAATTTAAAGTCTTCAATCCTCTAGTAGAGAATGAGTTATATTTGAAAATAAAATTTCTTAAATCTAATAGAGGAGGATAATTTATATCAGATGAGTTTTTCGTTTTTTGTGAACAACATGGCATCACGAGGAAATTTTCTATAGCCAAAAATCCTCAACAAAAAAGAGTGGTAGAAAGGATGAATAGAACAATCCAACAAATGTCACATGCCATGCTTGAGGAGTCCGGAGCACCTCATGCCTTATGGGGGGAAGAAGCGCATACAACCACGAATATCCTCAATAAATCTCATATTTGAGTAAAAAATGATAAAATGTGTCATGAAATATTGTTTGGTAAGCCTCCAACTGTCAAAAATTTTAGAGTCTTTGGAAGAAAATGTTACATAAATAATAATGATGATAAGCTTGGAAAGTTTGAATCTAAAGATGATGAAGGAATTCTCCTTGGATACTCCTCTAGAATCAAAGGATATAAATGCTACAATAAAAGACTTCAAAATTTTGTTGAATGTATTGATGTTGTGATTGATGAAGCATCCACAGGTACCAAAAAGGAAGCACCAGAAAATGACGAATATATTCCTACCACAATCCAAAATGTTTAGGAGAGGGAATCAATGAAGCATTAGAAGAAGGAATTGAAAGCACAAAATAATCTGAAAAGACTCCTTCAAGGTATGTTTAGAAAAATCATCTGGAATCTCAAATTCTAGGTGAAAAGGAAGCAGGAGTACAAACTAGAAGATATCTTATTGGAACTTCCATATATCTAGCCTTCATATCCACAATTAAACCTTAAATTATGAATCAATAAAGCAAGGACGAAAGCTAGTTTAAGGAAATGGATGAAGAACTTGATCAAATAGAAAAGAATCATACATGGGAATTAGTACCAAGACTTCGTGATAAAAATGTTATTGGGAAAAAATGGGAATTCAAAAACAAAATGAATGAAAATGGAAAGGAAAATAGTAACAAAGAAATACTTGTATGCAAATACTATGTTTAAAAATAAGGAATATACTTTGAAGAAACATTTGTACCTGTAGCCAGACTTGAAGCTATAAAAATGTTCCTTTCATTTTTCAAGTTTTCGTAAATTTAAAGTATATCGAATGGATGTTAAATCTGCATTTCTAAATGGATACCTTGAAGAATAATTTTATATTGAACAACCTGAAGCGTTAATTAGAGGAAATCTTAAAAATATTGTTTGCAAACCTAAGAAGGAACTATATGGGCTAAAGCAGGCTCTGGGTTCATGGTATTATCATCTTGACAAGTACATTCAACTAAAAGACTTCACTAAGGGATCTGCAGATAACAATCTATATCTAAAGATGGATAAATATAAACTTTTGATAGTTGTTTTTTATGTAGATGACATCATATTTGGAAGAAATGAAGAATCTATGACTCAAGTATTTGCTTCAATCATGCAACAAGAATTTGAAATTTCCTTACTTGGTGAACTAACATACTTTCTTGGTCTTCATGTTCAGCAAGGAAAGAATGGTATCTTTCTCTCACAAACCAAGTACCTCAAGTAGATTTTGAATCAATATGGAATGGAAGCCTATAAGCCTATATGCACACCAATGGTAACAAGATGTAATATTAGTTCACATGATAATTCTCCCTCAATAAAAAAACCATAATACAGATCTATGATCGAGATCTTGCTCTACCTTACAGGAACAAGACCATATATTATGCATGTAGCTGGAATTGTTGGACGGTTTCAAGAAAATCCTAAAGAAACACATCTCCATGCAGTTAAGAGAATATTCAAGTACTTACAAGGAACTCAAAATTTTGGTCTATGGTATCCCAAATATGCATACTTTACACTTCATGCTTACACAGACGCAAATTGGGCAGGTAATATTTATGATCGAAAGAGTACTAGTGGAGGAGAATTTTATTTGGACCTCGCATGATATCATGGTTCTGCAAAAAAAAAGCTCCATTGCTTTATCTACTTCTGAGGAAGAATATTTTTTGTTGCATCTTATTTTACTCAAATTCTATGGATGATGAAAACATTGCGAGAAATTCAAATCACTTGTCCTCAACCTATACCTATTTTGTGTGATAATAGTAGCACCATAAGTATTCTAAAAATCTTGTCATGCACTCAAAGACCAAGCATATTCCAATCAAATATCACTTTCTAAGAGAATAGGTTCTTGAACAAAACGTCAAACTAGAGCATGTTCCCTCAAAGGAAAAAGTTGTAGATATATTTACAAAACCACTTCCACGTGATTCCTTTGAATATCTCAGACAAAAACTAGGAGTGGTTTTTGCCTCATCACTTCATTAATTATTCTAACAGATCTTTCATGTTCAGAGGGATCTAAGACTTAAAATGATTGCAGGTCACTTTTTGTACATGGAACTTATGAAGGAGAGACGCATATATACATGTGTTTTGATCTAGATATCCATGTATATACGTGTGTTTTGATCCAAATAGTTGTGTATGTTTCTCTGAGATGAAGAAACAATGAGAGAGACTTGGGGAGAGGTTATGATATGATTCATGTAGTTATTATTTGACTCTCTGACCTTGATGTTGATTGTTTACATTTTTTTATTACTCAAACAATACTTAGATGTGATATTGGCTTATGAATGTGACATCGTTTCTTTGATGTATTTAATTGATTGAAGAGGTTTATTTGATGAATGAGTAGGATATGATCTGATAGTTAACATTTGGAACAGGTTCAAGGGGAGAATTTTCTATATTAATACATTGTTGACATTATGATTTCCTTGTTTCATATTGGGTTCATGATAAATTAGTGATGATACTAAACATACACATGTTGTTGAAGTTGTATGTTGCATCATGATGTGTTATTGTCATTATCCTTGAGTTGCATATTGGTGAAGTTGTCTATAGTGTGATAATTCTTCTTGCATGAAGATTATGGTCCAAGAGAATTATATGCTACTGCTACAACTACTTGGTGATGCTTGAAAGCATTACATATTTGGTCACATGTTGATGTTGATAAATTGTCTCATATTACTTCATAATAATGATGTTCATCTTACAATATCCTATTTGGTGTATGATGGTTGATGATGACTATCATGGTCTTACTACCTCACTATTGAGGTCCTTCGTATTGGTTATAAATGTATGTTTCTTGATGTAAAGGTCATCATGTAATACTTAGTCATGTATGGACTATTGCGGTCAAGTCAATTATGTATGTGATCCCCATTATTTTGGGCAATTGATGTAATGATTAAGTCACAATATGTTACCCAACTTTGTTGGGTGATTAATGTAACCATGAGTCCTTGGTGATAGGAAAGTTCATATATGGTTGAGTCATCGAGTCATGTATTTCAGAAGATCCAATATATGCTCAGGGGTATCATGATCAGTCTACAATATTCATCTTCAACAGATCAGATCTACAATGCACATCTCTACAAAGGGAGAAAGAAGTCTTCATCCAGCATTGGTTAGCCCTTTTACCTTGATTTCAAAGGGGGAAGAGAAGCTTAGTGTTTAGAACATTATATCTCAGATGTGTTTACAAGTATCTACAAGTGATGGTAACCAAACACCAAAGTGGTTTCCATCAAGTCCAAAGGGGGATATTGTTGGAATTATGACAAATGTGTTGTCCTTGATGGCAACCTACTTGATAAAGATGTCAACATGATGGTAGCAGGATGAGTATTCAATTTAGTATAGGTGTGACAAAGAGATTGGAAAAAGGAATATCATTTCATAGACAGAGAAAGGATAAAGATGATGTATGGGAAAGTATACATGGATCCTCTGAAAAAATGTCACGTACATACGCAGGTATGGTGAAGAAAAGTAGCGTACAATTTCCGCACCATGGTTTTCTCAATACCAGGGGATTTTACCATTGTATTTTCCCATAGTAATGAGCGCAACAATGGATATTTTATCTTGTCAAAGAATACCATCGAAATTACTAAGGGATTGGCCTAAGTTATTGGCTAAGGACTAAGCTATAAAAGGAGATGGAGATCAAAGTGTTATGTGTGCAATTTTTGTGTTTTCTATGAATGAATTTATTTCCAATAGGCGTACACCAACAAGGAAAAGAGATAGACCTGAAATATATGAAGTGTGGTATCATGTGTACTTTTTTGGTTTGCTTGTTCAAAATCTATAATTGTGATAGATTTGTGGTATTAATGATATTCTGACATGAGTATAAGACAGTAAGGGTTGCGAAGTATATTCTGTGGTTGCAGCGAAATCAATGATTTCAGATATGTACACCATTTTTCCACTGAGAGATTATGTACATACGCAGATATTATTCTAACGAGTCGTGTGTATATTCTATAGTATGGACAAATCTATATGCGGGTGTTAAGTATGAAAAGTGCGTACATATCCGGAAATGATTATAAGGGTCGCATACATCTGATGGGTTTTGCAATATGCGTTGATGATAATGGTTGATCTATTTCGTTATGTTTGGTGTTGTTTTTCAACGAAGTCTCTCTTATAATAATATGTTTTTGATAGGACTATTTAGGCTGAATTGATTATAAAGTAAAGTATTTACTTGTGATGAAAATACTGTGTGATAATATGTATTTGGTTCATTGATTTATGTTGGTTTCAATATCTGTTTTGGTGATTGATTCAGTGGTATGATAATTCATATTTAGTTATCAATATTCTAGGATATTTACACAGGTATTCTTCAAGAGAAACGTGTACATACATAGGTATGAGTAAGAATAGTAGCGTATACAACCTTATGGATGTTTGAACATGGTTTGTAGTGGCAGCAGTTGGTTTTTGTGTTGGGTAACAATGTTTTGATATATTGATGAGTGAATCTACATTAGTATGATTTGTACTGATATGATTTGGTCTAGTTTCATAAGCTACATTAGAATATTTGATTATTTAGTATTTGAGTATTTGATTATAGAGTTGTTTGGAATGGATCCAATTTGAAACATTTTGAAAAGTGATCCACTAAGAGATGATGATAGCAGTCTTCGGAAATGGGGTTGTATCTCCCTTCCATTAGGAACTAAAAAATGAGATAAGGTTGTAGCCTTCTACAGGTAGGAGTCTGTGTACTGGTTAAAGTTTGTGCCAGTACGAGATTGTAAGAAGATTACTTTTCTTTAATAAAAAAAAACAAAGATGACCACAATGGAGGTTTTCTCCCACATTGGGTTTCCACCTAAAAATCCTAGTGATCATGTGTGTTGATGTGTTTCCTATGTGTTGATGATCTATTTTCTACTTGTTGCCCATAGTTTCTACTTAATACATGTTTACTGAAGTAACGATGCATTAGTTAAAGAACAATGGATGATGAACTATATGTAAAGTCAATTTCACTGGATATACGCAAATATATTTCATCATAGTAGCATACATACCTGTGTTCACTGAATAATAGTCACATATAGGAATTAGAATAAGAAAATAAATTTGAAGTAAGTATTTAATGATCTGGATCTTGCTTGAAATGGACCTCTTATTGCAACTTTGTTGATAATTTCTGCTACACATGATGAAATCAAATTCTGACAAAGACACATTTGAGGTATTGAATATGTCTTTCCATTGATATAAGAAAATTTAAATTTGATGACCCTTTGGGAGAGAAAATGATTCCACAAACTCATAGGATGTGCGGCAGTTGCATATTCCAGAAAAGAGTAACTTCAATTGCTCATATCTCTCAAACTGGGAAACGGAATCAAATTACGTAAAAAACCCATTTGGGATAATAACAAATAATTTCAAATGATATATGAGCAATTGAAGTTACACTTGCATGAATTTTACTGAAGATTACTGCAAAACATTGAAATTGAAATATGTTTCAAACCCTCATGGAGCCATAACCTAAATCTGGATTTATGCAGGAATGAAATAAAATACAGAAATACACATAAACACATAGATGCAGCAAAAATAAGACTTCATTTCATTAATATCTCATAGCTAAAATATGCTTACAGACAAAATGGAAATAAACTAGCCAGGGTGTTGGCAGCTTATCTCTAAGAAGAGATGTGGTGGATACCTATCTCTGAACTATGTTAAAATGAGGCTCAAGGGTCATTTTATTATTGAACAATAAGAGAAAACCCTGACTCGAGGAGATGTAACACCAAGTGTTTATGGGCCTCGTTGGGGTTAGTTGGGTAGCCAACTTCCTGGGGTCATAACTTGGTTATGGTATCTCCATTTGGCGTGTATGATACCTCATTGGAAAGATATACTTGGTGACTACGACGTTTAGGGCCTCAAAATGGCTCTGGAAGTTCAAGACCTGAAAAATTGCTAAAAATATTAAAGAAGAAAACTGATGAAACTGACTAGGTGGAAGGCAGGTGGCCACCAATATCCACCTAGATCATTCCTCCCCCCTTAGAAAGAAATGTTCCCCATTGCATGCAGATCCTCCATGACGTAGGTAAATTTCTATTGAACCTGGTCCCTAGTGAACGACTTTCCCTACTGAAGGATTTAGCTTTCTTTGAAGTGAGCGTAGCTTGTGGTGGAGTCCAGAGAGGTGCTCCTTCCACAAATGTAACCAAAATGTGTCGCCCACCTGGAACTTGCGTGGCACTCGATGTTGATATTAGAGCTGCTTGTACTTGGCATTGGATTTATCCAATATGTCATGGACCTGTTAGCAGACATCAGAAAATACATGTGTGGATTATGTTTGTGTGGTCGAATGAGGTATGGCAACATCAGGTAGCGGCACACCTAGGGTTAGATCAATGAAGTGCTTGACCTGATAGTGTAGAGGAACCTCTCTGGGTGAGCATAAAATTTCCTTGTATTCCTCCACAACTTTGTCCATTTGTTTTTCCCGTGTAGGGGAACCTTGTTTGGAGGTTGTGTCCATAATATTCTTCTTGTCCTGTGGGCAAATTGAAATGAAAACAAATTTCCTAGTCTGGGAAATAATATTACTGCTTACTTTGCAGTAATCAAAAAGATGGCAGGAGGTGGTACTACCTCTGGTATCATGTAAAACTTATTTCCCAAAGTAATAATAACATAACATGGTCTAGACCCATACACAGTGTTGTGGCTCATTTGTAATATCCTTTATTTTAAATTTTTCAAAAATACAAAAAAAATAGAAAACTATGAAAATGTATGTTAAAGTACAAAGTTTCTCATACTTTAGCATAAAAGATGTAATATTTTTGTATAAGTTTAAAAGTTTAATATTTTAAACTTTTCATGAAAGCAAGTCCCAGCGCTCAGTTAATTAACGAGCAAGTTGATGACTGGGATCTGATGATTCGTCTGAAAAGCAATAAAAGTGGCAACCTGCGGGCACATTCAGCACGTCGATTAACAAGGAGGGTGCCTCCGTAGTTGACCTAGTTGACTGCGGGGTCGATTAAGATCTACAGCCACGATTAACTATGGGGGCATGATCCTCATAAGCTCTTCGTATCTTCGAGGCTCCCGCTATGACATAAACGACTGTTAGGTCCCTATATTACTATTATAGTCCCTTATTGTTGTTGGTGCAACCACCTTATTGTTATTATTGTACCCTTGTAACCCCCAAATTGTTATTATTGTGCCCTTAAATCATTATTGTTAGGTCGGTTAGGATTACATTGTGGCCCCACGAACTCCTATATATAGAAAGGAGGTTTTGTAATTTGAATCATCCAAGAATTGTTCATCCATGTAATGTATTGGAGGTTGCCCCCTTGAAGTGGCTTATTTCTAAGGCGTTGATATCTCTTTTCTTCTCTTTTTGGAGCTGGTTTCACAACGTTTGGTATCAAAGCTTTGAGATTCTAGGGTTTCGCTGCTCCAAATAGGTCATCGTGGAATTTTCGCTATAACTTTTTTTCTACGAAGGTTAAGAATCTGAAATTTTTAGAGTGCGAAGAAAAAATCCTAAGGAACATCGTCGCAAAATTTCAGAGCTTTGTTCGCAATATTTTTGGAGATATGATCTGTGCAAGTTAGGTCATTTTGCAGGCTCCTGAATTTAACCTAAATAGGTCATTGTGGTATTTTTGTAATAACGTTTTTTCTACGAAGGTTAAGAAGCTGAAATTTTTATAGTGCGAAGCCGCAATCCGGAGGAACATCTTCACAAAATTTCAGATATTGGTTCACAATCATTTCGGAGATATGATCTGTGGAAGTTAGGGCTTTTTTAGGCTTCTGAATTTCATCTCAAAGAGGTGATCGTGGGAAAATATTCATAGCTCTCTCTCTGAGCATCGGATTGGAATGCTGTAAAAAGTGGTCGCAAGTGCATAGAATTTAGTTTTTTTTCTATCAATTTCAGAGATAAAGGAGGAAATAGTGACACGTGGCAAGTGGTACAAGTTCACTTTATTGAACTAGTCCAAAATTGGGTCATTGTGGGAGATTGGACATAACTTTGCCTTGAAGAATCCAAATCAGATCAGACCTGTGGAATTTGAAAGAAGCTTCAGAGGGCTACTACAGGGCTGAATTTTAGATATTGAGGATCCGTAAATATAGAGATAATTCAATTTCAATATCAAGCTCCTCAAAAGAAAGTAAAAGGTGTGTACCTTTTTTTCCGAATTGCATGAGTCTTGTTTGAAGAATAAAGTTGGATTAATTCCAAGGGCATATTGTAAGGTAGATATCAGTATTGGATTCTAAAATGGCCCGTAAAATAATTCAACACCCATTAAGCCTTTAGAAATCTCTACTATGACTCATGAAGACGAAGAATGGCAACATGACATATCAAAATTACAAGAGCAAGTGAAACAAATTTCGCTCTCGCAAAGAGCAACAAAAAATGACATGGAAGTTTTGAAGAAAGGCGTGGAAACTAAGATGGATGGTTTGAAGAAAGGCGTGGAATATAAGATGGATGGTTTGAAGAATGGCATGGAATCTAAGATAGATGGCATGGAAGCTATCATGGAATCTAAGATGGATGACATGGAAGCTAAGATCGATGAAAAAATGGAAAACATGAAGAATAATCTAAAAGAAGACATGGAAGGTTTGAAAAAGTTGATACAAGAAATGTTTTCTAATGGTGAAAAGATAGTAGAGGAAACTCATGATGAGAACAAAATAAATGTTAATCATGATTTCATAAAATCTAATGTTGGTGGGAAGAACCACCATATTCCAAAAATGGATACGAGGAAGTTTGATGGAAAGGATCCTATAACATGGATACTACAGATGGAGCAATATTTTTATCTCCATAATCTGAAAAACACACAAAAGGTATGCATCGCAACTTTACATTTAGAACAAAATAAATTTGTATGGTATCGATGGCTTTGCTCCCGTAAAAAAATTGTCACTTTGTCAATTTTTACAGAGGAAATGATAGCACATTATGAGGATACAAAGAGCAATACCTTCTTTAGCCAATTGATAAATCTCAAACAAAAGGGTTTAATGGGGGAGCACATTGAGGAGTTCCAAAAATTGAATATAAGGGTAACTGATATTCCAGAGGAACACAAGATTGATCTCTTCATAGGTACTTTAAAGGATAACATCCAACATGAAGTTTGCGTTTTGGAACCTGATTCATTGGAGAAGACATTCAGGTTGGCAAGAAAAATTGAATGTAAAATTATGGCGACAAGGAATCCTACCACTCACTTCTATAAAGAGGGAAGTGTTGCTACTCCTAGATTTCCACAACCTACAAGGTTGACACCACAACAATTGGAAGAAAAAAGAGCAAAAGGGCTTTGCTACAGTTGTGATAGCAAATACACTAAAGGTCATAAGTGTACTGAGAAGAAATTATTTTACATAGATTGTGAAGAGGAAGAAGAAAATGAACAAGAAGAGGATATGCACCAGGAACCAACCCTAGAAGAGGAAGAAATGAATCCGACCATATCGTGTAATGCACTGGCAGGAATTACCACTCCTCAAACTCTCAAGATAGAAGGACAAATCAAGAAGAAAAAGGTAATAGTGTTGATTGATTCAGGTAGCACCTATAATTTTATTCATTGTAAGGTAGCCAAGGAATTAAATTGTTTCCTATACCCAGCACCAGAATGTCAAGTGATGGTTGCAAATGGAGGAACTATAAATTTCTCTGGAAAATACCATAATATCAAGCTAACCATGGGGGAATATGTATTGACTAGTCCAATGCTTTCCATTCCTATGGGAGGTGCTGATGTTGTACTAGGAGTACAATGGTTACAATCTTTGGGGACGATAGCTTTTAATTTTCAATAAATTTTCTTGAAATTTTTTTCAGAAGGAAAGGAAGTCGAATTATGAGGTATTGCAGGGAAGCCGAAAAAGATAATAAGCTCTAATGTCATGACAAAGCTTCTAAAGAAAGAACAACGAGGCATAATTTCACAATTATGCTCACTAGAAGTTCCAACATCAAAATCATCTATTTCTGCAGATCTCCAAAAAGTCTTGGACAATCATTCCAAGGTTTTCGAAACTCCAAAAGTACTCCCACCTATTCGTGATCATGATCATGCTATTCATTTGATTCCAGGAAGTGTTCCTCCAAACATCAGGCCTTATAGATATCCTTACTTCCAAAAGAGCAAAATTGAACGTATGATTGCAGAAATGTTAGAAGCGGGTATAATTCAACCTAGTCAAAGTTCTTTCTCTGCTCCTGTAGTATTGGTACACAAGAAGGATGGATCATGGCGAATGTGTCCGGATTATAGGGAGCTCAATAAGCTCACCATTAAAGATAAAATTCCCATTCCTATGATTGATGAATTATTGGATGAATTACATGGAGAAATTTATTTTACCAAGTTGGATCTTCGTTCAGGATATCATCAAATTAGAATGAAGAATGAAGATATTCCAAAAACAACATTTCAAACTCATGAGGGTCATTATGAATTTTTGGTCATGCCTTTTGGCCTTACCAATGCACCTTCTACATTTCAATGGTTGATGAATTCCATTTTCAAACCCTTCCTTAGAAAATTTGTGCTAGTATTTTTTGATGATATACTAATCTACAGCAGGTCTTGGAAGGATCATGTTCAACATGTTGACAGGGTGCTCAAACTATTGTAGGAGAAACAATTATATGCAAAAAACATCCAAATGTTTCTTTGGAGTACAAGAGGTGGAATATCTGGGTCATATTGTATCTCACGAGGGTGTTAAGGTAGACCCTAACAAAATTAAAGCCATTAAGGAATGGAAAGTCCCCACAACCATAAAGCAATTGTGAGGATTTCTCGGGTTAACAAGGTATTATCGCAAGTTTGTTAAGAATTATGGGAGAATAGCAGCACCTCTAACAACATTATTGAAGAAAGATGCATTTTCATGGACTCCTAAAGCAACTAAGGCCTTTGAACATCTTAAAGAGGAAATTTTCCTAGCACCAGTCTTAGCTACGCCAAACTTCACAAAAACCTTTATTGTGGAATGTGATGCCCCGAGAAATGGAATTGGTGTTGTTTTAATGCAAGAAGGAAGACCCATTGCTTTTGAAAGTTGTCCAATCAAAGGAAATTATTTACAGAAACCTATTTATGAGAAGGAAATGTTAGCAATAAAGCATGCACTAAAGAAATGGAGAAATTACCTAATGGGAAGACACTTCAAGGTAAAAACTGATCATGATAGTCTTAAACACTTTTTGGAACAAATACTATATTCAGAAGAGCAGAAAAAATGGGTCACAAAGATGTTGGGTTATGACTTTGAAATTATATACAAAAAAGGGAAGCTAAATGTTGTTGAAGATGCACTCTCAAGAAAGAATGAAGAGGTTGAAGCATTACTTTGTTCCATTTCTATTATCCAACCAGATTGGATAACCGAAGCAACAGATGAATGGAAGAAGGAAGAATATGTGTGGACACTCCTTCAAAAGTTGCAGCAAGATCCTAGTACATCTGATACATTTAGTTGGAAAAATGATTCCTTATGGTACAAAGATCTCTTATATCTTTGTAAGAATTCCCAACTAAAACAAAAGGTTCTTTTGGAATTGCACACTTCTCCTTTAGGAGGACACTCAGGTTTTTTAAAAACTGAACCTTTTTTAATTGCACACTTCTCCTTTAGGAGGACACTCAGGATTTTCAAAAACTTACCACAGGGTGAAGAAAGAATTTTTTTGGGATGGCCTTAAATCTGATATTCAAAAGTTTGTGGCGGAATGTTTGGTTTGCCAGCAGAATAAAGTGGAAACAATTAAGACCCCAGGACTTCTACAACCTTTATCCATTCCAAGTCAATGTTGGGAGGAGATTTCAATGGATTTTATCACAGGTTTACCTAAGTCGGAAGGAAAGAGTGTCATCATGGTGGTAGTTGATAGACTTACCAAGTATGCACACTTTTGTGCATTATCTCATCCATTTAAAGCAAGTATAGTTGCTACTACATTTATGGGCACAATTCAAAAGCTACATGGAAACCCAAGGGTTATTGTGAGCGACAAAGATCCCATTTTTACTGGAAGTTTTTGGACGGAGTTATTTTCTTGTTTGGGTACTCAATTAGCTCATAGCTCATCTTATCATCCTCAATCTGATGGTCAAACTGAGATAGTAAATAAATTTTTGGAAGGATATCTTCGTTGTTTTGTATCTGATAAACAAAAAAAATGGGTCAAGTGGTTACCTCTAGCTGAATGGTGGTATAACACTTCCTTCCATACTGCAGCAAAAATGACCCCATTTATGGCACTTTATGGATATCATCCACCATCCATCACATCATCTTTAAGAGAAAATTCGAAGGTTCAAGCGGTGGAAGATCACATCGAGCATCAGCAAGAAGTTCTCCAACTCTTAAAGGATAACCTGAATTTGGCACAAAATCGAATGAAACAACAGGCAGATCAACATCGTAGCGAGAGAAGTTTTGATGTAGGAGATTGGGTATTTTTACGGCTACAACCATACAAACAAATGTCCCTCAAGCAAGCAATGAAGGATAATAAATTATCGCCAAAGTACTATGGTCCTTACAAGGTGTTGCAAAAGATTGGTACTATGGCATACAAATTGGAGCTTCCTGCTTCTTCGCGAGTACATCCAGTTTTCCATGTTTCATGCTTAAAGAAGGTTATAGGTGAAAATCTTCTAGTTCAAAAAATATTGCCAGAACTTGATGAGGAAGGAAAAATCATATTGGAACCTGAAGCGGTCACGGAAACAAGAACTCGACAACTACGGAATCGATCAATTTCAGAGTATCTCATCAAGTGGAAGAACTTGCCCACTGAAGATTCTACATGGGAGGATGAGAATTTTATACAGAAGCACCCAGAGCTACTCAAGCGTTGAGGACAACACTTTTTTGAAGGAGAGGGGCATGTTAGGTCCCTATATTACTAGAATAGTCCCTTATTGTTGTTAGTGTAACCCCCTTATTGTTATTATTGTACCCAGCTTGTAACCCCCATATTTTTATTATTGTGCCCTTAAATTATTATTGTTAGGTCGGTTAGGATTAAATTTTGGCCCCACTAGGATTACATTGTGGCCCCATGGAATCCTATATATAGAAAGGAGGCTTTGTAATTTGAATCATCCAAGAATTTTTCATTCATGTAATGTATTGGAGGTTGCCCCCTTGAAATGGCTTATTTTTAAGGCATTGATATCTCTTTTCTTCTCTTTTTGGAGCTGGTTTCACAACAATGACTGACGACAGCTAGTAGCCACGTCATGGTATCATTTAATGGTCTTTTTGCACATCAATTTAGAATTTAATTCATAATCTTGTGCCACCTATTTAAAATTGGTTCTTATTTCACAAGGTTAATGTTATTCCTCTGCACTTTTCAATTTGTCTGTGTTTGTGCCTTTCATTGTTGTTTTCCACCTTGTCAGTGTTCACCACCCCAATGAGAATTATGGCCAACCGTCCATCTCTGTCAGGCTCATCCATTCATATTCCTCTCATGGACACTGAGAGGGATATTCAAGATACTATTTGTTCTTTAGATCATCTCCAGTTTTATCAATAGGTCTGTCTGAATGAAAAAACCTCTCCAATTTTCTCTACCATGGTCAAAACAGGTGTACTTTCTACACACATTCCAAAAACGCATCTTTTTTCTAAGTTTATATATTGGCTAGTGTCTGTCATGTACCCTGGAAAGTGTTTTATAATGAATTGTCAAGGAGAAAATGTCTTGCAATTTTTAGCCCTATTAATTCGCCAAGCTCTATGTTACCCTGAAACAGAATTCTATGTCCAATTTATTGATGATTCGTTGATAGCACATTATGATAGTCTTCAGGTCAAAAATTCAATCAATTTGTCCTTTTTTCTGAAACCAGATATGAAGCAGTTTGTACCTGACAGCAAATAATTATCCATGGAAATTTTCGACGTAGAAGTCCGACCAGTGCTGAGGTGAATTTCAAAGATATTGGGAAAATAAGATGATAGCATAATTGACAAATTAGTTTTAGGAATGTTTTCTTTGATGATGAAGCCA
Source organism: Pinus albicaulis (assembly GCA_034641835.2). Lineage (NCBI taxonomy): Eukaryota > Viridiplantae > Streptophyta > Pinopsida > Pinales > Pinaceae > Pinus > Pinus albicaulis. Next base: position 1,510,720,604 of record CM076581.1, on the reverse strand, counting down.
GGGGTAGTGCTAGATATTCCTTCATATTGGAAAGAAGTTCTCAATACTCAGCTCATGAGCTTATCACTGACTAGGTCATTCAGGTTCCCCTCTCTTATTTTTTATCTCTTTTTATATCAAAATGTAGAATAATTCTTGCATCTGGGGTTAAATATCATGGATATAAATAAAAATAGGCAGTCAGTAGTGTTTTGGACTGACATAGTAAGAAAAGAACATAATGAGGAGGGTTTGTTTGATTTTGTAAACCATTTTATGTCTACTACATATAAAATTCTGAATGGGGTTTCTCCCCCATGCTTCCCGCAAAAGGCTCAAGAGTTCTTGTAGCTGGGAACTAATTGTAAGTTTGGTGAATGGTATTTTTTTGAAGACTATTTATAAATTATACTTTATGGGGCTGGAGTAGAACCATATAGACTTCCTGTATTTGTTCCTATGAGATTATTTTCTTTGGATTTCATTAGGAAGAGTTTAAAAATTGACCAAGTACATTTTGTTCCTATAAAGAAGGGTCATATGTTTAAGCTACCTATGTCTGTGGGTTCATTTATAGTCAATATGAGACAGGCAACTGATGAAGTCATTGTGATGCTGGATGGAATGCATTTTCTGTTAGGAGATAAATGGGATTATGACCCCAATAAAGTGATTTCTAATAGGAGAATTGAAAATGGATATTCAGCATTTTTTCATGAAAGCAGACCTAAAATAGAGAAGCTAGAAAATAAAGTTTTTGCAAGTTTTTTTGGCTCAGATATTCAAACCCATGTCATATCTGAGAAATCCACCAAGAGGGGTAAAGAAGAAGTGATTGATTCAAAAGATGAAGAGCAGATAACTGAAAAGAGAACAAAGCTCAGTGAAGAATTAGTAGGTGCTCAACCTGGTTTCACACTACAATTGGGAGATGAGAAAAATATTCCAGCCACACCAAGAACACATGAAGATGCTCAGGAGAAAGTACCCTAGATTAAAGAGGTATTTTCTCATATTGCTGAAAGAAATCAGAAGATGAAGACTAGCATGGAGGCACAGACTGAGTATAAAATAACCCCAGATCAAACAAGATTGCTGACTACCATGGATCTTGAAAAATATCAGTTTAAGATTACTATTTCTCATCCCTCTGATATGACTATAGGGTCATCCTATAATTTCAATACTGTAAATCTAACTATTGATGTAAGAAATATTCCCCTACTTGATAAAGTGAATTTACATATGCAAACAGGTCAACTGATAGTAAATTATTTGACCAAAACTAATCAAATGGCTCTTAAAGCTGAGAACATGTTGGGGAAGGTCATCAAGCAGCTGAAATTGGAAAAAGCCAACTCTAGGGCTTTGAATACACGGAATGAAGAACTTAAATAGATAATTGTAAATATTGGAGTAGATCCAAATGACAGGTATGTCATGCAGAATTTGTTACAGTGTGTAGAATCAGAAATCTCTGTGTTGAAGAAAAAATTGAAGTTGCCCACAGGGGAGCATTCTATGGCAGCAGAAGTAGCAGAAGTGGAAAATGAGAAATATAACCTTCTTCAATAGCTTTTACAAAAAGAAGAAGAAATTACAAAGTTGAAGGAAATTGTGCTATCATTACGGAATAATATTGATTCTCATACCTGCACTATTATTTTTCCATCTGTAAATGAGGATCCAGCATCACAGATATCTCAATTGAATACTGAATTGAAGTTGGTAGAGAGAGACCTCAAAAGGGCACAAAATTATATGGAGACAGTAACAAAGATTATGCAAGCCGAAGATGGGGAAATCAATAAATATAGGACAGATTGCCAAACAGCTGATGTTGAGATCAAAAGTCTGAAGGAAAATTTGAAGGGAAATATATCTCTGATAAAGGCTAAAGATATTATCTGGAAGGATATTATTGAAGAGATGAAAGAAAGTTGGGGTTTTCTAACTATTGTATCAGAAGAAAGAAGCATTCTCAGGGATTTCGAGGAGCAGGTTATGGCAGACAAGTAGAAGATAATTAACAGAGCTATTTGGGCAAAGAGATCTATTGATTTCATTAATTCCAAGACTGGCCAAGAACTGGAAGAGAATTATATTAAAGATAGGATTTTATACGTTGTAGAGATTAACAAATTGATTGTTAAAAATTATTGCAGGAATGCTACATAGAAAACATTGACAGAGATCAAAGAAGCAGTTAGTAAGTTAGAAAATTTATATGATAAAAGAGCCAGGGCAGGTTTGCCATCATGTTGGGGCCTTGGAGGTAGTATTTTATCATGGAATTCCTATGAACCAATACTAGTATTGGAGAAAAGAAAAGTTGACAACACTCATGAAAAGACTCAAATTCTAAAACGAGAAACGCTGATTAATTTTCTTCAAAGGCATTTTCAACTGCTATGGTTGGTGAAAACCCTTTTTACAGAGAGGCCAACATTCAATAGGATCATTGCATTTAGATTGGAATATCACAAGCTTATTAATTCAGCTAAGACAAACATTGAGGTTTGGAAAAAATGCAGAGCTTGGATGATTGTTTTCCCTAAAGATCCCTCAACTTCAAAGAAAGACAAGGCAACAAGTCAAGAGAATACAGCAGCAACAGGACCAGTTCATATTCAACAAATAGATTAGGAATTTAGGTTTTATTTTATCTCTTTTAAGAGAATGTAATTTTAATAATACATTTTGATGACATGTGATAGGTATTTTACGAAGTCTCAAGTAGTTTGAGAAGTTAGGAGTAGTTTCAGCAATTACAAACTGCTTTACTTTGTATTTAAGGAAAAAGACTTAGGAGAAAAAGGTTCTGAGTTTTGGACCTTCATACTGCAAATTTTGTACTTAATTTTCAAATGATTAATGAATTAAGATCAAGATTCTTGCATCTGTTTGATATTGATAAGTTTTCCAGTTTCCACTATGTACTTTATTTCAATGAATAAAATGAAGTAATGAAGTTGCAGGTCTCTTTTTACATATGTGAATAAGAGTTAAAATCCTTAATGGGCGCTCCTTAATTTTAAATATTCCTTGTCTTAAAATCCTTCTGAAGTTTGAAGTGATAGATTATGTTTATCAACATATCAGTTTGGGCTTCCTTTCTTCATGTTCTTCTTATCATTACATTCTATATCATCAGATAATGGCATTGTGTGGCATTAATTGCATTTGATTCTTGAGGTTTTAATAAAAAATATATGAAGGTGATTAAGCACCATTTGACTTAATATTTCTGTGACATATATATATAAATTTCTTGAGCACTGATTCCTTACTGCAGCTAAGGGATTGTTTCTTAAGATACAACATTTTTTGGCGTTGTTTCCGAGGACAAAGAAACGAAGTTCATTCCCTGGGTTTTTATTCATATTTCCTCTGGTTGTTCATAGAGGATGAAATATTAGGCTATAATTTTATTTCATAATTCTGGCATATAAAAGGCCACATATGAGGTTTGACACCTTGCAACAGAAAGCACCAATTCTGTTAGATCTTGAGAAATTGGTTTCTAGAAAAGCTCAGAAGCCAAATAAGTTTTCTACACCTGATGCTACACTGCCTGCACCTGGAAAAAGTTCACATAACCCCTTATCCAAGGATATTTCCCGAAGACTCATTTTCTCGTAACAAGAATCCTTTTCCCCACCAATTAATTTTCAAGAACCAAGGTTAGAAGAACAATCTTTTGAGTCTGTTTCATTCACATTTACAGAGACTAAACCAAATACAGTTATTGGTTCTTCTGTTATTGTTCATAAACCCATTCCTATATTAGTTGTTTCACCCCATTCATCCACATCCTTAATTGGTTCACAATCCCCACCTATTCAAGGAGTGGTTAATCAAGGCATAAACATGGTAGCCCCTACTTTCTTGATGAACAGGTATGCACCATTAAATCTTCCACAACCTATGAATGCCATGCCCCAAGAATATCTCAAGTTAATTCCTCGTTTTACTGGTGAAGATGAAGTAACTGCAGAACAACACTTGCCATTGTTTTTCACTTTTGATGATAATCTAAATGTTTCACATCTTGATGTAGTGATGAGACTTTTTGTACAGTCTCTGAATGGAGAGGCAAGAAAATGGTTCAAAGGTTTGCCTAAAGCCTCAAATAATAATTGGGATGAATTAGTAACACATTTCATTCAAAGATGGGGGGGGGGGGGGGGAAGATATCATGGTTACTCGTTGACGGAGTTTAATGCAATCAAGAAAAAATCAGACGAGAACATGACTAATTTTATTAAAATATTCAACAAATTGTATAATATTTTACCTGCAGAAATGAAACCTCCCCCTGTTGGAGCAAGGGTAGTTTTTGTTGGAGCTTTTGAGTCAGATTTTAGTTTCACTTTGAGAGAGAGGAGACCTCCTTCTTTGAAAAAATCCAAACTGATGCTCAGGATATTGAAGCAAATGTGACTGTTGCTGGAAAGACACAAGAAAAGCAGTCAGTTCAGGTGAAAGGTAAGGCCAAAGAGGAATCATCACAGGATTAGAGGATTGATGACATGAAAAAGGTTATCCAGAATTTTTCAAAAAAATTATTGAATATGGAGCTAGATAGTAAAAGCCTACACAAAAAAACAGAGGAGTTTTCAATCCTCAATTTAGAAAACAACCCTTGCATATTTTTCAGAGGGAAAGGGGAGATCAGGATCAAGTTCAAGCACCATTGTATATAGAAGAAACACCTTCACAGTCTGCTGAGGATGATCAAAAATAATTTGAAGATCAGATACCTGATGTTTACATGGAAGATGATGAGGAAGAAGAAGAATGTGAAGAAGAATGCACCGAAGTTGAGGTGTCATTTGACCAAGAAGAGATGGATGACTATTGTAAGCAATTCACATATTTTATGCAAGAAGATCTACATAAGAAGTATGATTTAAGATCAAGGAAGAGGTCAAAGACTCAAGATGATGAGGATAAAGATCCAGAGTCATTCCCTTCTCCAATGGTGACTCCAAAACCAAAGAACTCAATAAAACAATCAGATAAGGGAAAACAGCCTATGAATACAGTGAGTGGAAATGAAAAACAATAGCCTGAGACTTCCCAAAATAAGTCTATTGATACTAATAATTTGGAGAGGTTTGCCTGAACATATTTCTAATCCTAACAGAAATCAAGAAGAACTTGTGAATATTTTCAAAAAAAATCAGGCCTTCAGTCTATCTAAAGAGCTAGAAAAGATCAAAATTCAAGTACCCCTACTTGAGCTAGACAAGACCCCAGGTTACAAAAAGGAGATTGTTGAATTCATTAATCTTTCTCAATCTGATGATATTGGTGATACTATGAATTTGCAAGAGGAAAAACCAATGGTCACTTTTGGTCCAAATGTGGAGGAGGTATATTCTTCAGTTCCCCCATTTTATATATCACTGCTTCTTCATGATTTTATTCTTCATAATTGTATGTTGGATTCTGGTGCATCACATAATCTCATGCCATTATCTGTAATGAAATAATTGAATTTAGAAATTACTAAGCCCTATAGAGACTTATATTCATTTGATTCAAAAAGGGTGAAGTGTGTTGGGCTAATCAAAGACATGGTGGTATCCCTAGCCCAAATTCCTGCCGAAAGTATCATGATGGATGTAGTGATTGCAGATATTCCAGCTAGATTTGCTATGCTTTTGTCTAGATCTTGGGGAGAAAAGCTTGGAGGTGTTTTAAAATTGGACTTCACATATTCTATTATTCCTATATTCAATGGGGAATAAAGGAGGTTACACATAGAAACAAGATTTGTTAAAACTACCATAAAGAAAGATGCAGGAAATTCCCCTATCTATGGTTAAGAGAAGGAAAATATTTCTTGTTTTATGCTATATGAAGATGCAGAGTTTGTTGAAGAATCAGAGAAGCAGCTCTCTTCAGCAATTGTACATAATGAGTTGGGTTCAAATAAAACTTGGAAGTGTTATTTTGATGGTTCCTATTCAAAAGATGGCATAGGAGCTAGATTTTTACTAATATCTCCAGAAGGTAATCTTTTTCCTTTTTCTTTTAAACTAGAATTTGAATCAACAAATAATGTAGCTAAGTATGAAGCATTAATTTTGAGTCTTCAAACTGCTAAACAAATGGGAATCCATTGTATTTCCATTTTTTTTTATTCTGAGTTGCTTATTAAACAGATTAAAAATCTTTGTCAAACCAAACATCCAAGGCTGAGATCATATAGGAATGAAGTATGGGACTTGATTGAGAATTATTTTGAAGCTTTGAATCTTCAATTAATTCTAAGAGAATAAAACAGAATGGAAGATTCACTAGCAGTTGCAGCCAATACTTTCAAGCCACCTATTAATCTGAAATTGAGGTATGAGATTGAGTTGAGGCATAGACACTCAATCCCTGACAATGTTAAACATTGGCAGGTCTTTGAATATGATGAGCAGATAAATCATTTCCTGACAATGATTGAAAACTTTGAAGACAGTGAAATAGATCAAGAAAGTGAATAGACTAATCAGAACGAAGACCTAAAAAATCTTAAGAAATCTATAGGTGATCAAAAGATAATACATTTGAAAGACAATATATTTCCCAGAGGTTTAGTTCCTCTTGAAAGACTGTTTGATTCAAATGATGTAGCTCTAGATCAAAAGAAGGTATCTCAAGAGGTTGAGATGGAAGATTGTAATCTGGGAACTCAACAAAAGCCCAAGGTTTTCAAGTTATTCAAAGGAGTTCCTAAGAATTATAAAGAAAGGTACATTGATCTTTTCAAGAAATATATGGATGTATTTTCATGGTCCTATGAGGATTTGAAGACATATAATTTGGATATTATTCAACACAAAATACCATTGAAGGATGGGATCAAACTGCACAGGCAGAAACTTAGGCAGATTAATCCATTGCTTCTTGCTCCAATTGAAAAAGAAGTGAAGAAATTGTTGCAGGAAAAAATCATAGTCCCACTTAGATATTCAGACTGGGTTTCTAACCTAGTTCCTGTGAGGAAAAAGAATGGAGAGATAAGGCTATGTGTTGACTTCAGGAATTTAAATAGAGCATCTCTTAAAGACAATTATCCTTTGCCTAAGATGGACTACATTTTACAGAAAGTGACAGGAGCATATAGATTGTCAATGGTTGATGGTTTCTTCAAGTATAACCACGTAGCTGTTGAAAAGGAAGATCAGAAGAAAACGACTTTTACCACACCTTGGGAAAAATTCATGTATGCCAGGATGCCATTCGGTCTTATGAACGCATGTGCCACTTTTCAAAGGGAAATGGACATAGCATTTGTGGGTGATAAGTTTGTAGTCATATATTTGGATGATGTGACTATTTTTTCAGGTTCTGATGAAGAACACTTGGAGCATTTGCATAAGGCTTTCCTGAAATGTAGAAATTTTGGGTTGTCTTTGAATCCAAAAAAATCCCTATTTGCCTTGGAGGAAGGAAATTTTTTAGGGCATATAGTTTCAAATCAATGCATGAATATTGATCCAGCAAGAGTTGAAGCTATACAGACATTTCCTTTGCCTAGGAGTAAAAAGGATATTTAGAGATTTCTAGTAAAAATTAATTTCTTGAGAAGATTTGTCCCAAATTATGCTGAAATTTTCAGAAACATAACTGATATGCTGAAGAAAAATGCCGAAGTAAAATGGGACAAGGATGCAAGAGAATCCTTTGCCAGGATTAAAGAAGCTCTTCCGGAAGCCCCTGTTTTGATCAACCCAGATTATCAAAAGCCTTTTCAAATGTTTGCATTTGTATCACCTTCCACAATTGTTGTTTTGTTGCAGAAGAATGAAGAGGGAAAAGAACAGCCTGTGGCATTTTTCAGTAAAGTTATAAGGGATGTTGAACTTAAGTATAAAATTTTGGAGAAATAGGTATATGCTTTAGTTAAAGCATTAAAAGCGTTCAGGACTTATGTGTTACAATCTCAGATAGTTGATTATGTGCCTAATTTTGATGTGAAGGATGTACTGATTCAAAGTGATGTGGAAGGTAAAAGAGGAAAATGGATAGCTAAGATTCAAGAATATGACTATTACACAGCATTCCTCCTTTTCCTCTATAAAAAGAAGCTATCTCCTTTTGAATAAGATAGTTGAACTTGGAGAATTGAACATACTATAGAAGAACTTATGAAGAGATATAATAAGGAATTACGTTGAGAGAGCTTGAGTCCATGCCTTCTGAGAGAGCCTGAGTCCATGCCTTTACCCCGTCTGAATTACCTGACGAACATCTGAGACGCGCTTTGGTTGAACCCCGCTGGAAGAGACCACGACGTCAAAGCTTTGGTTGTATCTCTTCCTTTCATTAATACATATACGTGACTACTGTTTGGTTCCACTTTTGTGTTATGACATTTGTTTAATGCAATATGTTTAGCCCTCTTTGATAGGCTAACAATTATGAATGAAATGTTATTATGTCGTATGTTGCTCTTTTTTTCTAATTCAATGTGCAGGTATTCGAGTATGATTGCGGAAGGATTGCGACTTGCCAACGCAGGAGCGAGAGGTCACTACCACTACAACAACGACGACAGCGTTGGGCTCCAGGTAGGTCGATCTACCGTGTCCTCTTTCATTCAATAATTAGGAATCAACACTTTAGCATGTCTCTTTGTTTTTAGGCCCACTCTAGGGCTAGAGGGATCGTCTTTGTCCGCAGAGAGGATTTACTTGCTTAACGAATTGGCGACTCCACTGGGGAATAATGTGAGTTTTTCATTTCACCTTGTTGGGCTAGTTTCAATCATCGATTTGCTTATCTGTCTTTTTCTGGTTTTCTTGCTTAGTTTACCTCCTCTGTTTAGCTCCAGAGAGTCAAGATTGACCTCTGCTCATTGAGTTTTGGGTTTTTTCCTTTTTTTCGTATGAACAGTCGCGCCGATTGGGGCACGTTGATTTTGTGGCAGTTGCGCCAACCCCTGTTTGGCACTGAATACAGCCTTACAGTCGCACCAACTCCTGTAGGATTTGGTTTGGCCTAATTAATGAGTCTTTTGGTCAATTGTGCTTGCTTCTAGGTTATTTTTTATGTGTAATTATGCCTTTGGGACTGTTTTTATTGTTTTCGTCTTGTTTTTCTCAGTCGTTTGTCCATTTTCTTATCATTTTGAATTGAGGCCTTAGGGTTTCTAAGGGTTTGGTGCACTGAGCCTTCTGTTCAGAAACCAAGTCATTTTGATTGTTGTCAATCTCATTCTTGGGTTAATTGCACTAAGTTTTCTTGATTCCTTTGAGTGATTTCTTTGGTTGAATGGTCATTTCGTTTTTCGGTTGATTCTTCTCCTTATTTATCCAAGCATCGATTACATTGCTTGTTTTGGATCGTTTTGAAAACTTTCTCTTGGTTTGGCAGATTGCAACATTAGTTTGAGTGATTTCTTGTGTTTTTTTTGCATTTTATTGAGTCATTCAATTTCGATTCCTACACAACACTTAAGCTAATTTTTGTTTTCATATTTCATGTAATTAGTGCATCATGTAATTATTTTCATTGAAAATATAAAAAAAACAGATTTTGCATTCTTTCTTTACACCGAAAGTAAAATATTCTTTTGCATAACTAGCGTCTGATTGTCTAGGAAAGAGTTTCATTTTCGTTTGATTATGTTAGATGAATTAGTGTATTTATTCGAATACTTTCATTGTTTTCTTTTGTTTGAAAGATCTCTATCCTTCTTGTAACTAGCATTCATTGAATTGGAAATTATGTTCATTTGCATATAGCTTGCATTTAGGAATTTTGAGATCCAAATTCGATAGGGCCTTAAAACTGAAACATAATCCAAGATCAACTTTAAAATTCACTCAATTAACCTAAGGAAGCATTGAAACCTAATGAAACATTTTTAGTGGTCTAGGCTAGAGACGTGTTCTGATGTCTTAAAACCTAGTAGATGTCGTTTTCCATTTGGCTTTAGACAGAGCTAGTACGGACCAGTGCTCCTCGTACCGTCGAGTATATAAAGGTAGACCCCTCTAGGTTGCAATCCTTTTATCCATAGGAAGCTGAGTCTATTTCCTTGTAACCGTGATACACCAAACAAATCATTCGGGGAGATTACCTGCACGTACGTTAAGTCCTTGGTCATTTCTCTTTAATTTGATCACCAAGGTGTATATGGAAGTTCACAGAAACCTAGTATACCCTCTTGCTTAGCATTCCAGAGAAGTCATTTTGATCTTTTCATGACTCTTTAAAAAGAGAAGAGATCTTCGAGCACTTGTCCTTTCATGTTCGTTTAAAATTGAAAGTGACTAGAGTCATCTTTTTCCTGTTTCTTGACTCTTAAATATGAAACAGCGAAATCTGGTTTCAGTGTCATAAAATTAATTACCTACGATCACACGCTCGTTTAAAGTTTGATTACTTGGCTTGTTTTTGTTTTCCTTACTTTTGATCTTGGAACCCTCGATTGGTTATATTTTTCTTACCTGTTTTTAAATACAGTCATAGTGGCGGAACTACCAGTTTTGTCATCCTCACTGCCTCCTAGTGGTAGTTCTTTCCCGAACATTTCTTTTGAAATACCTCAGTCCACTAGGTCTGATGAGTTTGCATAGCCTAGTTTACCATTTGTCTTGCCCCTTGCTACTCGATCTCCTCCTGAAGGGCCAACCGAATTCAATTGGCCTCCTTCTGGTGCTTGGTATAGTTTTGGGGAAGAAGGATATTTTCCTCCTCTTACGTTGGGTTCACCATTTTTTGCTACTGCTGCCTCCTAGCCCCCATAGTATTTTCAAAGATCTTACGGCGGAGTCAGATATGGATTCATATAGTCCTGTTGGTAGTGAAGGAATGCCTATTTCTACAGGAGAATATCAGCTTTTTCCAGAAGATGTTTGTCATGCTTTTACTCAGTCCTCTCCACCATCGGTGTCACTTCCAACTAGATATAGGTCATTGAGTCAGATTATGTCTGATGTTTCTTCCATTGCACAATCTAGTACATTAACTCCTCCTCAAATTTTAGTCCTCCCTTCGTTAGGACTGTCACCTTCGACACCTGGATTGTCAGTTACTGTTACATATATTCCATTCCAATTGATTATTTGTGTGGCTTCTTCCACACTAATTTTTACCACTTAGTCATCGGGATATTTTCACACTCGCAGGTCTATTTTTCTCAATCCAACATGGCTTGTTAATCTTGGTCTTAGTAGATCACAATCTAGTGCCGCGGAGGCCCCACCTGCTTCTAGTTTCGTTTCCACTACTCTTGTGATTCTTGGAAGCCTTAATTTTGAAGTGTATCTATTGGTTGTTTAGCAGTAGAGCTCTCAGGGTTTTCAACCCCTCCAATCTCTTGGTAATCCTCGATTCCTTCACTATGATGCTATTGGTAATCACTTATATATATATCCACACCATTATGATGTGTATGGTAATCCAGTCTATTTTCATCCTAATAATCCTCGTCAGGTTGTTTATGATCCTTATCATATTGTTACTCATTTGGGACCTACCCTGCCTGCGCAACCCTCTGGCTTGCAAGGGCAACCCTCATCGGGATAACCTTTAGCTCAGCAGGGCCCTACCTCTGGTCCACAGGGACAACCATATGGTTCACAAGGCCAACCTTCACAAGTTCAACCTTTGGTCCAACATGGGCAACCCTCTGATCTGTTTAGTCAACCTCAGAATCAACCAAGGCTATCTCAAGCTCCTGGGGGGTAAATCTACCCACCACAGGGACAACCTGTTGCGCCACAACCATATTCACATGCTTAGTATGGCCAAAATGTTCTGCAACCAGGACAACCCTACGGTCCTTCTCCAAGTCAACCTAGTTATCAGGGGAAACTTGGTCCATCACAACCATCGGGCCAACCTTTCCCACAAGGCCAACCTGGTGGCCCTCAGTACTCGGTTCAACCAGCTTAGCAACTGATTCAACCTTCTCCTTAGCCGGTTCCATCATTTCAGCAGCTAGTTCTACCCCTTTATAGTCAGCCAAGTTTACCACCTCAGCAGTCTGCTCAACTTGCTCAACTGGGACTACCTAATCAACCGCAAGGTGCTTATTATCCTCAAGGTTCATATCCACCAATGTATATTGAACCTCAGGTTTCTTACCCTCAAAATCAACCTGTATATCATCAACCTCAAATACATGCTTACATTCCACAGCAGACTCCGTACGTTGCTCAGCAGGGACCGCAGTGGTCTACTCCGACTCAATATCCTGGTCCTCAACCCCAATATCAACCGAATTATCCTGCTTCTAACCCCTATGGTCATAATCCTCCAGGACAGAATCCCCCTCGGACTGGGTGGAATGTAAAAACGGGTCCTTATCAAAGAACTCCGATGACTTTTAACACCCAATTACCCTTTCTTGCTACGTTGGAATTACCTGATATGTCAAAGTTAACGAATGATCCCATTATTCATAACCTGTATTGGCCTCCGGTTCCAACCAAGATTCTTGGTGATTGTCCCAAATTTGAGGTAAAATCTGGTGAATACCCCCAAGGGCATGTTATGACTTACCACTTGTGTTGTTCCTCTAACTCTTGGGTTGACGATTTTATTCTACTTTGTCTTTTCCAATGAACTCTTACAGGTGCCGCTGCAAAGTGGTACATTGAGCTATCTCGTGGCATCTTCTAAGACTTCAATTCTTTAGCCATGGCATTCCTTACGAATTTTCAGTTACCAGTATGCTATGAGACCGAGATGCACCTCCTCACTTCATTGAAACAGGATCGAGCTACTCATATCTCAGATCATATTCACGAGTGGAGGCGTCGTTGTCGCATGATCAAATTTGAAATTCCTGATCAGCTTCTGACTCATTGGTTCACCACCTCCTTTTTCAATCAAATTTCCAAATACATAGCTATAGGGGCATGTGTAACCGAGGAACAAGCCATTTTTTATGCCTAGTACCTTGATCTTGTGTACTCTCAGTCCAGTGCATGATATGATATCTTGCCTGATGCTCCCTGACCTATAACTTCTAAACCACCAGCAACTCCATCCGTCGATGGTATTATTTGTTACGTGTCTCAGACTTCTCAAAAGTCTTCTTCATCAAACTCTAAGAAGCCGAAGTCTGCTTCTTCCAATAATATTGCTTCTCAGTCCACTTCAAATTTTGGTAAACCCGCAGAAGTTAATGTCGTTCAGGAAAATCCTACGAATAATGCTTCTAAAGGTAAAAATTAGGGTAAAGGTAAGGCCAAAGCCGATATCCCGAAACAAGATTCTCAGAAACCTCGTACTGGCAATGGTTCTCAACGCAAACCGAAGTACCCTTGTTTAATTTGTGATGATGAGCACTTCACCAAGGACTATCCTCGACGATCCGACATGAGTCACTTGCTCAAAGGCACCCAGGGAACTCCAACCATTCTTAAAGAACCCTTCCCATCCCAGCAGACTCAGATGGTAGAGAAACCTCAGTCTTCTTCCCCATTTGGCTCTCAGGTGTTCATGATGAACGGTTCTGCTGCTGTTTCTATTACTACTCGATTGAAATATTATACTCAATCTCGTCAGGCTATGGGGAAGGAGATCGTTGATGGTCCTCCTCCTCCGCCTATTACTGGCCCTCTTGAAATTGAAAGGCCCAATGCTGAATCCGTTGTGCAACCACCTTCCAAAGGCGTACTCTGCAAGTCTTCTTATAATCCCAATGCCCGTGCTGCTCACCATTACAATATTGTTGAGGATTTGGCTCAGGTGCCATCCATGATGTATGCATTAGAATTACTTATGAGTTTCCCCTCTCAACGAAGACCTTTGTTATCTGCGATTGGTGGGATTGATCCTACCGATACTAGCCTTCTTGCTTTCGATTTAGAGAATTTCATTCCACAAATTCCGCATCATATTGCGCTCATTATTCAAGTTGTTATTAATGGTCATGATATCCATTGATAAATTGTGGAAGAAGGTGCATCAACCTATGTCATTTCATCTTCGTGTTGGAAAGATATTGGTTCTCCAGCCCTGAATTCATCACCAAATGCCCTTGAGGCATTTAATGGAAGAGAATAAAAACTTTAGGTGTTCTCGCTATTTTACCGATTACTTTGAATGGGAAGACAATCAATGTCGAGGTCGAAGTTGTTGATGCTAAACTCAATTATAATCTTCTCCTCATTTGAAGTTGGACTCATGCCATGTTATGTGTTCCGTCCACTCTCTTTTGTGTTCTGAAATTTCCACACAGGAAATATTGTTACTATTATTCAATTGTCATTCTTCACCTCTTCTTTAGAGAACAACGTTCCGTATGTGGATAAGATTCCTACTCCTTACGAGAGCGTAGGGCCATGTCTTTTTAAAGATCCTGCCCTCATGGGTATTTTTCTTCTTCCTCCACCAAATATTGTTCAGATCCATATGATCTCTCAGTCTAATGACCCTTAGATTATTCCTTCGCCTTAACATATCGATTCATTCGATGCCTTTGAGTCCAATTGAGATTGATTATTGTGAACTCATCGCGACTTTGAAAGCTTCGTCCTCTGATCGTACTCCTTCGAGCATGTCTTTTGACATTTATTCTCAATCCGCTTGGCTTGGCGATTCTGATTTGCCTGATCCTTTAAAAGAAGTGTTTCCCTCTGACGAAGACATCGTGGAAACCATGTCTCTTGAGGATCTGTCATGGGACGATGGTCATCATCGCTCCTCATTCATGCCTGGCCTCGAGGCTGTCTATTTGTCTCGAGCGTTTTGCATCTCAGGTTCCTTCTCCTCTGCTTCAAATGCCTGTTCTAATGCATGGTGTTTTTACAGAAGGTAACTTGAGCAATATTACATAGATGATGCCTATTGACATTTCCATTAAACCGGGAATTTTCGAGAACATTCATATCGGAGTCACTTGTTCTTCCGATGAAGTACAAGTTTATACTAGCCTTTTCCGTGAATTCTGTGATGTATTTGCATGGTCATACGAATAAATGCCTGACATCGACCCTAGTATAGTGGTGCATGAAATACCTACTTACCCTGGCTTGAATCCTATTCGCCAATGTCTTCATCCGGTGCATCCTAGAAAATTCACCGCCATTAAAGGTGAAGTTGAAAAAATTCTTAGAGCCAGTTTCATTTATCTGATTCCTTTGACAGAATGGGTGTCTAATATTGTTCCTGTCGATAAGAAACAAGGAACTATATGCTTTTGCGTTGATTATCGTGATATTAATCGATCTTGTCCTAAGGATAATTTTCCTACTCCCTTTATCAATCAAATCATTGATGACTGTGCTAGGAGTGAGATTTTTTCCCTCGTGGATGGTTTTTTTGCTTATAATCAAATTAACATTCTCCCGACTAATCAACCTAAGACTAACTTTATATTTCCTCTATCTATCGATCCGTGGTACAATGATATCATCGTTTATCTCCAGACTTATACTTTCATATCTGAGTTGACGAAGGATTCCCGCCGACGCATCCGTCATCAGTCGCAACCTTATCGTATAGTCGGAGATCCACTCTATCGTGTCAGTGTGGATTCAATTCTCTGTCGATGTCTAACTCTCGAGGAAGCTGAGAAATCCCTCAATGACTGTCAAAGTGGTGCCTGTGGCGGTCACATGTCCAATTATTCCACTGCACAAAATATTCTTCATGCTGGTTATTTATGGCCTTCTATCTTCAAAGACTGCATTTTCGTGGTTCGTAAATGTCATGATTGCCAGATTTATCAACGCAAATGCGTGCGCTGCCTGTACCTCTTCATCCTGTCATTACTTTTGGTCCCTTTGCAAAGTGGGGCATCGATTTTATGATGTGTAACCCTCACTCAACCGAGGGGCATGCTTATATTATCGTAGTCGTGGACTACTTCACCAAATGGGCTGAATCAATGCCTACACTTGTCATTGACAGTAAGACAGCTGCTCAATTCATATTCAATCACATCATTGCTAGGTTTGGTGTCCCTCAGGCCATCGTTACCGATCATGGTTCCCATTTTCGGCATTACATGGTGGCGGAGTTGACTTCTAAGTTGGGTCTGTGTCACGACATCTCAACGCCGTACTATCCTCGGGCCAATGGCTAGGTTGAAGCCGTTAACAAAGTTCTTGTTACCATGCTTCAACGTATGATTGGGATCCACAAATCCAATTGGAATCTCATGTTATTTTCAGCTCTTTGGGCATACCGAACCTCAGTTAAGAATGCGACTGGATTTACTCTGTTTTAGTTGGTTTATGGTCTGGAATCTACTCTCCCGATTGAGTGCGAAATACCTTCACTCAAGTTGGTTGTTGAATTACTGCCGAACACTTCACCAGAAGAAGAGCATTTCCTTTACTTAGAAAGGCTAGATGAAACTCGTCGCTTTGCTGCTCTCGTTATCGAAGCACATAAGAAGCAGGTCAAAGCTCATTTTGACCAATCGGTTTCCCCTCGTTCCTTCATCAAAGGATATCTCATCCTCCTATATGACCAAGCTCATGATAAGCTGGGGGCAGGTAAATTTCAACCCATGTGGCATGGGCCCTACATTATTAAATGTGTGTTGCAGAATTGGGCCTATGAGCTTATTGATTACGAAGATCATCCTCTAGAACAGCCCAGAAATGGGTTGTATCTCAAAAAATATTATGCATGAGTCATTCATGCATGATTTATGTACGTAAGTGTTTTTTCAATTTTTTACATGTTTTAATTTGGTGTGCTTTGCGAGCATTTTTCTGCTTATTTGGTCTTGCTTATTTGTGCAGATGTCTACTACCCCTTATGTCGGTTTCACGGATGGTGCTTCCTGCAGTACCAGGAATTTGTCTTCAGCAGCCTGGGTAATCTATGATCCTGCTGGTGAGTTGATAGAACTACAAGGTATTTGTCTAGGACAAACTACAAACAATGTCGCTGAATATAGTGTTGTCCTTGAAATATTAACCGAGGCAATTAATCTCAGCATACGCGCACTTCTTGTAAATATAGATTCACAGCTTGTTGTTCTGCAACTCAATGGTCATTATTCGGTTAGAAACCCATACATTTTGATATTTTATTTATGTATTCGTTTGTTGGAAAGATATTTTGATTTCATTACATATCAACATATTCCTAGACGAATGAATGCATTAACTGATACAATGGCTAACATTGTATTAGACAGAAATTTGCATAATTTGTAAAATCATCATCATGTGAAAAGATCCATGTAGGAAAATAGATGTATATATATATCACGTGTTTGCATCAGTGTGCATCATACAGTCAAAAAATATGTGTGTTCCTGTTACATCCTGAGACACCATGTCTCTCAAAATATGCAGATATAAAGCCTAGGTGTCTAATCTGCATGATGCTCATGATAGCACGTCAAGCCCGCACAAGCCGCCTCAGTAGGCGGTGAATGCGGCTTGGCACCCCTACGGTATGCCTCTGGTAGGCACGAGGAACATCGTCAAATCGTGCATAGTCCGAGACTCCATGTGTGATCCCTTATAGGTTGCATACGATTTCCTCCTCCTCGCCTCCCTCACCATGAGGGTCAAAATCACGAGGGATTCGCCTCTCTATCGGAGACATGCCCACGAGTCTCTCTGGGCCAACATCTGCAAATGCATGGATTTAATGTCATAACATACATAGTCAAAAAAAATTATAACACTCATGAAAATTAAAAATGAGTCTTACCCAAATATTCATCCCAATCCTCTCCCTCTAGGAGTGGAAGGTCCGGATCACCAGTAAAATCTATACCAGAGTAGGGCCAGTCCTCCACTAAAATCAACTATCGGCAGATCCAATCAAAAAATTCCAGTCTCCAGGACATCTGTTGATCGCCCCCTGCCCTTGGCATCAGGGCTACCCATCTGGCCATCTTTGGTTCTCTCGCTGGTGGTGTTGGAACTATGACCTCCTAACACTGAAAAATTGGTAGTCGTTCTAGGAAGAACGATACCAGGATAGACCCATAATCGAATTGCTTCAATTTGGCCTTCTTGCATTTTGTTAGATGGTGTTTCATGTTTATTGTCATAGCCTCTTCCTAGTTGCATATGGTCGGTGTCAAGCAGTCTACAGATAGAAGCAACTGTGTCTTTGTTGCTTCGTGCGGTGCTTGCGATCCCACAGTTCGTGTGATGGTATGTAGCATTACTTTTAGTGCCAAGTCTGGGATAGTTTGGATATCAACTTTCCCACTTCCTTATCCCTTTCGTGCCCCTAGACATACCCTTTCAATAACCATGGACATGTTCTCCATGCAAGGCCGAGTGTCGGTTAGGATCGATTTTTCTCCCCTCCGCGATAATCCTGTGATAAAGTAGACATCAGAAACATCAACCTCAAGTTTCTGATCCTCATCCCATATGTTGATCAAACACTGTAGCAGCTCTGGTTCAGCACGGAGACATGGTGTTAAGAAGAACTTCTTCATTCCACAATCTCTGAGACCTTCCATGCATCTCTCATTTCCCACAGCTAGCTCTTCCTCGTCACTGTGTTCCCTTTCTTTCCATTCGATCACCAGTTTTTCCGCTTTCTACCTGCAAACACATTCATATGAATATTATTAGCCTTTTTTGAAGCTTGGATTTGTAAAAAATTGGGTATTTCACTTGCATTTTTGCATAAGAATGGTCCACGCCATTGGCGCGACTGTTTCCCAAACAGTCACGCCAATGGGCGCGCCCTAGTGTAGAAAATCGGGCGGTTGGCGCGACTCCGTACCTGAAACCCCCGCAAACCTCCATGCTCTAATATTCACATTTCCTTCCCTATAAATCAAAATTGGAAGTTGCAGGTAGTAAAAAATAACTTGAAATGAAGGGAGAGATCTCGGATCTTACCTAGAACTGACGGATTCGATATTGGTCTACTGAATTAACCGTTATCGTCGCCATAAAATCACACTGTAAAATGGGTAACTATTGCTCCACAAGAGGTAAAAAGTAAAAAGTAATTATTTTTACCATTTTTTGAATTTTATAACTGTTTACAACCCTAATTAGGTTTATGACATGTTTTTCTATTATTTTATTATATTATTTTCGAGAAATGGCTTTTACACGTGTCTCTTGTGCAGCAACAGGTTTTCAGGACATAGTGGTGGAGTAACGAGTTAAATTTTATACTTTTTCGGACTCGGTAAAAACACGAAAAATTCACTACTGGAGTCATTTTTAGCTCTTTTCTGACTCTCTAAAATTGAAAAGATTGACGAGACTCTTTCTTTTTTGAACTCGTTAAATGGCTGCGAAATGATATCTACCCAGTATACGTTTACCCCATTTTCGAGCAAGGATATATTATTTACGAAAAAGGAATACCTGAGCCTATCGCGACTAAGAGGTTCTTTCAAATATTTTTTTCTACCTTTTCGGATCTGAGAGAATATTTAAGAAAAGGGCCATGATGGATTTTTCTTTTTTGCCTTCTTTTCGAACTCTCTAAATATGAAAAGATGTTGAGTTCTCCCTTTGTTAAGAAAAGGGCCATGATGGAGTTTTATTTTTTGCCTTCTTTTCGAACTCTCTAAATATGAAAAGATGTTGATTTCTCCCTTTGTTAGACTCGTTAAACCCTGATGACATCGGATTTCGCTGCCATGACGTTACTTGAGCTCCTCCTTCCTAAGGCTCGTAAAATGTACTAAGTTGGATTTGTCTGAAGGACAAACTTACAGCACAAGCATATGCTATCCCCTTCAAGCTTGTTTTAAAAAATAATTGGGGTACTTGCCAAAAATGGTGGGGGGGGGGGATGGAACCAAGTTTTAGTTATGTTAGCAGTATGTCGCTCTTGAACATGGCACTTGTCTGCATTTGTATCAGGTTGGGAAAATCTCATTTCGTCATTTTTGCCTCCATGGGTTTGGGTAATCCCTTTTGACCTCTCATCTTCTCTTTGCCATGTCGCCATGACCTCAGATCCCTTGATGTCAAATACTGCCAAATCCAGTGTTGTGTTGTTGATATGTTTAAGAGAAGTTTTCCTCTGTAGTTTTCAACCTTCCCTTGATTCTATGTTGGTCCTGATTCACTATCATCATGTTACTCTGTCTCGTGTCGATGATGTGGGAAAAATTATGGCCCACCTCCGATCAGGTCACTTCCTGTCGACTTCAGCTCATTATCCGGGAATTTGATCTAGAGACCCCCTTCTGATACCTTGGAGCCTGCATGCCTCAATGGCAGGTTCTTCGCATTTGACGCAAGGTCCACCTCATTAGCCTTTGATCGAGTGATTCTACGAGTGTTCGATTCCACATCACTATTCACATTCTATAAATTGTACCAGTTGTACCTTGAGAGCCATTGTCATTATTGGTGGTTTCTATCGTACCTGTTAACAGCTTTCATCATTGACTGGTAATCAGGTGATTTTCTTGCATGTTCACTTCAGCTCATATATTCGTATGCTTGAATCTTTACTTGTTCGGATCGAGATGGAGCGCAAGACCCTAGATTTTGTCTAAAAAACTCCAGGCTGCGGATTTTTGTGGATTATCATGACTTATCGCGTGACTCTTTTGATTGGATAGCTGCGACAATGCCTGAGTATATTTTTTGATCCTCACTGATGGATGACTACATCCATACCTCGAATCACAGATTTTATACACTCTATTATGGATGGATGTGCCCATACCACATGTTCATGTATTAGAGATATCAGTTGTATTTTTAATTGCAGGTTTTCCAACAATGGTGTTTGGTTCGAACGTGTTCTCATAAATCATTTCACCCCTCCCTCTCCCTCGAACCTCATGCTTTAGGGGGCATCTGTTACACAACATTTTTTCATTGTCCCTGCAATCCCCATCTCGCCCACTGGAGGGTCATTTCTGTGATCAATAAGCAGTGTCATGCCTTGAAAATACCATCATTGTATACCTTTGCATGAGAGTAATATTCCTTTTGTTGACAGTTCCCTGAGCAGAGACTCAAAAACATCTGATTTTTCCTGGGCACAAGTAGTCAGTTATGCCTCGTGCTGAAGAGGAAGATTAACACTGATCCCTATGCCAGCTGCCACTCTGTCTCAGTTATCCACCCACGTTGAGCTGTTTATGGAATGTTTTTTAAAAATAGAGGTGGAGATTCCATTTCAACAACTTCGAGGATGAGTCATTGGGAGTGGTTGAACTAATAAACCACATACTTCCTCCTTTATTTTATGGTTTCCACCTCTTGTGGGAACCTCCTAAAGGATAGGCCTCCCTCCCACCTTTGTAGGGATCTTAACCTCTTCCTTTTCCTCTATAAAAAGAAGCTATCTCCTTTTGAATAAGCTAGCTGAACTTTGAGAATTGAACATACTATAGCAGAACTTCTGAAGAGATAGAATAAGAAGGAATTACGTTGAGAGAGCTTGATTCCATGCCTTTACCCTGTCCGAATTCCTGACGAACATCTAAGACGCGCTTCATCTGAAACCCACTGGAAGAGACCACGACGTTAAAGCTTTGGTTGTATCTCTTCCTTTCATTAATTCATATACGTGACTACTATTTGGTTCCACTTTTGTGTTATGACATCTGTTTAATGCAATATGTTTAGCCCTCTTTGACTAGCTAATAATTATGAATGAAATGTTATTATGTTGTATCTTGTTCTTGTTTTCTGATTCTATGTGCAGGTATCCGAGCATGATTGCAGAAGGATTGTGACTTCCCAAGGCAGGAGCAAGAGGTCACTACCACTACAACGACGATGACAGCGTTGGGCTCCAATTAGGTCAATCTACCGTGTCCTCATTCATTCAATAATTAGGAATCAACACTTTAGCATGTCTCTTTGTTTCTAGACCCACTCTAGGGCTAGAGGGATCGTCTCTGTCCGCAGAGAGGATTTATCTGCTTAGCAATGACTTAGACATCAAACCTACCAAATTGGTCAAAGGACAAGGATTGGAAAAGTTATTGATAGAGTCTAATTTTCAAGCCTTAGGGATTAATTTGTTGGCACCTTTAGATGAAGCTAATGAGGGAAGCAATCAGAGTAGTACAAAGACAGCAATTAAATACAAGTTCCTGCGCTCTGATTGGTATAAAGATATTGTCCATTAATTATGTTTTTTTATCTTGCCCAACCACACTAAATAGAACAAAATACAAAGCTCTTAAGCTCAAATCTCATCCTTAGGTTATAATTGATGCTAAGTTGTATTGGAAGGATCCTGCTGGAATTTTGTTGTTGTGTTTGACAGAAGGAGAATCAATGGAAGTTATAAAATAATATCATGCAAATCTATGTGGAGGCCATTATAGTTGGAAAGTTACTGCACATAAAATCCTCAAATAAGGTTTTTACTGGCCTTCCTTATTTTCTAATGTATACAGATTGTTTAG
The DNA here is from genome assembly GCA_034641835.2 of Pinus albicaulis. Taxonomy (NCBI): domain Eukaryota; kingdom Viridiplantae; phylum Streptophyta; class Pinopsida; order Pinales; family Pinaceae; genus Pinus; species Pinus albicaulis. The sequence goes on along the minus strand of CM076581.1, from coordinate 1,510,698,322 downwards.
AAGCTGCCAGAAATGTCAATTGTTTGCAAAAAAGAAAAGGTTAGCTCCTCTACCTCTTCTCCATGTGTTTGTTGAAGAGCCCTTTAGACAATGGGGATTATATTTTATTGGGGAAATCAATCCACCATCAAGTGGGCAGTTTAGATGGATTCTAACTGCCACTAACTATTTCAAAAAGTGGGTGGAGGCAATACCTACTAGAAAGGAAAATGATCAGGTAGTAATGAATTTTCTAGAATAAAACATATTCAGCAGGTTTGGGTGTCCAATCAATATTGTAACTGAAAATGCCCAGGTATTCAATTCAGTCAAATTCATTAATTTTTGTCAAACATATGATGTCATCCTATCTCATTCTACATCATATCATCTTCAAGGGAATGGGCTAGCGGAATTTTCCGATAAGACATTGGTTAAGATCTTGAAGAAGACAATTAAGGAAAATCAGAAAATTTGGGATTCAAAATTGACATTTTCTCTTTGGGCAGTAAGAGTGACCACTAGAAGATCTACAGGTAAGCCTCCTTATGAACTGTTTTATGGCACTCAAGCTTTATTTCCTACTCAATTGGCTAGACCAGTGATTTCTTTTCTTCAAGAAGAACAAGAAGAACCTAATGCATTGGTGAGAAGGTTGAACAAGGTTATAGAATCAAGTGAGAGCAAGAACAAAGTCAGAGAAAATTTGATCACCTACCAAGAAAAGATGAAGTCCATTTTTTATAGAAAAGCAAAATAGATTCTTTTTCAAACTGGAGATTTGGTATTTAAGATGGGATACCAGAAGAGAAGGGAAGGGAAAGCATGGTAAGTTTGATCCACTCTGGTATGGCCCATACAAGATTGTTGAGGCTAGATCAAATAACACATTCATGTTTGAAGATCTTGATGGAGAAACAGTGGAGCTGCCTGTGAATGGGCAGCATCTGAAACATTATTTCTAGCATTGAGATTTTATGGTTCACCATTGTACATATTCGGTTTGTTCATTGTTCATATTTCATCAAACAACATTTGACTCCATGCCCGAAGTGAAAGCATTAATCTGCAGTTCTTAGTGTTTCATGGAAAAAAACACTATCCCCAGGTGGAGCCAAATGTTGTGGCTCATTTGCAATATCCTTTATTTCAAATTTTTTAAAAAGACAAAAAATAGAAAACTATGAAAATGTATGTTAAAGTACAAAGTTTCTCATACTTTAGCATAAATATGTAATATTTTTGTATAAGTTTAAAATTTTAATATTTTAAACTTTTCATGAAAGCGGGTCCCAGTGCTTAGTTAATTAACGAGCAACTTGATGAGCGGGATCCGATGATTCATCTGGCAGGCAATAAAAGTAGCAAATCGTGGGGACATTTAGCACGCGGTTTAACAAGGAGGGTGCCTCCGTAATTGACCTAGTTGACTGCGGGGCCGATCAAGATCTATGACCACGATTAACTGCGGGGGCATGATCCTCATACGCTCTATGTACCTTCGAGGCTCCCGCTATGACGTAAACGATTGGCGACAGCTAGTAGCCACTCATGGTACCATTTAATGGTCTTTTGGCACATCAACTTAGCATTTAATTCACAAACCTGCACCACCTATTTAAAATTGGTTCTTATTTCACAACTTTATTGTTATTCATTTGTGCTTGTCAATTTGTTTGTGTTTGTGCCTTTCATTGTTGTTCGCCACCCCAATCACAATTATGGCCAAGCGTTCGTCTCTATCAGGTTCATCCAGTCATATTCCTCTCATGGACATGCGAGGGATATTCAAGATACTATTTTTTCTTTAGATCATCTCAAGTTTTATCAACAGTTCTGTTTGAATGACAAAACCTCTCCAATTTTCTCCGCCATGGTCAAAACAGGTGTACTTTCTGCATGCATTCAAAAAACACATCTTTTTCCTGAGTTTATATATTGGCTAGTGTCTGTCATTTACCCTAGCAAGTGTTTTGTAATGAATTTTCAAGGAGAAAATTTCTTGCAAGTTTCATCCCTATTAATTCGCCAAGCTCTATGTTACCCTGAATTAGAATCCTATGTGAAAACCCTGTTTACAGAGAGGCCAACATTCAATAGGATCATTGATTTTAGATTGGAATATCACGGGCTGATTAATTCACCTAAGACAAACATTGAGGTTTGGAAAAAATGTAGAGCCTATATGATTGTTTTCCCTTAAGATCCCTCAACTTCAAAGAAAGACAAGGCAACAAGTCAAGAGAATACAGCAGCAGCAGGACCAGTTCATATTCAACAAATAGATTAGGAATTTAAGTTTTATTTTATCTCTTTTAAGAGAATGTAATTGTAATAAGACATTTTGATGACATGTGATAGGTAGTTTATGAAGTCTCAAGTAGTTTGAGTAGTTATGAGTAGTTTCAGCAGTTACAAACTGCTTTACTTTGTATTTAAGGAAAAAGACTTGAGAGAGGAAGGTTACGAGTTTTGGACCTTTAGACTGCAAATTTTGTACTTAATTTTCAAATGATTAATGAATGAAGATCAAAATTCTTGCGTCTGTTTGATATTGATAAGTTTTCCAGTTTCAACTTTGTACTCTCTTTCAATGAATAAAATGAAGTAATGAATTTGCGGGTCTCTTTTTACATATGTGAATAAGAGTTAAAATCCTTAATGGGCACTCCTTCATTTTAACTATTCCTTGTCTTAAAATTCTTCTGAAGTTTGAAGTGATAGATTATGTTTATCATCATATCAGTTTTGGCTTCCTTTCTTCATGTTCTCCTTATCATTCCATTTTATATCAGCAAATAATGGCATTGTGAGGCATTCATTTCATTTGATTCTTGAGGGTTTAATAAAAAATCTCTTAAAGTGATTAAGCAAAGACCATTTGACTTAATATTTCTGTAACATATATATGTAAATGTCTTGAGCACTGATTCCTTACCGCAGCCAAGGGATTTTTTCTTAAGATACAACACACAGAATTCCACTTCCACAAGTATGGTTGGCCCAATAATACATCAGACACGTCAAGAGGAGCAACAAATAGACAAAGTTGTGGAGGAATACAAGGAAGCTGAAATATGTTTCAAACCCTTATGGAACCGTAACCTGAATCTGGATTTATGTAGGGATGAAATAAAATATATAAATACACACAAACACATATATGTAGCATAAATAATACTTCATTTCATTAATTTCTCATATCTAAAATATGCTTACAAACATAATGGAAATAAACTAGCTAGGGTGCTCGTAGCTTATATCTGAGAAGAGATGTGGAGCTACCTGCCTCTAAAGTGTGTTACAATGAGGCTCAAGTGAATTTTTAATATTGAACAATAATATAACACCCTAAACAACCAAAACCCTAACCCAGGGAGTTGTAACACCAATATTTTATGGGCCCCTTTGGGATTAGTTGGGCAACCAACTTCCCGGGGTCGTAACTTGGTCATAGTATCTCCGTTTGGTGTGTATGATACCTCGTTGGAAAGATCTCTCCAAGGACTACTCCATTTAGGAACTCAAAATGTCTTTGGAAGTTCAAGACCTAAAAAACTTCTAAAAATAGTAAAGAATAAAACTGATGAAACTGACTAGGTGGAATAGGTGGGTCACCACCAATATCCACCTGGATCATTTAAAATAATGATTCACCCCTTCTCTCAGTATTTTTCCTAACATAAATCACCCTATGAACAAAGGTGTGATGCCCTTGAGGAAAACCTCGAGCATACAACACTAGGCATTGTGAATGTTTTAAACCCACATAACTCATGGCCTACTATGTCGAGCCTGGAATTCAAGATATGTCTCTCTATATATATATATATATAACACAATACTTATTGTTATATTTTGGGAACTTACCATTAATGTTGGCCATGAGACTTTGATAACCATTACGATGATTACTATGGTTAATCAATTTGTTATCTGTTTAAACACTAATTCATTAGTACATTAACATGTTTGGGAAATTAACATAAAAAGCCTAACCTAATATGTAATTATTTTACAATGCTGCTTGTGGGAGCCCTCGAGGCCATGAGGCCTTAGGAAAAAATCCACGGTGAAAGTCATGCACAGGGGTCACTGTTCTTTCATGCTACCATATGTAAACAATTACATTGAAACCATTAAAAATGGTGTGGCACATTTTGGGAATTTTTTCTATTAATCTGTGCTTCGATTGGTTTATCTTGCCGACATGTTTTATGGTTTTTCCCTTCATTTAGGATCCCCTTCCCCGTATTTAAATGTGTCCCCTGTTTGATGTTCGAAACTTAGAATTATTTTAATTCGTTGATCATTGGATCCATATCTTTTAATGTATGCAAGTAATTTAGTGAATGTGTTTCATAATGAGTTTCTTCAATAGAAATAGAGGAATGGGTATAGGTAGGGGAACAAGAAAAAAATACAAAATTTTCGATGTGAGAAGAGATAAGATACCAAGGGTCTCAATTCATTTTGATGTTGATCCTCAAAAAGTAAGGCAATTGCTTCATAATGGTGTGATCAATTTTTTTGGTCAACCAGAACACTAGTTTGTGGTGCAGCCTCAATCACAAAAACCCCCTATTCCACATCAACCTATCATTGGTATTCTTGTCTCAACACATGCTTATGCTCCTCTGATTTTTCCAAATAACGATGATTGGGATGCCATTTTGGCATAGCCACTTCGTTCAGTCCAAGCTTGGCCCACTGTCTCTTTTCCTCCTCCTTCTGAGGAACATGTCTCTTGTTTGAAATTTTCCGCTTCATGCATTGTCCATTCCCTTCATGCAACACCAAAAGACTCTTATCCTTCCAGTCCACACCCTCACCCTTCTCATCATACCTCCAAGCAACATACCATAATTTTTGGTCCTATTTGTCAAACATCCAAACAAGAAATCAACCCACAACATGTCATTAATGATCATAGGAAGAAAGCACAGATTACACTCTCTGAATCATCACATGGGTCATCACATTCATTTAATTATCATCCCCATGAAGAAGAAAAACAAGTGTAATTTTCTCCATCTCACAGGAAGAGACATTATTTTATTCTGTTTGGAGAATGTTTTGGTATGGTTTTTGGTATTTTTCATATTTTGCTGATGAAAAAATTGTTTATGATGATTTTGCTTCATTTTGACAACTGTATACTTTATATTGTGCTTATGTATGTATATATATGGTGATTAATTTTTAGCATGGGCTCTATTTGGAAAAGGCAATTCAAGTTTGTGAAGCTATGTTATATAAACCATTATGTTTATTATGTTGGCATATATAAAATGAATAAATTATTCGAAAGGAGAGACAAGGAGGTAATGTGAGTCAAAATGGTTTGGTTTGCTTGGCAATAATATGATGTGCAAAAAAATTTTGGTTATGTGGCACATGTTTTGGTCGTATATGGGATATAATTATGTAGAAAATATATTAACGGAATTCAATCTGATATTGTAATCTACTAAAACAAAATATTGAATCCTTCCTACTGAAAGCAACTGCTCAAAACCCCATTATCTATATATTTCATAAATTCAATATCATGAAACAATACAATGATATTCTTCACAATGAAAAACCTATGCACTCTGCAAATTGTCTCATTCTGATCCTACTCGAATCTGGCTTGTGGTCTAAGCATGTTTGATCCAATATTTAACCTTTTCTTGCCTAGGCATGGCCTTCCTTCCTTAAGCATTCTTGGGCTAATTGATCCCCTATTAATTATAAAAATCCCAATTAATGATTTCGCAATACCTTCAAGCCTCCCTGATGACCTCATGGATCCCCTGTACAATTTTCTAATTATACAATTTATAGTTATCTTCCCTTTAGCCTCAAACTCAATTGTACCTTCCTTAGAACTGACATGCAACAATTATTTATAGTGGATTATTAGTTAACTGATCGATAACTACTTGTGAATTAAATCATATTTAATTCACTGGACCTCTCATTATCTCATCTCTTAGTTAGAACTAGTTAAACTAATTTTAACTCAATTAATTGAGTCAACTAATTACAACTCACAAATAATTGTAACTAGACCCCCTAAAATCAAAGGATAATTCTAGATGCCTCATCTCTGACCTCTAACTCAAATTCCCTAATATAACTAATTCTTCCTCACTCATTTAACTAATACAAGTTGTCATGAGATGAAATTACAATTTCTTCCAATTTAATTAAGGGAAAATTAAATCAGAAGCCCCCTATGATACCATTTCTGGATGTCATTTTCATTGTTTCTTTTTTCCAAATTCAACACTCCATCTCAACAAGAAAGGAATTCAATCTATCCCAGTTTGGTACCTTTGTAATGTTCTGCATGCAACGCTTCTCAAGTTTTGTTTCCTCCTGCAACTCCTGAAACTGAAAAGCCTCCAAAAACTGAATCAGTAGGATGCATCTGTCATCAAATTTTTTGACTGCTACCGGTTACTACACTATCTACTGAAAACTCGGTGCTGATGTTAACTTTTAATATGTGCTCTCTTCACTACTGCCAACTATGATTTGCGCTCCAGTATCTGAAATATGTCAGATTTTTGTCTTTCTGACATCTGACTACATCAATCCTATTGATCCTTCATGCAACTATGTGTTGTGGGCTCCCTGTAGCCAGGTTTGATCCATGAGACAAGCCATCTCAATGGATCCTACCAAAATTTATTCTCTTGGGATTATGTCTTCACATCACCCCACCTCTCACTTGGAGGTATGGTTGCATGTGCTCCCTCTACCCATTTGGTTCAAAATTTCCCCCTCCTAGAGGTCTCTGCTTGAGTGGACGCTGCCACTCGGTCTCCCCTCTACTTCTCCAATTGCAGATGATTCAAAACCTTTTGAGACTGATTCTGAGGCTCCAAGTTGAGAGGTAATTTAGGCTCAAGTCACTAACCTCTTCTTTTCGCCTCAAATATTTGCATGCATATTTGACCTCGAGAGAATACAAGTTCTTGACTCTTACATCAATATGTTTCACCTGTCCCGTGGTGATGTGTCTAAGGAACACATTTCCTTTTCATAATATAACATCATAACCACGGTCTTCCAATACCGCTATGGAAACAATATTATTCTTTAGTCTTGGAACATATAAAACATATTTGAGTCTGAGAGGGTAGCTACTATCCCACTAAAAGGTAACTATACCTATGTCAGTCATTCTATACATCCTGTAATCTCCAAACTCCATGTTCTGCTAGAGATCCTTCTCCTCCAAGTCACTAAATATATCTCTATCCCCTGTCATATGGAATAAGACGCCTCTATCTAGATACCAACCACTATCTAGATACCGTATGCATCCCATTATAGCCAGTGTCCATGCATGCAATGAGAGTAAAATTAAACTCAACTGAAGCAAGCACTTTACCGTTGTTGCAACCAGTGCTTCCTCACAGCTCTTCTGGACATTTCAGGCATAGTGCACATGCTCAGATAAGAAAATACTTGACCTTGAAAAGTTTCTCTTTCCCTCTTTGCCTGGGACTTCTTTCCCTTGGCTTACTCTTTTGCCACCAATGAAAATCTTTCTTTCTTTGTTCTGTGCTTAGGTCTCGTCTCTAGTGCTCCGCCTGATCTTCTTCTGTAATACCAAGTCCGACCACAAACGTCCAAGCCAGAAGCTTCTCCTCCCCATTCATTTGCTAAGATTGCAACAAGAAATAGGGAAGGAAGCATCCTGAAACATCATCCTTGATCCTAGTTGGAAAATAATCACCTAAACTAGGTGGGGCCCACACAGGCTATTTTTAGGTGTATGTCTATTTTTAGACATGGTGAGCATATTATATAAGTTGCAGGATGATATTTGTATATGGTTGGTCAAATGTGAAAAATAGATGAAATTCTATTTTTATAATATTGGGCAAAGTCTATTTATAGAGCGCTGATCTAAAAATAGATGCATGTCGATTATTATTAGCTCTTAATAATAATCAAACTATAAACAACAACTTATTCTCTTGGAGCACTTCAGTTCAGTGCACAGATGTGGCACAACAGCTGACAGAAGGAATTACACTATTCCTAAGGGTTTACTGGAGCTAATGCATGGAGGACTCAGTTAGAACTCAAGTGGCAGAGTTATGACACAGTTGGAAGAAGTAGTTATGGAGTTGTATTCAGTTTAACTCAGTTAGACTTAGTTGAGCTAGTTGTATCTAGTCTAACCGATTGATACACTAGTGAGAGTGGAGTGAATTAATTAGTTAATTAATTCACAAATAATAACTCATTAATCAACTGAACAATACAGCAGTTAACTACAGTGCATGGCAGTTTCAGTGGAGACTAGTGGAGAGATAGGTGAAAGGGTGAGATGTGGATCATTCCGTTGGGACCATAAAGGATGGCGAATGATCTACATATACTTTGGAGTTTCAATGATAATCACGTTAAACAAGGAGAGTGGGATTGCACGAATTTTTTTTTTGTAACTATTGATTAAGTAGTGGAGGCATGCTAGCAGGTGGCAAAGATAGGTGTATGGATTTGCAAGATTAGGCCTATATAGTGTATGACAATTGTATTGTACTAAGAGCTTGTGATAAGCTTTGTATGCTTGTATGATATTGTCATATGATCTCCATGTTAAATAATATATAGTTGGGGTTTTCAACTTCAAGCTTTCCCGATTAAAAACTGTGTTATGTGCGATTAAATATTTTTGTTTATACTTCACATGTGTGTGCAATTAATTGTTTCCGCAAAAGATCAACAAGTGGACTTGATTCTGTATTTTGCATAAAGTTAAATAGTGTGAAATCAGGAGAATCAAGGACATATGCATGCTTAGTGCATATAATTTCTACATGGTATCGAGGCGATATTGATCATTGGAGAAATTGCAAAACATTGAAGCGGTTGAGTTTTGTGCTGGTGGAATTCGAATTTGCAGCAGTGTTTTCTTGGTGTCGAAGTTGAGATGTCTTTCAACGGATTGCGATTGAAGTATGCCCTTGAGGGCAGCTCAAATTATATTGCATGGAAGGACAAGATGGAGGCGTGTCAGATTTTTTTTGGCCGAAAGTGTTCGCTGATAGCGATTTTCTTGCCGGTTCTGAGTTGATGTACCAACACTTGACGCATGGCAAAAGAAGGTAGCAAAGTGTCGAAGGATTTTGTTGGAAGGTGTGAAGGACCACATTGTGTCCAGCCTTCATGGTAAATCCACTCCATTCTTAATGTGGAAGGCTTTGATAGACTTGTTCCAAAGCAGAAGTGACCAGAGGAAGTTGGCACTTAAAGACAAACTCAGGAAAATAAAAATGGAGAAAGGCGACAGTATACCAAAATACCTCACGAAGTTTGTCCACTGCAAGGATGAGCTGGGAAGTGTGGGGGTTACTGTTGATGAAGAGGACTTGGTTAGCTTGGCTCTCCTTGGGCTTCCGAAGAGTTGTCATAGCTATGAAGACTCTGTCAATGGACGGGAAAAACTACCAGGATGGGAGCGACTTTGATCGGATCTTGTGCAGGAGGAGATAAGGCGGGGTACCAGAGATGGATCTTCATCGAAGAATGAAGATGAAGAAATTTTCACTTTGTCTGCCAAGGCCAAGAAGAAGAAGGGGAATAAATTCTCGATATCCAGGCCTAAGAATATGGCAAAGAGCGTGACATGTCCAAAGTGAAGGTTTTCACCCACATGCACAACATGGGCATTTCTACCACAAATTGTCCACAAGAAGGAAGAACAAGAAGGTCGTTGGAGTTGCACATCGGGTGAGGCTCTTGCCTCGCAATTTGAGCTTGACTTATCAATACATCGCATGCATGGTGTTTAGCACTGGGATCGGGTGGTACTTTGATAGTTGTGCTTTCCTTTCTCACATGATCGGAGATGGAACCTTTTTCAAGGATTGGTGGCGCGTGGGAGTAGTCGTATGTTGAGTTGGGAAGTTGGGTGACAATGGACTATACAAGGCGACCCTAAGATTTGTGTACTACTACCTTTCGCAGTGAGTCGTGAACTCATTCTTTTACAAGATGTTGTGCATGTTCCAGGTTTAAAGAATAATTTAATCTCAGTCGTAATGTTAGAGGATAAAGGCTATGATGTTGTCTTTAGTGAAGGAAAAGTTTTCCTTCGGCACAAAGAAATGGAGCAAGTCAAGAAGGTTGGGATTCGAGCTAAGAATCTCTACAGACTTGAAGTAGATGGGATTTCTACGAAGCTTCCTATTGTTGGGAAGTGTGAGAAAGCCATGCAATTGAAGCTTGAGAGGGAGCAGGATTTGCATGCAGGTAAGAGTGAACCTAGGGATATGGAGCAGTCACAAGATGAGAATCATGGAGTGGGAGCAACCACTCATGCAGATAAATTTCGTGCTAGATGGGCAGAGGGAGTGCATGTAGCTATACCACCAGGTGAGAGGTGGGGCGACATGCATGAGTAATCCCAAGAATAGATTTCTGGGCAAGATTCATTGACATGGTGTGGATCTCATGAATTGAACCTGGCTACGAGGAGCCCATAGAGCAGCAGTAGCATGATCAGTTGGATTGATGCAGGCAGATCAAAGTGACAGTGTCTGATACTGGAGCGCGGTTCAGAGTTGACAACAAGTGCAGAGCTCATGGGTGCATATTTCAACAACGCAGTGGTTCCTGAAGACATGTGTAGTAGCTAAGAAGAAGTCGAAGACTTTGATGATAGATGCATTAGATTGATTGAGTTGTTTGGAGCCTTTCAGTTTCAGAAGTGTTGCAGCAAGAGTTGCAGGGCGAATGCATGGAGTTGCATGTCGCATGCAAAGACAGTCCTTTCTTGTTGAGAGGGAGTGTTGAAGTTTTCAATAAGAAACAGTGAAGGAGGCATCCTGAAACATCATCCTTGATCCTAGTTGGAAAATAATCACCTAAACTAGGTGGGGCCCACACAGGCTATTTTTAGGTGTATGTCTATTTTTAGACATGGTGAGCATATTCTATATGTAGCAGGAGGCTATTTGTAGATGGTTGGTCAAATGTGAAAAATAGATGAAATTATTTTTTTAGAATATTGGGCGAAGTCTATTTATAGATTATCAATCTAAAAATAGATGCATGTCGATTATTATTAGCTCTTAATAATAATCAGACTCTAAACAACAACTTATTCTCTTGGAGCACTTCAGTTCAGTGCACATATGTGGCACAACAACTGACAGAAGGAATTACGCTATTCTTAAGGGTTTACTGGAGCTAATGCATGGAGGACTCAGTTAGAACTCAAATGGCAGAGTTATGACACAGTTGGAAGAAGTAGTTATGGAGTTGTATTCAGTTTAACTCAGTTAGACTCAGTTGAGCTAGTTGTATCTAGTCTAACTGAATGATACACTAGTGAGAGTGGAGTGAATTAATTATTTAATTAATTCACAAATAATAACTCATTAATCAACTGAACAAATACAGCAGTTAACTACAGTGCATGTCAGTTCCAGTGGAGACCCAATGCAGAGATAGGTGAAAGGGTGAGATAGACTATCTTGCCAGACCACAGTGATCATTAGGGGAATTTTGAGGTCTAAAATGGGCCTCCTAAGAAATAATAAAATAATAGCTAAACCAATAAAATAATATTTATGAATTTGCAATTCACTTTTTGCACCACAATCCATGTAACCATAGTTAAATTCAATTCAAAAGTTGTACCAAAATAAAATTAATAAAAAATTGTATTGATGTGACTATAAATAAGAATGAGTTTTTCAAGAAAAATTCATTATCATTGAACAACTAATGCATTTGTCCTTTGTACTTAAATAACTTAAAATAAAATATAAATATAAATTTATAAATTCTTAATTATATTATATGCTATTAATTAAAATTTCTATTATTTAAATTGTATAATAACATGTAATTAATATACTATATAAAAATAATATAATATAATATAATAAATGTATAAGGATATGCATTGTTTCTTTCAAGAAATATGAAATGACAATAATATATTTTTATTCAAAAAGTGTGAAATGACATTTATTATGAGTACTTTACTTTGACTTTAAAAGTACTTAGAGCACTACCATGGTTAACCATGAGTTTTTATCCACCATTAAGAATATGACAAATAAGTACCTTTAACTCAAGCAATGCCACCTCAACCATTAGGGATGATGTCATCCCCTAAAATGTGATTGGTTCTCATAAAGTGAATTTTGATTGTACATTTTCTTTAGAAGGCCCATTTTAGACCTCAAAATCCCTCTAATGGCATGGATTGCATCTACATATACATTGGAGTTGCCAATGATAATCACGCAGTCAAGGAGAGTGGAATTGCATCGAATTGGTCTTTGTAATCAGCTTGGATTGCACAGTGGAGGCAGGCTAGCAGGAGGGTAGAGATTGGTGCATGGATTTGCAAGATTTTTTCTATGTTAGTGTGTGACGATTATATTGTACTGAGAGCTTGATGTACTAAGCTTTGTATGAGATTGTTACATGATCTCCATGAAACATAATATATAGTTGGGGTTTTCAGCTTCAGGCTTTCCCGGTTAAAAACTGTGTTATGTGCAATTGAATATTTTTGTTTATGCTTCACATGTGTGTGCAATTAAATTTTCTACAAAAGATTAACAAGTGGAATAGATTCAGTATCTTGCATAAAGTTAAATAGTGTGAGATCAGGTTGATCTAGGACATGTTCATGCTTAGTGCATATAATTTCTACATTCATAGAGTCCTGGTAACTATGCCATTTCTTGGGAAGGCCTAGAAGAGCTAGCATCACCAAATCATTATGGGCTATTTTCACACCAACACTTCCAAGCCCATCTCAACATTGAGTGAAATTCATCAAGTATTTTGGTATCGTCTCGCCCTCCTCCAACTTGATCTTTCTGAGCTTCTCTTTTAGTGCCAACTTCCTGTGGTCGTTTTTATTTTGAAATAGATATGTCAAGGCATTCCACATAGCATATGGATTCACCTTCCCATGGATACTCGAGACAATATTATCTCTAACTCCGTCTAACAATATCCTTCTCGCCTATGCTACCTTCTTCTTCCATGCATCAAGAAGTTGAGCATCTGCTGCTGTGGGCTCTGGACTGTCATTGTGTATGAATTCCTTTAGTTCGTTGTCCTTTATCACTTTCTCCATCCTCTCCTTCCATGCTATGTAATTCGAATTTCCCTCAAGGGCATATTCAAGCCTCAAGCCATTGAAAGACATCTTGATCTACTACAGGGTCCTAAAGAATAAATCTACAAATTCGAACATGTTCAAAACAAACTTTGTTCTTATCTTCTATTGTGATTCTTGGCACTCTGATACCATGTAGAAAAGTTATCAATGGGATTCAATCTGATATTGTAATGTACTAAAAATATATATTGAATCCTTCCTACAATTTGTGGAAACCAAATACGAACGCACAATCACATAACAAGTAAGAGAACGAATTATCAATCGCACAACACAAGATGTATCTGGGGGAAGAAATTGCTCAAAACCCCGTTATCTCAGTATATTGCATAAATTCAAGATCATGAAAAAATACAATGTTTTTCCTCACATTGAGAAACCTTTGAACTCTGTTGACTATCTCACTCTGATCTTGCTCGAATCTAGCTTGCGATCTAAGGACGTTTGGTCCAAGATTTAATATTTTTCTTGTTTAGGCCTGGCCTACCTTCCTTACGATCTCTTGGGCTAATTGAGCCCCTATTAATTAAAAAACATCCCAATTAATTATTGTGAAATACCTTCGGGCCTTCCTGATGAACTCATGCATGACCTGTACAATTTTATAATTATACAATTGATAGTTATCTTTCCTTAACCTCAAACTCAATTGGGCCTTCCTTAGAACTGACATGCAACAAATATTTATAGCGAATTATCAATTAACTGATTGATCACTACTTGTGAATTAAATCATATTTAATTCACTGGACCTCTAACTAGCTCATCTCTCAGTTATAACTAGTTAAATTTATTTTAACTCAATTAATTGAGTTAACTAATTACAACTCACAAATATTTGTAACTGGACCCCCCTAAAATCATGGGATAACTCTACTCATACCTCCTCTCTGACCTCTAACTTGAATTTCATAAGGTAACTAAGTGTTCCTAACCCAATTAACTAATACAAGTTGTCATGATATGAAATTACATTTTTTCTCGAATTTCATAAGGTAACTAAGTCTTCCTAACTCAGTTAACTAATACAAGTTGTCATGATATGAAATTACAATTCTTATTCCAATTTGATTAAGGGAAAATTAAATCGGAAGCCCCCTATGGTACCATTTTTGGGTGCCATTTCTGGATGCCATTTTCACTGTTTCTTGTTGTCAATTTCAACATATTATGTTTTTTACTTTATATTTTTTATTATTATTAGTTATGATTGAAAGTAATATGAGACAAATCTCATGTGATTATACAAACTCTTATTTATATATGTATGGATATGACAATTATAAAACCCATTCAAATAAGGAAAGAGGCCTCACCTACTAGAGTCAAAACCATGATTCGAAAAAATAAAAATAAAAATAAATAAAATAAAAATAAAAATAAAAATTAAATTAAATTAAATTAAATAAAAAAATTTTAAAAAAATCATAAATGTGTTTCATTGGGCAATTTCCTTTAGAAAGTACCTCCTTCTATTCTCTAATCAATTAGATTAGAAATCAAACTAAAGCACAATATTTAAAACATGGTATCTTCCCAAACTGATTTGGAGATCTTTAAAAGGAGGAAGGATCTATGAAGGAAGAGAGAGAGAGAGAGAGTGAAATGTCAAGAGAGGTATGCTATAAAGTTTTCTAGTTATCATTTCTCCTCTAATTTTAATTTCCTACAAGTTAGAGGCTAATCTTGATGGTGACAACAATCTTATCTTACCAAGGGGTGACTCCATCAATATTTCTAAGGAAATATTTAGGTATATTGAGTCTTTATGATTTATTTAGCGTTGTTCGAAGGTCTGGTTGTCTTTACCAGTGCTAACAACTTCCCACTTTGCAGAAAGCAAGTTTCCCATATTTACATCTATGCGAAGGATTTTAATTTTTTGTCATTTTGGCTTATCCCCGAGCGATTGTATATGTTTTGTTTTTCATTGCAATCACTTTTAATAAGATTGGTCATAAGATTTCACAGGAACTTTCCTTTCAGGACTTGGTTGTACTCTTTATCATTAATAAAATCAGTCATTATTTATTACAAATTTATCATTCTGCATATATATGTTTCATTATTTATCTTTCAACAATTTTCTCTTTATGTTATGTCATATATAGCAGCTTATGCTCTACAAAATCTAGGGACTTTCAACCCAAATTTTGACTAGCTCGTTGCATAATTTAAATCTTACTCATATTTTCAATTTATTTTGTGCTCATTTATCACACTTCAATTGTAAATGATTTATTTTTCATATATTTTTTTCTTTAACTATTGATGTAAGTTTTCTTTTGTTTATTTCTGCACTACAAATTACAAAAAAACACACAAAAGACAAAAAGCATAACCTTTATTTGTAAACTCTTAGCACACCATCTCAGTATCTCGTTGTGATAACGAGATTCAAGTTGGTTTTTTGAACTTTGTTAAACTTAAAAAATCATCAACACATCTCTCCCAAATATTGTTATTTTTTTTGTAAGTCAATCACTTATATTAATTCAAGGAAAATTTACATCATGATGCGCACGACTTCAAAACATTATTGGTATCACTCCTACTAGATATGTTTGATAAGATATCAAGATAAAAGGAAACATACATCAACAAAAGAAAACTATATGACCAAATATTGATTTCCCACATGGACCAAAAATTGTCCCAAAATCAAAATACATCCCACAAACATCATTATGCATCCATATTACCGAGATTTAGGTCATCAAGGCCACCATCCCCAAGGTGGTGAAATATTTAATTACATGAGCCTCCATATGTGTCATTATCCCTTCAAAGTTGTCTAACTTCTCCTAGAGTTGCTTCTGACCTTTGTGAAGGGATACTTAACTAATATAGGATATGCCATTGGTTATTTTGGATATTATTCAGTAAACCAATGACCTCATTGTGGTCATTGTGACGATCTCGCGCCAGTTTTTCTACCACTGTTTTCACTTGACAAATTTGAGCTTTTGAGGAATCGAAGGGCAGAGTAAAGTCCACACACCCAAGGGAAACAATGTATTTTTTCTCTAGCTCATCCCCATCGTCTTGCTGGTCCGCATGATGCACCATCCCTTATCCACAAGGGCCTGCCCCTCTTCAAGCCTAACCTCATTGTTGATGCATGGGTCTTTAGATGGAGGATTCGCTCGACCCACACCACCTCTGTCTGTCAAATTCCTGACTACCTATACATGTGAGCAACCCCCAAGTCCAAAATTCTCCCGTTGCTGACAAGCCTAAGCCCCACTTCACATACCCCCTATCCATACTTTCCCATTTGCCCCAAGTCTGCACCTCACAGACGTAGAGATCGTCAACCACCAGCCCCCATCTGCGTGGTCATCCCACCAACAACAAAACCACCACTCACTCACCCGACCACATGCTCTCTAGCGAAGCCGACTTCTACTGGTTGCAGCCATAGGGATAAGAATACATCCTACAGCCAACCCGTCACCACAATGCTCCTCCTTAGACAAAATACCACCATCATATAAATCACACCCCATCCTGGGCTTTTAATTCTCCAATTGGATACTCTAGCCTGACCTTAGGGCTCCCTACACTTCCAATTCTTCCCTCCAATTGTAAAAAACGACTTAAACCAAGATATAAAAACATAACAACAAGAAATTAAAGCCAACGAAACCAAGTGAAATGTGCGACCATTGAACAGAGGCATCCAGAACAACCAACATATCTTAGAGACTCCCACACCCAGGCAAGCCGACAGCAGGGCCAAACCTAGACAAAGCAAACTAATTATTGAAACCAACAAGGAGCAGACTAAACGGAATTACCTGTGTGTAAGAGAAATGTTGTACCAAGACCCAGGAAGATGACAAACCCAATGTCATGAACCTCCACACACCTCATCAACACATAGTTCTCCTTGTTTGTCGCATACCACCTCGCTCCAGGGTCCCATATGGTGCTCTACATTACCAATGTAGTTGAAACAACACCAACCTTCCCCCACACATTACTTTCATTAATCAATGCCATGCCATGAGTAGGGAATGGATTGACTAGTAGGCCTCCCTTCACAGCTAGAAATACTTCACCCCTTTAAATCCTAACCCTCATCACCTAATACCTACAAATGAGTTCTATCACCAATCCCAACCTCATTATACTCAAGACTTTCTCCAGAACGTTTGCCTGCAAAGCACCAGGTGAAGCTTTCCAAACACGTTTCCACTTCATTGAAGTGACGCATGGTATTCACATTAACGCCCATGTCCTAGGCTTCCATTCGATCATTTACAACCTCCATTGGGGAATCCCAAATATTTTTATTAATAATAAATGTATTTCATTTAAAATTAAAATTCTTCCAAATTTTAATTATTATTTAAAATTTTAGATTCTTCATTATTTTAATAATCGTTAAATTACGTTTTCATATTTTATAATTTTATTAATTTTTTTTAATTTAATTTCTTAAAATTTCTTAAAATTCAATATAATAGTAAAGTATATCAAATAGAGTTATTTATAAATTTACACTTGATTAGATGTGAGAGAGAAATTTGAAAACTTTAATTTTTTTTAAATCATATACCTTTGAAAAATCCTTATTTTTACATATAATAGTTAGTAGATCAACTATAATTACCATTATAAAGGGGGTGAAAATGTGGTTATTGTTTTCAATCTCAAGAGGAAAAACACTAGATACCTATGTGGGTGCCTTGGACAAGCTACGAATACCTTATTAGAGGCATATACTCTTCTATAAGGCATTCTCATTACCAAAAGAACAAATATCAATTAATTAAGCATCATCAAGGACTCTATGATAGTAATAAAATTAATTTTAGACATAATCTCAATATTGTATAGGCTTTCAATCTTAATAGCATGCATAATCAATAGGTAGGATTCTTCTATGACATTTATTTATTTCGCGTGAAAATAAGTTTGAATATGATTGTTCACAAATGGGCTAGCCTTGGGTTGCTCTTAAAAATGGGTAGTTTTATAGTTGCAACATCCCTTTGATAAATATACGGTTGGGAACAACTCTGGACATGCATTAACCCCACACAAGGAAATGCAAATTACACATCGGTTTAATTGTGTTGGAAAGAGTGATTCAAGGACACCTTCATATGTTTAAAGATCAATAATGGGTCCATTTTCTTAGGAACTTCTGGTGTTATCCATCTGGGATTTAGGTTTCAATTTGGTTTGTTTCGTTACTCTTCCAAAAATTTGCATACTTAGAGTTTTCCTAGTAAAAAACGTGGTCTAGATGTTTAGTTGGAATTTCTATGTGGGAGAATGCTGTCATTGTAGTAGGAATTTTGTTCTATGTTTCTTGATCTACCACATTATTTATTTAGTACTATTTCCTAACTCATTTTTCTTTGGTTTTGAAATCATCAATCCTATAATATATGTTATAAGTTTCACTTTGCCCCTAAATTCCACAAATATTGCACATATTTTAGACTTCCACACACTGATGAAGTGGAAAAAAAATAATAAAAAAAGCTACACTCTGGACAATTTCCCACAAACAAATGGTAAAGTATCTACCATTACATGATGAAAAGAGTTGAGCTTTGATAAAAATCCACATAGAGACCCAATATTAGATTTCAACAAAACTTTCTTCCAATATAAAGAAAATCAGATATGGAGATGCTTTATTAACTTCCTACCATTTCAAACCTAAAATACCATATATTTAAATAAATATAATAAAACAAAACCCACTTATAACGAATCTCAAAAACTCAAAAATAAAAAGTGCCAAAATAGTTTATCATAAAATTGTTGAAAATGCAGCAAGAAAATCTAGTTTTGGCTTTGCCTTGGTCAAACTAGATTAAAGTTCGAATTTCAATTTAAGCAGAGTACTTGGAGGTATTTAAATGAAACGACATGGCTCTTGTCACTCAATTAAATTAGTTAATTCGAGTTGGAGACACTTGAATTAAGTTCAGTATGATTGATTGCTAATTTCTAGCAACCTATTTCAGTTGAGTTCAGTTATTGTCAGTTAAAGTAGTTCCAACTGTTGGAGAAACTTATGGAAGGTCAAGTTGTGTAGTGTAACTTCAATCAGACTTAGTGGTCATCCAGTTAACTGATCAATCAACCCAAAATAACTGATGCATGCAGAGAATATGAGTTACCAAGTTGAGATTGGAGTTCAAGGTCAGTGTACTATTAGTTGTAAACTAATCCAAGTCGTATAAGTGGTGCATCCAGTCAAAGGATGGGCCGACAGAAATTGCGAAGTCCAATTGAGGAATTTCCCTAAAAAATAGGGGTTAGTTCCTCAATGATTAGCACAAGGAAATAGGAGCTTGGAGGCTTCAAAATTTGGCTAAGTATTGGTCAGGTTCAGTCAGTCGGGCAGAGGATAGAAGATACAAATGCATATTGTGCTCAAGCTTGAGAAATCATATTGTATTCATGCATATTATTTGATTAATGCAATACATATTGTAAGGGGTTTTGAGCAGTTTCTTTCCCCTTGATAAATCTCCATGATGTTTCCTTTTGCATGTTAATGATTTGTGTTCTCGGTCGTGAATTTGCTTCCGCAAATCAGTAGAATATCTTCTAGTCTTGTGATTTAGTAAATTTCATGAGAAGTTTAGAATCTACACATTAATTTCTACATGGTAACAAATCTAAATGCATAGTAGGGGAGATATTTCAAAGTTGTCTTTGCAAGAGGATCACATTTGCAGGATCAATTCTTCAGAGCTAGAAGGATGAATTTCAATGGACTAAGACTCGAGTATTCCCTTAAGGGAAGCTCGAATTATGTTGCTTGCAATGACCGCATGGAGGAAATAATAAAAGATAATGGGTTGAAGGAATTTTTTGAGAGTGGCATTTTGAAACTAGAAGCAACATATACTAAGAATCTAGCAGAATGGAAAATGTGTGTAGTCAGGGCATGGAGGATCATAGTGGAGGGATTACGAGACAATATTGTCTCGAATATCCATGATAAATAGACTATTTATGCAATGTGGAAAGCATTGATAGATATTTTCTATAACAGTAGTGACCACAAGAAGTCAGCACTCAAGGACAAGCTTCGAAGTATCAAGATGCAAAATTATGACTCAATTCAGCATTATTTGAGCAAGGTTCACATAGTGTCATGATGAACTTGCAGGAGTCGGTGTCAAAGTACCAAATGATGATTTGGTGAGCCTAGCCCTTCTAGGTATTCCCAAGAGTTGGCACAACTACCAAGACTTGGTAAATGGGAGGGAGAAACTACTGAATCAGGAGCGACTCTGGTTCGATTTTGTACAAGAGAAAATAATTTGGAATACTAGATACAGGACTTCATCCAAGGGTGAGGATGAAGAAAATAATGCCTTGGCTAGAAAGGAAAAGAAGCGAAAAGGGGAGAAATTGCAATCCAAACCACAGCCCAGACAAGGGGGAAAGAAGAAATACTTGTCCAAAATCAAGTGTTTTCACTGTCATGAATTTGGTCACTATGCGACGAAGTGTCCACTCAAGAAAGTAGACAAGAATACCTCAGGAGAAGCAGCAGGTGAAGCCTTGGCTTCACAGTTTGAGCTTGACTTCACTCTCATTGCATGCATGGAAAGCACAATGATGGGAAGTGTGTGGTGTCTGGATAATGGTGTCTCATTCCACATGAAGGGGAAAAAATCATTTTCCAGTGACTTGGAGGAGAAATATCTCCAGATTCACATCGATATGGGAGATGATTGAAGGTACAACATGACCGAGATTAGCGCAGTGACCTTTCAGAGGGAGTTGGGCTCCCCTCTCAGGCTAAAGAATGTGATGTTTGTAACATGTCTAAAGAAGAATCTAGTTTACGTCGCGGTGTTGGAAGACCGTGGCTACGATGTGATATTCAGTGAAGGAAAGGCATTCCTTAGACACATCGCCACGAGACAAATGAAGCAGATTAAGGTTCGAGTGAATAACCTCTAAAATTTGAATGTGGAAGACTCTGTTATTTTGAGCACAAAGGCAGAGAAGGTGCAGAGTTGAGATGTCGGTGAATTATGGCATTGAATACTTGGCCATTTGTATCCTAGAGCCTTGAATATCATGCAATAGATCAGCACAGGCCTGCCCAAAGGAGAACTAGAGCAGCAGGATACATGAAAAGGGTGTACCTTGGGGAAGTACACAAAAGCCACCTTTAATAATCGAGATAGCGAAGCGCATGAAATCCTTGAAAGGATCCACTCGGATGTTTGTGGACCTTTCTTGATAGCCTCCACTACCAAGCATGAGTATTATGTTATAATTGTAGATGATTTCTCGCGGAAGTGTTGGATTTTCTTCGTGCGGAAGAAATACCAGACATTCTCCAAGTTTGTTGAATTTAAAGCACTTGTTGAGAAAGAAATTGGCAAGAAAGTGAAGGCTCTCAGGAGAGATAATGGAGGTGAGTACGTGTTGAATTAATTTAAAAATTTATGTGCAAAGGAAGGAATTTGACGGGAATTGACAACACCTCGCAACTCACTTCAGAATGGGGTTGTTGTGAGGAGGAAAAAAAGTATTGTGGGAGCAAAAAGGGAAATGTTGCATGACCAAGTCATACCTCTACACTTGTGGGCCAAAGCATGTGACACAATGGTCTATTTGTAGAATAGGATTCCTCATCGGATTCTTGGGATGAGTACACCAAAATAAGATTTTTCAAGGAATAAACTAGATGTGTCACACTTCAGGATATTTGGAGCATCAGTGTATTTCCATGTATCCAAGGAAGAAAGGAAAAATCTAGAGCCCGCAACAAATTTGAGGATATTTGTGGGGTACACAGATACACCTCACAACTATCGTGTGTACCTTCCATCCATCAGAATGACAATTTTTGAAGGGATGTGAATTTCAATGAGGAGAAGGAAATGAGGTGTTCCCATGAGAAGGAGCTTCAGTTGCATTCAAATGAGGAGCTTTTGGCTCCAAAGGAAGAACCATAGGAATTTGTGGACCAACCACAAGTAGAGGAGCATAGAGTGGAGACAACCATTCAAGCAGAGACATCCAAAGAAGGAAGGAAACGAACTAGGGAAGTTGACAAATTATTGCAGGATGCTAGAGAGAATGTGTGAGCACCCAAATCAAAGTGCAGGTAGAGGAGGTCACCGGATCGGTACACTAGCTACATGGCTCTGATCACTAAGCTAGTAGAGACACAACCAACCTCATTCAAGGAAGCAGTAGAGAAGCCTGTATGGGTTGATGCTATGATAGAGGAATATGATTCCATTGTCAGAAACAATTTTTGGGAAGTGGTCCCAAGACCAGCATATAGATCAATGGTAGGTTCAAGATGGCTTTACAAGGTAAAGCATGCAACAGATGAAAGAATAGAAAAGAACAAGGCTAGATTTTTGGCCAAGGGATGCTCTCAGGTTTAAGGAATTAACTATGAGGAGGCCTTTTCTCAGGTAGAAAGGTACTCTTCCATCAGATCAATTCTTTCTTTTGTTGCACAGATGGGGTGGAAGAACCGCCAGATGAATGTGAAGACAACATTCCTTAATGGAGTTATTGAGGAGGAGGTGTACATTGAATAACCTAAAGGTTTTGAGACTTTCGATAGAGAGGCACATGTGTGCAGACTCAAGAGAGCATTGTATGGGATGAAGCAAGCACCTCGTGCTTGGTACACCAGGAAAGATAGCCATCTCACCGGTTTAGGCTTCACCAAAAGTGAACCAGATGCAAACCTTTACCACATTTTAGTAGAAGGTAAATTGTTATTTGTTGTCTTATATGTTGATGACTTTATTTTGACCAGTGATGAACATCTTATCAAAGCTTGCAAGGAGGACCTTGCAAGAGAGCTTGAAATGAAGGACATGGGTCTCATGTGTTATTTCCTCTGTTTGGAAGTATGGCAAGGAGAAGGGGAATTGTTTGTCTCTTTGAGAAAGTATGAAAACGAGATTCTTCAGAGGTTCCACATGGAAAAATGAAAACCCATGAAGACTCCTCTAACAACCAACTAGAGAAAGGAGGTTGCCACTTCAGGTGAGGAAGTGGATGCTATTGTGTACATGCAGTTGGTGGGTTCACTCATGTACCTTGTGAACACACAACGAGACATGTGTTTTGCATTCAACCAGTTGAGCCAAGCCCCGGTTCAACCAACCAAATTATTTTGGAGGGTCGCTAAACATGTTCTACGGTACCTCAAAGGCACCACTCAATTTGGACTATGGTACAGACAGACAGAAGGAGTGAAGTTATGTGGATTCACAAATGTAGATTTGGCGGGGAGTCCATCATAACAGAAGAGAACATCATGAGGAATGTTCAGTGTTGGGTCTGCAACGGTTTCTTGATACAATAGGAAGCAGAGATCTGTGGCACTTAGCTCAACAGAAGCAAAGTAAATGGTTTCCAATCAAGCAGCATGTGAGGCTATATGGATGAGAAAGATTCTTGTTGGGTTATTTGGTCAGATGATGGATCCTACTATGATTTACTGTGATAAACAGAGTTGCATCAAGCTCTTTGAATTATTATTTTTCACAATCAATCCAAGCACATAGATATATGTTACAACCATCTACGAGATTTTGTGCAGAGGCAGATCATGTTGTTGCAGTACATTCCAGCAGAGGGACAAGATGCAGATATTTTGACAAAGGCTTTTTAAAAGGGAAAATTTGAGTTCCATAGACGCAGGATTAAAGGTGATAATATCTTTCTTATTGAGAGGGAGTGTTGAAAAAAAAGCAATAAAATATAGTTTTTACTTTGCCTTGGTCAAACTATATTTAAATTCAAATTTCAATCATAGCAAAATACTTGGAGGTAGTTAACTAAGGTTACATGGCTCTTGTCACTCAGTTCACTTAGTTAATTCGAGTTGGAGACACTTGAGTTAAGTTCAGTATTATTGATTGATAATTTATATCAATTTATTTTAGTTGAGTTGAGTTATTGTCAGTTAAACTAGTTTCAATTGTTGGAGAAACTAGTTGTGTAGTGTAACTTCAATCACACTCAGTGGTCATCCAGTTCACTGATCAATCAACACAAAATAACTGATGCATGCAGAGAATTCGAGTTACCCAATTGAGATTGGAGTTCAAGGGCAGTGTACTATCAATTCTAAACTAATCCAAGTTGTACATGTGGTGCATGCAGTCAATGATGGGTCTCCGAGAATTGCGCAATCCAATTGAGTAATTTCCCTAAAAAATAGGGTTAATTCCTCAATGAACAATGCAAGAAAATATGAGCTTGGTGTTGAAAATTCAACGAGAAATGTGTGTCTAATTTAATTTTCCCTTAATTAAATTAGACGATAAAATGTAATCTTATTTCATAATCACTTGTAATAGTTAACCGAGTGTGATTAACTCAGTTAGCTCATGAATTTCGAGTTGATGGTGGTTGGTGAGGCATGCAGAGTGATTAGATTAGTTATGGAGTTCAAAATGAAATTAGTACATTAGTTTAATGCACGAGAAATAAGTTAACTCAATTAATTGAGTTAAAGTCAGTTGAACTAGTTGTAATTGTGTGTTGCACTAGTGAGAGATCAAGTGAATTAAATCATATTTAATTCACATGCAGTGATCTACCATGCAACTGATGATTTACTATTAATAGTTGCATGCATGCTATTTCCAGTGGAGACCCAGTGGAGACAAAGGTTAAAGGGATTTTATCTATCAGTTGTATCATTAGTAGGCTACCCACATGCAGTAAGAAAACCATAGGATTTCCCATGAGCATTGAAGAGTTTTGGAACGTTGAATTTCCTAAAGAATAGGGATTGCACTCCACATGAATTGTGCAAGAAAGACATGTTGATTAGAGGTAGGAAATTGAATAAATGTTGGTCAATTTTGTCTGGGTCAGTGTGAGACATTTGTGAGAGCGCAGGAGACACTTGTGAGAAGAGTGCATTGTAATTGTTTCGTGATTCCTTTATGAATATACAATAGAAGGTAAAGGGTTTTTGAGCAGAAAGCTTTTCCCTGGAAAATATTTGTGTTGTAATTTGATTTGATTCTTTCTTTACTTCTTGTGATTGGCTACTATGTTTATTTTCCCCAATTGATTTGTAAAAGGATTCAGTATCTTCCTTTAGTAGATCGCATGATCAGATTGAATCCATTGATATACATATTGTTTTTATAATTTTTGCATGGTATCTAAGCGCAGTAAATCACTATAGTGGAGAGTAAATTTAGTTTGTCACTGAATAGCATTTGAATTTGCAAAAGTATTCTTGGTGCAACAGGAGGATCAGGGTCAAGATGGCTTTCAATGGTTTGAGATTGGAGTATGCACTAGAGGGAAGTTCCAATTATATTGCATAGAAAGACAGGATGGAGGTAGTTCTGAAGGACAATGGGTTGAAATAATTTATTGATAATGACATTCCCAAACCCATTGCAGCAGATGTCACTCTTCTTGATGCTTGGCAAAATAAGGTTGCAAAGGTGATGACGATCTTACTGGAGGGAGTAAGACACCACATTGTCTCAACTCTCCATGGAAAAGTGACTCCATATGCAATGTGAAAGGCTTTGACATCTGTTTCAGGGCAGCAGTGATCATAGAAAATTGGCACTAAAGGACAAGCTCAGGAAAATCAAAATGGAGAAAGGCGACACTATTCCGAAATATTTAACCAAGTTTGTCCAATGTCGAGATGAGCTTGGGAGCGTTAGAATTACTGTTGCGGATGATGACTTGGTGAACCTATATCTTCCAGGCCTTCCCAAGGGTTGGCATATTTATCAAGACTCTGTCAATGGGAGGGAGAAGCTGCCAGATTGGGAACGACTTTGGTCGTATTTGGTGCAAGAATAATTCAGGTATAATACCAGGGATGAATCTTCATCTAAGACAGATGATGAAGAAAATTGTGCTTTGGCTGGAAAGTCAAAAAAGGGGAAGGAAAAGAAACCCTATTCCAAATCTGAGTCCGGTAAAGAAGGCAAGAAGCGTGACATGTCCAGAGTGAATTGTTTTCACTATCACGAGCATGGACATTATGCCACTAATTGTCCACAAAAGAAGAAGAACAAGAAGACTTCAAGATCTGCAGCTGGTGAGGCTTTGGCCTCGCAATTTGAGTTGGACTTCTCGCTCATTGCATGCATGGTGTCAAGTGCGATGGGATCAGTGTGGTACTTGGATAGTGGTGCATCTTTCCACATGACGGGTGAGAAAGAACTTTTCAGTTGCTTGGAGGAGAAGGACCTCCAGATGCATATCTAAATGGGTGATGATGGGAGGTACAGTGCTACCAGGATTTGTATAGTTAGCTTCTAGAGATGGTGAGGTAAACCCTTCTTATTAAAAGATGTAATGTATGTACCAGGCTTGAAAAAAAAATTAGTTTCAGTCGCAATGTCGGAAGATAGAGGTTATGATGTGTTTTTCAGTGAAGGGAAAGCTTTCCTTCGACACAAAGCCACAATACAAGACAAGAATATTGGCATTCGTGTGAAGAATATCTATAAACATGATGTAGATGGTTGCGCAACATTGATGGGTAAAGCAGACAAAGTGGTGAGCCGAGACGAAGGTGAGTTATGGCATGGGAGATTGGACCATCTACAACACAGAGCCTTGAAGGTCATGCAGCAAATTTATACGGGTCTTCCCAAGGGTATTCTTGCGCAGATAAACACATGCAAGGGATGTACCATGGGGAAGTATGCAAATGCCACTTTTCACGAAAAGGAGAACCGAGCTTTGTAAATCCTTGAGAGAGTTCACTCAGATGTGTGTGGACCATTCTCTACAGCTTCGACAGCAAATCACAGGTTTATGTGATCTTTGTTGATGATTTTTCTAGAAATCGATGGGTCTACATCATGCAGAAGAAAGATCAAACATTCTCAAAATTTTGTGAACTCAAATCATCAATGGAGAAAGACACAGGGAATCATGTGAAGGCTATTAGGAGCGAAAATAGTGGTGAGTAAATCTCCAATGAATTCAATAACTTCTGTAGCAAAGAAGGAATTCAGAGAGAGTTTATTGCACCTCATAACCCACAATAGAATGGGATCGCAGAAAGAAAGAATAGAAAATTTGTGGGTGCGGCACAAGCGATATTGCATGATCAGGGCCTACCGTTGCATCGGTGGGTGGAGGCATGCAACACAGTGGTATTTGTGCAAAATCGTAGTCCTCATCGGATATTTGGCATGAATACACCATATGAGTTTTTTTCTGGTAAGAAACCTAATGTTTCATTTTTTTAAATTTTTGGCTCTTCTGTCTATTGCCATGTGACCAAGGATTCCGAAAAGAAGCTAGAACCAACAACTGATATTGGGATATTTGTGGGGACATTAATACTCCCCACAACTATCGGGTGTATTTTCCAAACAACAGGATCACTGTTGTAAGACGGGATATAAAATTTGATGAGTAGAAAACCATGTGATTGTTCCTTGAGAGGGCACTGGATTTGCATGCTGATGAAGAACTATTGGTTTCAAATAATGAACCTCAAGATAAGGGGCAGCCACATGCGAAGGATCATGGAGTGGCAGAAAACACTCATGCAAAGCCATCCACCATAAATGGTAGAAGGCACACCAAGGAAGCTGATAGATTGAGACTTGATGCAGCAAAGCATGTAGGAGCACCTACTTCACTACGCAGACAGAGAAAGTGTCCAAATATGTTTACTAGATACATAGCTCTTATGAGCAAGTGTATTGTGACAAAACCATCCTCCTTTGATAAAGCAGTGCAGCAACCAATTTGGATTGACACTACGGTTGAGGAGTATGACTCCATCTTCAAGAACAATGCATGGAAAATCGTCCCAAGACCAGTGGGAAAATCAATCGTTGGATCTAGATGGATCTATAAGGTGAAGCAGGCGGCAAATGGGAGTGTGGAGAAATACAATGCTAAATTTGTAGCCTGGGGATTCTCACAAGTTGAGGGGATTGACTATGAGTATATTTTCGCACCGGTTGCGAGGTACTCATCGATTAGATCTATCCTTGCACTCTCAGCGCAGATGGAGTGGCAGACACAAGATGGATGTGAACACTGTGTTTCTCAATGGAGTTATTGAAGAAGTGTACATAGAGCAGCTAGAAGGTTTTGAGATCTTTGACAATGAGTCGCATGTGTGCCGACTCCAGAGATCATTGTATGAGATGAAGCAAGCACCTCGTGCTTGGTACACTAGAATTGACAGCGATTTCACCGGGTTGGGCTTCACCAAAAGTCATTAGGGGAATTTTGAGGTTTAAAATGGGCCTCCTAAGGAAATTATAAAATAATAGTGGAAATAATAAAATAACACTAGATTACATCATCAAATTTTAGAGGGAAAAAAAATAATAATGAAATAAAAAAAACTATGTTTTCAACTCGTACTTTCAACTTATCTCCCAATTTTTTACTTAAATTTCAAGTGAAAACACTTGTTGGATGCAGAATTTAATTCTTCATCCAATGAGTACCCATGTTGCAACTTTTGATGTTCAAATTTCGAGTGGAAACACTTGTTAGATTCAGAATTTAATTCTTCATCCAAGGAGTAGCCATGTTGCATACTTTCGATGGACCCTGCTACACAAAAAATGAGAAATACATGAAAAACGTGATTGCAATCACGTTTTTCATGTATTTCTCATTTTTCAAATCACGTTTTTCATGTATTTCTCATTTTTCGTGTAAAAGGTTCCATCAAAAGTTTCAACATGGGTACTCTTTGGATGAAGAATTAAATTTTTCATCTAACGAGTACTCCCACTCGAAATTTGAGTGAAAACTTAGGCAGATAAGTTGAAAAAATAGTTTTATTATTTTATTATTTTTTATTATTTTTACTTTTTTAATCCAAAAATAGTGAATCATCCCCCATGGTTGATATCATCATCTTGAATCCTATTGGTTCATATAAATTTTATTTTGGTTGTACATTTTTTTTAGGAGACCCATTTTAGATCTCAAAATTCCCCTAATAGAAGCATATGCGAACCTATACGAGATTGTAGTTGATGGTAAGCTCTTGATTATCATACTTTATGTTGATGATCTAATTTTGACAAATGATGAGCAGTTGATAGCTTCTTACAAGGAGGATCTTGCAAGAGAGTTCGAAATGAAGGACATGGGACTCCTTCACTATTTCCTTGGTTTGGAAATATGACAGCGGGATGGTGAACTATTTGTTTCTCAAGGAAAGTATGCCAAAGATATTTTGAATAAGTTTCACATGAAGAGTTGTAAACCCATGGAGACTCATCTTCCAGGAAATTGGAGGAAGGAGGATACTACTTCAGGTAAGGTAGTGGACGCCACTGTTTACAAGCAGCTAGTGGGTTCACTAATGTACTTGGTGAACACCATACCAGACATTTGCTACACAGTTAACTAGTTGAGTCAAACTATGGTTAAGCCGACCAAGCTCTTTTGGAAGGCACAGAAGCATGTCCCAAGATATCTCAGGGGCACTACAGAGTATGTTTTATGGTACAGAAAGACAGAGGGAGTGAAGCTTCAAGACTTCACTGATGTAGATTGAGCAGGGATTCCATCAAACAGAAAGAGCACATCAGGAGGGATCTTTAACATAGGATCGACAATAATTTCTTGATACAGTAGGAAGCAGTGATCTGTGGCACTTAGTTCAGCCGAGGCAGAATACATGGCAGCAAGTCAGTCTGCATGTGAGGCCATCTAGGTGAGGAAGATTCTGGTTGGTTTGTTTGGTTCTCATATGGATCCGACGATGATACAGTGTGATAACCAGAGTTGCATTAAACTCTCAGTTAATCTGGTATTCCATGATAGGTCCAAGCACATAGACATCTGGTACCACCATCTTAGAGATTATATTCAAAGACACATTATGTTACTTCAGTGTATTCCCACAGAAGATCAAGATGCAGATATTATGACTAAGGTGTTTTCCAGGAGAAAATTTGAATACCATAGAAACAAGATCGGAGTGGTAGATAATCCCTTTCTTGTTGAGAGGGAGTGTTGAAAAGTCAACAAGAAATGTGTGTGTAATTTAATTTTCCCTCAATTAAATTGGACAATAAAATGTAATCTTATCTCATAATCACTTGTAATAGTTAACTGAGTGCAATAAACTCAGTTAGCTCATGAATTTCAAGTTGAGGGTGGTTGGTGAAGCATGCAAAGTGATTCTATTATTTATGGAGTTCGGATTACAGTTAGTGCATTAGTTTAATGCATGAGAAATTAGTTAACTCAATTAATTGAGTTAAAGTTAGTTGAACTAGTTGTAACTGTTTGTTACACTAGTGAAAGATCAAGTGAATTTAATTCACATGCAGTGATTTCACATGCAATTGGTGATTTACTATTAATATTTGCATGCATGTCAGTTCCAGTGGAGACCCAGTTAAGACAAAAGGTTAAAGAGATGTTAACTATCAATTGTATCATTAGTAAGATGCCCGCATTTACTAAGAAAACCATAGGATTTCCCAAAAGCATTGCGTAGTTTTGGAAGGTTGAATTTCCTAAAGAATAGGGATTGCATTCCACATGAATTGCGCAAGCAAGGTGGGCTGATTAAAAGCAGGAAATTGGCCAAGTGTTGGTCAATTTTGTCCAGGTCAATGTGAAACAGTTGTGAGAGTGCAGAAGACTCTTGTGAGAAGAGTGCATTGTAATTGTTTCATGATTTCTTGGTGAATATACAATAGAAAATAAAGAAGTTTTGAGCAGTGAGCTTTCCCAAGGAAAATATTTGTGTTGTGGTTTGATTTTCTTATTTCTTTACTTGTTGTGATTGGTGATCGTATTTATTTTCCGCAATTGATTTGTAGAAGGATTCAATATCTTGCTTTAGTAGATCGCATGATCAAATTGAATCCATTGATATACATATTGCTTGTATAAATTTTACACTTGGAAGCTTGAAAAATTGACTAAGTATTGGTAAAGTTCAGTCAGTCAAGCAAAGGATAGAAGATACAAGTGCAAATTTTGTTCAAGCTTAAGCATGCATATTGTATTCATCCATATTCTTTGATTGCTTTCCCCTAGATAAATCTTTGTCTATGTGTGATGTTTCTTTTTGCATGTGAATTTAATTTTACTTCCACGACGTAGCTTATAGCCTTGCGATTTAGTAAATTTCATAAGACATTTAGAATCAACACATTAATTTCTAAAAAAATGCTCCCAATAAAATCATAAATTTGATTCATCACTCCAATTAAAAATATATATATATATAAATAAATGTATTCAACATTTAATAATGGTTTTATATTTTGTTTAATGAAGTGGTCTTTAATTTCCATTTACAATACATATTTTCTATATAGCATATTTATAATATTATAATATTTACAATATTGTATTTAATTTTAAAAATAATATACTTTAATCTTATAATATCATATATAGCATATTATAAAATTTTCTATATAATATAGTATTAATATATATTTAATTTTTTAAATAATATACTTAAATCTTATAAATTCATAATTTGAAAAGTATTATTATTAATGTTTCAAACTTTATACTTTATTTTTTTCATATAATATTTTTGAGAACTTAACAAATTTTATATTTAAATATTACATTTTTACACTATAAATTATTGATTTAAAAATTTCTTGATTAATAAACTCTGAAATATTTTTAAATCTTTAAAATTAAACTGTTCGCTTAGTTTTCCCTCTCTAATCTCTCTCTAATTTTGGGAAGTCAAATATATTCAGCATTCCGCATTTGATAATAGTTTTATATTTTTCTTAATGAAGTGATCTTTAATTTCCATTACATTACATATTTTTATTATAGATTTATAATATTATAATATTTACAATAGTGTATTTAATTTTTAAAATAATATATTTAAATCTAATAGTATATTATAATATTTTCTATATAATATATTTATAATATATATTTAATTTTTTAAATAATATACTTAAATCTTATAAATTATTAACATTCCAAACTTTATACTTTATTTTTTCCATCTAATATTTTTCAGAATTTATCAAATTTTAAATATTATATATTTTTACTATAAATTATTATTAATTTTATAAAATAACAGACTTTAATTTAAAATTTTCTTTAATAAATTCTAAAATATATTAAACTGCATTATAATTTATACTGCAAATTTGTTTCGCTTAGTTCTCCCTCTCTAATCTCTCTCTAATCTTGTGAAGTACTTTTTTTTTAAAATAATTCTAATTTAATATTTAGAATAATATATTTAAAAAAGTTTTTATGAGCATAGGTAATATATATGTCACGAGCCATTTTTTATTAAAGTGTCTAATCTCTCTAATCTTGTGAAATATATTTTTTAAATAATTTCAATTTTAATTTAATATTTAGAATAATATATTTTTAAATAATTTCAATTTTAATTTAATATTTAAAATAATATATTTCTAAATAATTTTAATTTAATATTGAGAATAATATATTTAAAAAAGTTTTTAGGAGTATATATGATGATGATAATGGTGGTTAACGTCTACTCAGACCAATCTTTGGTATATCAAACCTAAAGAAAATAGTTATTTAGTTTGATTTAAGATTTTATTCCTATGCTCAAAAAACTTGGAGAGAAACTACATGAGCTCACTATAATTTTGACATCTTAAAAGGCTAGAAAAGTTAGTATTGCAGCAAAGATTATGAAATTGAGCTCTAATGTGATTGTACGCAAGGCTCTTTAAAAAAAAGTGATTTTCATCCTCAATGTTCATATTCTCATAGAGATGGCACATCCTGTCCATCCATGGTGTTTTAAGAACTATCCAACGACTTGTTTCACTATGGAGCTCATGAGAGTTTGCTCTAATTTTGGCTATATTAATTTTCTTCTTTGAACTAGTTAAAATCAATGGATACTTTTGATCTTTTAAGATGGGGTTGATGACCTCCTTATATATATTATGAGCCATTTTTTATTAAAGTGTTTTTAAATATGTTTCGCTTAGTTCTCTTTAATCTTGCCAAATATTTTTTTTTAAATAATTTTAATTTTAATTTAATATTTAAAACAATATATTAAAAATAATAATAAAAGTTATGAGCATATGTAATATATGTCATGAGCCATTTTTTTAGTGTTTTTAAATATGTGATTTAATTATTTAATATTTTATTTTTTAATTAAAATATTAAAAAAAAAAATCTAATCTCTTTCTGATCTTGTGAATTATTTTTTTAAATAATTTTAATTATAATTTAATATTTTGAATAATATATTTAAAAAGTTTTTATGAGCGTATGTAATATATTATATGTCCTGAGCCATTTTTTATGAAGGTGTTTTTAAAGATGTAAATTGATTATTTAATGTTTTATTTTTTAATTAAAATTTAAAAAAAAAAAACATTAAATCTGATTTTTATTATTTAAAATATTTTTTTAATAAATAAATAAATTTAATTTTTTTTAAATATCCTAAAATGTTTTAAAAATATATTATTGTTAAAATAATTTTTAATATATAAATATATACACAAATTAAACCACACAAATTAAATTTACTATTTTTTTAAACAAAAAATATTCTTAATACCAGTTAGATGCACCCTTGCCCCACGAAAAAAAACGGCAAAGAAAACAAAACAAGAAAAAATACAGAGGTCTGACTGCGTTAATATTTAATGTAAACACGTTTTTATTAAGCTTTGACGTAAAATGTAAGTGTAACTTTCTGAGTTTTGACTTGCCACCATCCAGATTCCAGCGCAGTTCCCTTACCGATGAGGCTGAGATTTTACATACATTAGTATATATGAGAAATATTTATTTCTATTAGAAAAACCTCTAAATTTCTAATTTTAGTTGACAGCTTGAACGTAAAATGTCCCTCTCCAGTTTAAAAGAGTATTGGGTTGACGACCTGCCACCTTTTGGTTGGTGGCAACTTCAACGTAAAAATTCCCTTTTCAGTTTAGAAGAGCATTAAGTTGACGACTGGTCACTCTATCCAAATTCGAATTTAGTAGCTTAATTAGTGCAATAGAATATTTTAATCGCGTAACTAAGTTAACGACTGGTCACCATCCAGATTCGAATTTACTAACTTAATTAGTACGATAAAATATTTTAACCCCGTACACGAATTGAGACTTTAATTTAATTCAATAATAATAAGGATCCCAACTTTTCTTAAATTCAGATTCATCTTGAAATATTTAAGATTTCATAGCAATGCGTAACCAGGGAAAAAAAAATATGAACTAGCCCAAGGATAATTCTGGACCCCAATTTCTACAAACCTGTGCATTATGGCATAGAATTTAGTAAATAGGTTAATACAAGGGAATCAAAAAAATAATCTAAATGGTACGTAGGTTGTTAAGTCGAAAATGGTAGTGTTGGCAGACTTAACTGCGTTTAAGTAAATGAATGGTTGTGTTTCTTTCTGAAGTAGCACGTCTCCTATTTATATGTAGTTTACAAATTTCTAACAAAACATTTTAATCTGGTTTCAGTTTATTTTGGCTTTGGTCTTTGCCTCTGGTTTCAGTTTATTTTGGCTTTGGTCTTTGCCTCTGCATCTCATATAGTCTCTAGTAGTGGCATCCATGCACTTCTCTCAACCCCTTCATGGCTTGTCCAAAAGCTACAGTTCTATTTTCACCAAGTGGCAGTCTTTCAGATTTGGCCCTTAGTTTGACTCCGACAACCACTTGTTATAAAAATATAATAAGCACACATATATAAACACAAATCATGACAGATTCAAAATGAGAGATATATAAAAATATAATAAGCACCCATATAAACACAAATCATGACAAATTCAAAGGAGACAAAATTTAAGTGGTTCATGACAAATTCAAAGAAAACAAAATTTAAGTGGTTCATCCAATATGAGCTACATCTACTGAGAAATGGCCAGGCCTTTTATTATGCTCTTCAACATTTGTACAGTCTCCTCCTTACCAGCGCTCACAATGGGCAAAGGCAACTAACAATGAAGTCAAAATGCTTTTAAATAGGCCTCGTAACAATGGAAATACCATGGGCATAACCATGAGTATCCTAAACCTAGTTTGTAAACCCAAAAAAACAATAAATTGACCTTATGATAAGAGTCAATTTTATCCTAACACTAAAATATCCTGCAGGTGATATAATTGTATCAGAATATGACCATTACTGCATCACTGCTAAGGATAAATGGCAGAGTTATTGGCACAGTTTTTTTGGTGCCTGAAGTTACACTGAGAAACGCAACCAGACATTTTTATTTCATTTCGTCAGTTATGCAAGGCATATGTTGATTGATGTTAAAATGAGATGGAATGCAGCATAAACTAACTAAATGAACATGTAGAGAACAATTGTTGGACTTAGTAAGCAAGACTGGGTATAGCCAAATGCAAACCAGAGTGAATACATTTGCACTAACTAAATATATATTCTATGAAGACAATAAGATTATGAAGCAGGATCGTAAAAGGGAATTCAACATAACGCTCTATCATACATGTGTACTCAATAAATGTATCTTCTATGAAGAAAACAAGAACTTTGGATGGATAGATTCAACAGTTGAATTAACTTTGGCACTTCATAAAATTAGAAGAACTTCCTCACTGCACAACTTGAAAAAAAAAATGCTTGAACGATAGACATGGCGGCCTCCTCGTTTCAAAAAGCTGTAACCAAACCACTAGCATTAAGTACAGAAAAATGGAGATAACAAATTAAAGAGCCAGACATATAAAAAGAAAACATTGATATCATCAAGAAAAGACATGCAAAGTTGCCAAGAAGAAGCATAAGTGAATACCAATAATCTAAAATGAAGATGGGCAGATGTTGGAATCCATCTTAGTTAGCAGTTTTCACTGACATCAATAAGCATTTTCAAAAGAAATTTCCAACAGTGGAGGAAAAAGCTGTGCAATTTTAAGTGCAAGGCCAATGTAAGCTTTCAATCTTAGCCTGAGTAAAACCTTTATCAAACGAATTTCAAAGGATAAAACAGCGAAGGACACAGGACTAAAAACTGAAGTGACACACTTCAAACCTGAGAAACCTCACCTTGAAGAGAACTATATTAAAATTTGTTCCGGTGAAAAGGCTTACTCCGTAGATGTGCAATTTAAAATATTTACAACATTAAATAATGTATGAGAGAAGTAAAAGGTTTAACTGCTTCGGCATTTTTATCTCTTTTGGACAGAAACGTGTTCCATTTCTGGTAAAATTTCATCCAAGCCTACAAATCTCTGTAAAAATACCAGCAGATAAGTGAAAGCTGGACCTCAAATTGATCAGAGTTGAGGTTAATGACGCCACTGATTGTTAATCTACAGCCAATGGAAGGGGCTGTTTTCCTCTATGTCTAATGCCTTACTTTGGGAATATTTCTTTACTCTTTAGAGGTTTCATTGGCAGAGCCCAATTATATTGATGCCTCGAGTATATATCAAA
Organism: Pinus albicaulis; assembly: GCA_034641835.2. NCBI lineage: Eukaryota > Viridiplantae > Streptophyta > Pinopsida > Pinales > Pinaceae > Pinus > Pinus albicaulis. The sequence continues at coordinate 1,510,661,772 of CM076581.1, read as the reverse complement.
ATGGCTTCTCTAACATTACATGACACTAGAACTGCTAAAAATTCACAGTGAAGTGTATGCTATTAATGAATAATATACTCTAGCTCATTGGCTTGCTGCAAATGGCTTTCATTTTTTCATACATGGAATAGTCGAACCAGAAATATTAGCATCAGTTTGATTATATTCATAACATACATTTGGAAAGAATGCATGTCAACGTAAATATATAGTAACTTCAAAAGATATAAAAAGAATGCTGAAAAACAGACTGACCCATAGCATATTGCAACCAATCCTCGATTCAAGATTATAATTGAGACTCAAAAATTTGATATTCTGTGAGTGCAAATAATCCTATCCATCTTCCAAATGATTCTGTAACGAACATAGAAACACAAGGTCAACATGGATTCCGAGAAAGCAGATTTAGAACGTGGTATTCACATATGATAATCACTGCCCCTTGTTATAAATACCAAAATTTGAGCAACTAGTAACCGTTTTTATGAAAAATAGATAATATTAAGTAATTTTTTAAAATGGCCCCTTCTTGTGACCATGGACCGGATTTCTTCATTCTCGCTTCTGAAATCCTCGGCATTGGTAAAATCTGCAGAAGCTTTTGGGAAAAAGGTCAAGTTAATCTGTGATTTACTTCTCTGTTGATAATTTCCGACAGAATTCAGGAGAGCAGAGAGGTCAATATATTTTCCATGTCCATGGCCTGCAGCAAAAATATTCATTGATATTTGTTGGCTGCTGCACAGCAGAAGGCGACCAGCCAAAATATTTCATTCATCATTTCCTTGTACCAAAATTGGGGAATTCAGGCCACCCTTTAAATGGGTCAGTCAATAAGTGCGAGGAGAACTGAGAGGACTACTCTGTGTAGAAGTTCCCCTCATTTCCTGCCACAGGCGAGTCGGCGGAACCACCATGAATGGTGGAAGCTGCGACGTTCTGAGATTCCAACTCGAGAGCCCCGTTATCTGCCCCATTGCTGCTGCTAAAGCATTCAGGGTTCCTCCGCCTACATTGCCCGCGTCGACCATCTCTGAACCCCTGAAACCCCCTTCCACCTCTTCCTGTTTGACTGCCGGAAAATCATGAGCCCTGACATTGATATTGGCAGTAGTGGCGTTGTTGTTGTAGAAGTATCCGCCAGGGATGAACGAGGCTGCCGGATTCAACGCCCCACCTTGATCGCTGGAAGCGGGAGAAGGGAACGAAGACGATAGCCCGCCACTGCCGGAATTCGATGGCTGGAAGAGCGAAGGACTCGGAATCTGGATGGAAGCGGGAGGCCGGTGAGGAGAAGCCGTTCTTGAACATTCCCCACCGACAGCAGAAGCTTCTGCCATGGAGGCGACTGTCACTGCCTGAGGAAGCGCATGGGGATGTGGACTATTCATATTCACTGCACTGTAATCAATGTAATCGCTTAAAACCCCGGGATTTAAGCCACCCGTATAGGGCACCAATTGACCTTGTCTCACAGCGGTCATGTACCCACAGTTCACGTTCTGCATTTGCAGTTGGCTCTGCATTTGATCACCAACAAAACACAGAATTGAAGCTCAACAATGTTTCGAGTCCACTTAATCTATCTTGAATACAAACCCTAGCACCCACGCCTGGATTTTGATATCCCACAGGACATTTTTTTTTCACTTTCAAGATGTATTAGATAAGTCTTTCATTGTAAAATGTAGAAAGCGATGGTCAATTCAAATAAAAAAGCATATTTTTTCCATCTATATATTTGTTCAAACCTTCAAAATTTCAGGAAATGTATATTAATATGAAACAGATGAATGCAGCAGACCAGAGAATTGGACAGAAGTTTGCATCGTTACAGGTAAAGCATTCAGTACGTTACCCAATTATTTATTTTCTCAGTTTCCCTCTTGCATTGTAGTAGTTCCTTATTCTATTAGGTTTTCCTCGACGAAGATCAAGATCATTAAACTATAAAATAAATTAAATTAATTTGCCAAAGGTTCAAAGTGGATACTTTCCCTGGTTTCATATCTGTAAATAGAGAAAATATCTATTTTGATATTTTTTTTTCTTACTTTTTTGCAGTTCTCCCAACCTGGTAATGGCAATATATCTTCCAGAAAGGAACTCAAAGACCTCATTTCTCAATCTATCTGTTTTTCTTAATCAGCAAATGTGTTACTTCCCAATTAGTTTCGGGTAATATATTATTGCAAATATAATTTCCTTTCTCTGGAGCTTTCTCACTCAAGAGTCTAAAAGTGGCTATGATGCACTAATGGCATTCAAGGCTTTAACTGATTCAAACAGCTTGCAAAACCAGGGAACTTATCTGTAGGGTTGTTCGGCTTGTGCTGCAGAATTTTGACCCTACTTTGACCTCACTGTCCCATAGACTCCTTTAAATGATTCAGGAATGAATTCGTTTAATGGCACCATACCCAACTTATCAATGAGGAAAAGCATTAAATTGTCGTGTCTCTCACACAACCAAATCTATGGTCCGCTGCCTTCATTCAATAAATAGTTCATAAAATGCTTTCATCTGTTTCACCAAAATGATATGCACTGAATTTCTGCAACACTTAAATGAAACCGCAGTCAAAAAGTTCAACTGTAAAAGGAAGTGTAGTCGAATAGTTTAACCGTTATCAAATTTTCATGTCGAGAAGTGAAATTCAAGGTCTGCAGGCTGCACACTAAACCCTCGTCTCTAATTGTCCAGAAGAGGGCAGGGCAGGTGTTTGCAATTGCGTTTGCTATTGGATACCAACAAACAGAATTGAATTTCAACAATATTACAACTCAGGCTAAATTGCTAATCTATTTAGAATACAGACCCTAAATCCTAGAAACCCTAAACCCCGGTCTGCAACTGTCCAGGGCAGTGCAGATTTTACAATACCTGGGTCCTGTAGGTGGTGCCGTCCGATTCAACAACCCAGCCCGCCTCTTCCGCCAAAGCTCGAAGAACCTCATTAATGTCCGCCCGAGGAGGGAGATTGTATCCTCCATGTTTTCGGAGACCCTGAAAGATTCTGGTCGTTATAGCCCGCCTGTTCCGTTCTCTGAGCTTCGTCTTCTCCCTCTCGCTTGCGCTGAGCCTACCCATTTTCTCTTTCAAATTCTGTAGAATCGAGCTGTGCAGAAATTCCCAAAACAATCGCTGATTCCAAGAGCAATAATGGAGGAGAGAAAGGCGAAGACATGGGATAAATGCCCGAATTTGATGCAGGACAGAGGCGTCCGTCCTGCACTGCTATCAAAAACCAGCATTATCATTTGATTCATCGCATATACATCACACTAATCCCGCCTATTTTGCTCGTCATTCAGGTTGAAATCGGGTACGAATCACGAGAAATTCCATATCATAGAAATGGCGGCTGTCATTAAATAATGCGGCCGTTATCAATGATTTTCTCAGCGTTGGGAATCGGAATTTGGGCAAAGCCAAATGCAAACGACGGTCTGTGAAAAGGCAATGTGATGTGGAGGTGACTGCCGAAATCTTCGTCCAAATTATTTTAAATACAATAACGCCCGCGGTCCGCGGTCCCGGCCGCCGCCCATTGTTACATTTATTTTATCTTTCCGGTTTTTCTCGAGAATGCATCATGATCTCAAAATGTGGGCTTTCTCAATATGGAATAATATCTACGATAAATTGAATATGATAAAATAAGGTGTATTTTCGATTTCAGTTACAGTGACTAGCAACTACCAGTTTTAAAAGGTGGCGGTACTATTAAAAGGTGGAAAGTGATTTCTATAGAGATATTTCAACCCTTTTTACTTTAGCGGTGGTGCTGGTGTTTTAGAAGACGGTTGATTTGTACTATCAAAAAGGTGGAAAGTGGTTTTTATAGAGATATATCAAGGAAGTGTAAATTATGGTTAATTATGAGTGATTTGGTCATGTGAAAGTTGATGAGGATTTATTAGGTTTAATATATAATTATGGCAGTATATGTTTAATTATAGTGGATTATGATAGATTGAGAATGATATTGCTTGATTATGGTAGATTTTGGTTTAATTACAATTAAAGATGGATTGATGTGGTTAACCATGTGGGTTAAGGTCAAACTACGGTTAACCACTTAACCATGGTTGACCATAGTTTGAAATGGTTGACCATTTAACCATGTTTGATCATTCAAACATGGTTGAACATGAGTGACCACTTGACCATGGTTGACCATTTTGTCTAAGGTTAATATGGTTAACCATATTTTACCATGTTCAACCATATTGACTATGTTTGACCATGGTAAAAAATGGTAGACTATATTTACTATGGTTGACCATGAACATAAAATATGATCACATTGACCACGCCTAACTATGGTCGCTTATGGTTACCCATGAAAGGCTTTAGTTGAACATGGTTGACAATGTTTGACCATGGTTAGCAATGTTGTGCATGTTGGCCATGGTAGACTTTAGTAGAGCTAGGATGACAATTGTATCCCATGGTCGACCATGGCTAACCATGTTAGATCATGGTTTGACCATGTTGACCATAGTTAACCATGTTGTTTAAGGTCAAATCATGGTTGACTATGGGAGACCATGGTCAACCACTGGACTAGCGTTGACAATAGTTACTATTATTGATCATGGTTAGCAATGATCAACAAATTTTCTATGGTTAACCACTTGACCATATTGTTTAATGTTAAGCATGGTTGACTATGTTTGTCCATGCATGTCCATGGTTGATGACAGTCAACCATAGTTTGTAGTCCATCATTGTTGACTATGGTCAATTATGACCAATTCATCAACCATGTTTTCCCATGGTTGAATATGGTTGTTGACGGTCAAACCATGGTTGATTATGGTTGACCACTTCAAGACCATGGTTCATAATGGTCAGTGTTGGTCAACCGTGGTTGATTATGGTTAAACATAGTTGATCATGGCAACCACTTAACCATGCTTGATAATGATTGACCATGGTTGAATACTTAACCATGTCTGACCATATTGTTAAAGGTTAAATATGGTTGATCATGATAACCATTGACCATCTGGTCAATCATGGTAGGCCATGTTGACTATGGTTAACCATGGATGACCATGTTGTTTATGTTTTGACCACGAAGATAAAGTATGACCACATTGACTATGTTTAAACACAGTTATTTATGGTTGCCTATGGTTACCCATGAAAGGCTATAGTTGACCATGGTTGACAATGTTTAGCCATGGTTAACAATGTTGTGCATGCTAGCCATGGCAAACTTTAATAGAGCAAGGACGACAATAGTTGTCTATGGTTTTCCATGACTGACCATGGTTGATTATGGTTTAGTTTTCCTTGGTTGACCATGTCTAATCATCATTTAAACATGATCAAATATATCTAAAAGTGTACATGCATAATCTACATGGTCAACCATATACACCATGAACATTTCATTGACCATATTTCTTCATGGTTAACCATGTTTAATGATGCCTTAATGTGGTTGTGTAAGGTCAAACCATGGTTAGTTATGTTTGACCACTGGACCATAGCTAACCATGGTCAATAATGTTCAACCTTGTTGTTTACGGTCAAACCATAAGTGATTATTGTTGACCACTTGACCATGTTTAACTATGGTCAATGTCTTAACCATGGGTGACAATGGTTGACCATAGCTTATCAAGGTTGACCACTTGACCATGTTGTTGAATATTAACCATCGTTGCCCATGGTTGACCATGATAACCATAGTGAACCATGGTTGACCATGGTCAATCATGGTAGACTATGTTGACTATGGTTGACCATGTTGCCTATGTTTAACCATGAAGATAAAGTATAACCATGTTTAAGCAAGGTTAACCATGGTTGTATATGATTACGCATTAAAGGCTATAATTGACCATGGTTGACATTGTTTAACAATGGTTAGCATTATTGTGCATGCTACCCATGGTGGAGTTTGGTAGAGTGAGGATGGCATCATGATTAACCACTGAAACAATATTGGTCAACCACTTAACAAGTAATGGTCAACCACTTAACCAGTATTGGTCAATCATGTTGTCTAATGTCAAACCATGGTTTATTCTAGTTGACCATGGTTAGCCACTTAACAAGTAATGGTTAACCACTTAACCAAAACTAAAGAATCATTAAACTAGTGATGGTCAACCATGTTGTTTAAGGTTAAACCATGGTTGACTATGTTTGACCACTTAACCATGGTTAACCATGGTCAACCACTTTACCATAGGTGACAATGGTTGACCATTTACCTATGCTTCACCACTTAACCTTGGTTGACCACTCAACCATGGTTGATCATAGTTTTCCATGATTAACCACCTGACCTTAGTTGACCACTCGATTATGGTTGACTATGATTGACAACTTTACCATTATTGACCATAACAACCATAGCTATCCATGGTTGTCATGGTCAACCATGCTTAATAATGGTAGACCATGTTGTCTACATTTGACCATGAAGATAAAGTATGACCATGTTGGCCATTTTGAACTTGGTTAACTATAGTTGCCTATGGTTATCCATGAAAGGCTACAGTTGACCATGGTTGGCAATGTTGTCCTAGTGGCCCATCGTAGGCTTTGGTAGAGCAACGATGATAACAATTTCCCAATGCTGACCATGGATGTTTATGGTTGAGTATAGCTATCCATGGTTGCCCATGATCGACCATGGTTGACTATGTTTGACCTTGTTAGCCATGGTTGACCATGTTGTATAAGGGTAAACAATGGTTGACTATGGGAAACCATGGTCGTCCACTTGACCATGGTTGACCACTTATCCATGGTTGACCGTGGTTACCCACTATTGAACATCATTGACAATGATCAACAAATTATCCATGGTTTTCCACTCAACTATGGTTAACCACTTGACCATGACTGACCATGTCATCTAAGGCTAACTATGATTGATTATGGTTATCCATGCATGATAATGTTTGTCCAAGGATGACCACTACTGACCATGGTTAACCATGGTCAATTCTTCGACCTTGTTTGACCATGGTTGATCATGTTCAGCCATGGTCCATGGTTGTCCACTCAACCATGGTTAACCACTTGACCATGACTGACCATGTTATCTAAGGCTAACTATGATTGATTATGGTTGTGCATGATAATGTTTGTCCAAGGATGACCACTATTGACCATGGTCAACCATGGTCAATTCTTCAACCTTGTTTGACCATGGTCATCATATTCAACCATGTAAAACCATAGTTGACCATGTTCACCATGGTAGACCTAGTTAACTATAATTATTTCTTAACATAACAACCTTATTTATTAACATAACTATTGATATTAACAACACTTAACATAAATATTAATATTAACAGCATTTATAATAGCATTATTAATTGTTAATATTAATTTTAATGACATTAATAATAAAATAATAAGACCCTCATGCAACCAATGTTTTGCTTCATTAAAAAACATAAAATAAAAATTAAATATTAATTTTGTATTTTTAAAATAAATATTTATTATTTTACATTGTAAAGTGTATGATTGATTGCAAATCATATATTGTTGTATATAATTTCAACATAATTTGAATCATTATTTGCAATTTATTTATTTAATTTTGTATTAAATATAGAGAATATGTATTATTTTATTTAATAAAATAAAGTTATTATTTTATTTAGTTAATTCAATAAAAACCAAATATAGTTGTATGTGTTTTTTTTTCAACTCAAATTTCACTTACATTTTTATATAAATAAATATATATGGAAAATATGAATAATACAACCAATATTGATGATATCATAGTTTTAATGTTTTTTCGATTTTAAATGATTTCAAAACAATTATTATAATTATATAGGATATTCTAAATGATATAATATAAATTTTTATCAATTTTATAATAAAAATAAAATTATATTAGAATTTTTATTATAATAATGTAGAATTTTCGTATATATATATGAAAATTATGATCAGTTTTTTTTAGCCAAGTCATATGGTATTATTTTGGAAAAGAAGTTGAGCATTTGGCTTGAAAGTGAAGGTAAGCGGGCTAAAAGCCAAGCGAGTTTTAGAAGGCAGCGCTAAACAACGGACCACCTCGTTGTGCTTAGGATCATTGTGGAGGAATGCCGCAATGATAAATCCAATCTCTTATGTTGCTTTGTGGACTTTAGAAATGCTTTCAATACGGTTCCTAGAAATAACCTATAGAATAGATTAGAAGAGCTAAATGTTCCTTTCAAGCTAAGAGCGACTGCTATAAGGTTATACGAGAATGTAATTGCCAAGTTAAAGAGCAATGAGGGGTGGTCGAAAGATATTAAGTGTAATATTGGAGTTAAACAAGGTTGCCCCCTCTCCCCTACCCTATTTGGCGTTTACATCGACAAGCTAGAAGGTTGTTTAGAGGAAGCAAGATGTGCTGGCACGATCTTAGCTGGGATAGTCATCATCCTTCTTCTCTATGCTGACAATATTGTTATTCTCGCAAGGTGCCCATTTGATCTTGATAAGCAACTTAGAATTCTTAAGGATTTTTGCTCTACCATGGGTATGTCTGTTAACACTGACAAATCAAAAGTTATGTTTATCAAATCCAAGAAGGACACTTATGCTAATTTTATGTATGACAATAGTAACTTGGAGGAAGTGTCTTCTTACAACTTGTACCTAGGAATTGATATTCATCGCAAGCTCAACTGGAACTATAGCATTCAGAAAAGGATTAATGGGGGGTGGAAAGCTTATTTTGGTCATGAAAATAATTGTAAAACGGAAAACCTCGTAATGTGGGATAGAAAGAAGTTCCTCTTTGAAACTTTAGTCACTCTTGTTATCTTATATGGATGTGAGGTTTGGGGTTGCAGCATCTCTAGAGAATCCTGGAGAAATATTGAGCAAATCCAAAAGCGTTTTATAACGTATAACCGTAAAATTAAAAGCAATACACCCTATCCTATTCTCCTTATATAAGTCGGTCTTTCCCCTATCGAGAGCCTAGCTATGACTAGGCTTCTATTGTGCAAGCACAAGCTAAATAGCATATGAGACCATAGACTTCCTAAGATAGCTTTAAATTCCAGCCAAAACCACCTAAAGTTTAAACAAGGTTGGTATAAAGATACCAAGGCCTGGTTAAACCATTGGGAGATCGACGAGAATGTTGCATTGCAAAACATCAATAACATTAAAAAAATTGTTACTTCTAAGTTCAAAGAAAAAATGTGGTGTGAGAAAGATCTAGCAGCTAAAAGAAAATTAAGGTATTATAAGGAGGTCATCAACCCCACCTTAGAAGATCAAAAGTATCTCTCTTTTTTAACTAGCTCAAAGAAAAAAATTAATATAGCCAATATTAGAACGAACTCTCATGAGCTCCATAGTAAAACAGGTCGTTGGGCAGTTCCTAAAACACCATGGATGGAAAGGATTTGCCATCTCTGTGAGAATATGAACATTGAGGATGAAATCACTTTTTATTAGAGTGCCCCACGTACAACCACATTAGAGCTCAATTTCATAATCTTTGTTGCAATACTGACCTTCCTAGCCTTTTAAGATGTCAAAATTATAGTGAGCTCGGAATAAAATCTTAAATCAAATTAAATAACTCTTTTCTTTAGGTCCGATAGACTAAAGATTTGTCTCAGTGGACGTTAACCATCATCATCATCATCATCATCATATATATATATATATATAATTTTATTAGGAATTTGGCTTCTGTGATCTATAAATTATGTAAAAAAAAAATTAGGTGAAAATCACATTCTAGCAAATTGTGTCGATTTGTTTCAAACCAGTGAGTGTGGTTTATCATCAGGACAAGATGAGAAATCTGATCTAGGACCCAACTTAAATAGAGAGGAAAGCTTCAACTAACTATTGTAAAATAACTACTAGTTTGACTAGAAAAAGAAAAAGAAAAAATCAAATAACACTCATATTATTATTATTATTATTATTTATTTATTTTATTATATTCAAATCTTAATATAGATATATATATATATATATATAATTTAATATTTATATATTAAAAAATAAAAAATAAAAATAAAAATTAGATAAATAAATAAATAATGTTAGATCTAAGATTTTTGTGATCCATAGCATAGATCACATCATTAGGATTAGGTCGACGTTTTGAACCAGCTAATGTGGTTAATCCTCAGGACAAGGTGGAGAAAGTAATCGATCTCGAAGAATAAATAGTGGAGATGCATCAATGCCCGAAAATAGTCATTGAGAGCTAGTTGTTAAAAACTAGCCGTTAAGGCTAGCTATTAAGAACTAGCCGTTAGATAGACAATTACTTAAATTTTTTATAAATTAAGTCAAATTAAATAATTAATTAATTAATTAAGAAGGAAATTTATTAAAATGGGGGTTTATAAATTTATTATGTAATAAATAAAGTAGGTAATAGAGAGGGGGAAGAATTTAAATTTAAATTTAAGATAAGATAACCACATAATTAATAAAGATAAATAAATTAATTAATTGTATATAAAACATAACCAAAATTACCTAATAAAGTAAAAGGGGTGGTAATTTTTTTTTAATTTAATAAATAAATATATTTAAATAATGAATTAAATAAAATTTTAATAAAAAGGGGGTTATATAAATTATTATGTAAATAAATATAATAGATAATAGGAGGGGTTAATTTTTATTTTATTTTATTTATTTATTTATTTTATTTTTAATTTTAATTTTTTTGGGACAAAAATATAAAATAAATATAAATATAAATAAATAAAAAAATAATTGATAATATATATATATATATATATATTAAGAAAATAAAAATAAAATAAAAACAAACAAAATTACCTCGCAAGAGCTGGGCTCCAACTCTTACTTAATTTCCAACCATCATCACGGTTGAGATTCTTCGCATGTCGCTCAATTTCAATCGCCTCCCTTAATTTCCTATGGTGGAAGTGATCTACCTTGGCAACGACTTTGGAATCTTCAATACAAACATGGTGGCAGGATTTTTCCACATGTTCAGCAAGAGCTGAGGTACGAGACTGATTGTGTCTAATATCCGCCGCATGCTCTCGGATTCTCTGCCTAATGGAATGACCTATTTCTCCAATATAGGGAGTTCCACAAGAACAAGGAATCATGTAGACTCCTTTCATGTCCTTAGGGTCGATAGGGTCCTTAATAGATCCAAGGGAATTTCGAATAGTGCAGAGGGGTTTGAAAGAAGCAGAGATATTATTTCTCCTAAGGACATGGGCAATTTTGTCCGTTGTCCCCTGGATAAATGGGAGATTGACCTTGCAAATAGGATCCATCTGCGTAGATTTTCCACTCAACCCTTTATATGCCTTCCGAAAGGCTTTAAGATCTTGAGATCTATTGTAACCATTATTTTCAAAGACGTCAAGAAGATGGGATTTCTCTGATTCCAAGGAGATGTCATCAGAGATTCTAAGAGCACGAGTCGCAAGAGTACACAAGACACCAAATTTCTGTGCGGGAAAATGATGGGACCCAACATGAAGGTACTATTCCGTGTGAGTCTTCTTGCGAAAAACTTGGTGAGAAATGAAACCATCTTCTTTCCGTGAGAGAAGGATATCAAGGAAAGGGAGGCAACCATCCACCTCCACTTCCATCGTGAACTTGATGGAATCAGAAAGCGAGTTCAGGTGCCCAAGGAATAGATCTGATTTCTCCCGACCATGGGGCCAGATGACGCAAGTATCATCCATGAACCTATTCCACTTCCTAGGGCGTAATTTAGCCGAGGCCAAGGCCTTTGATTCAAAATCCTCCATAAATAAGTTAGCAACTATGGGGGAAAGAGGGGAGCCCATCGCAACACCACAGGTTTGCTCATAAAACTCACCTTGAAAACTGAAGAAAGTCGAGGTGAGGCAAAGGCTGACCAATTTAGAGGTGTCCTCATCAGAGATCCGTTTAATGACATCAACGACTTCTTGGATGGGAATTTTGGTGAATAAGGACACAACGTCAAAGCTAACTAAAAGCTCACCAAGATGCAACTTGCTATTCTTCCATTCCTTGATAAAGGAAGCCGAGTCCTTCACAAAGGAATCGGTTTGACCTACAAGGGGTTTAAGCTTCTGAGCTAAGAATTTAGCGAGATGATAAGAGGGACCACCTATTGTGTTAACAATAGGTCTTAAGGGGACCCCCGGTTTATGAATCTTTGGGAGACCATAGATACGGGGGGTAAGGGAATTGCTTTCAATAAGCTTCCTAGAGAGAGGATAAAGAGAAGAATCTGATTTAATGGCAAGGGAAAAATCTTTCCACACTGATTTAAGGGAAACTAGTCTTAACGGCTAGTTTTTAACAACTAGCTCTCAACGACTATTTTCGAGCATTGATGCATCTCCACTATTTATTCTTTGAGATCGATTACTTTCTCCAACTTGCCCTGAGGATGAACCACATTAGCCGGTTCGAAACGTCGACCTAATCCTAATGATGTGATTAATCCGAAAGACATTTCTATCTATAATAAATTAATTAATTAATTAATTAAAATATAAATAAATAATGATAATAATAATAAATAGTAATAATAATGATAAATAAATAATGAATAACTAAATAAATAAATAAATAATAAATAGATAGATAAATAATAATAAATAAATAAAAATAATAATAACTGTATAAATAAATAATAATAATAAAAATAACAAAATTTTTATAAAGAACAAAAAGGGAGAAAGAAACAGGGGACCAGAGGAGAGGAAAAGACACGAGGGAGAACAGAAGGGAAGAAAACTAATAACTAAGAATGAAGGGCAAGGATCCAACATCTGCTAACACTCCACCCATCATCCCTGTTAAGGTTGATCGGCCTCTTTTCGATTTCTAAGGCCTCCCTCAACTTTCGGTGGTGGAAATGGTCAACACTCGTAATAACCTTAGCATCTTCAATGCAAATGTGATGCTTTTTCTTTTCATCATGCTCTGCTACGGTAGAGAAGTGAGATCTATTAGGCTTTAGGACAACAACTTGTTCATGAATTATTTGATTGATGGATCGACCAGTTTCACCAATGTAAGGTGTCCCACAGGAGCACAGAATCAAGTAAACACCCTTACTTTCCTTAGGGCAAATCGGGTCATTAACTGATCTAAGCGAACTCTGAATGGTGCGGAGGGGCTTGAAGGTTGAAGATACATTATGTCTCCTAAGGATCCTAGTGATTTTATCAGTCATTCCTTGGATAAAAGGAAGGTGAACTCCAGATGACCTATCACCATGATCATTTTTAACCCTCGGACCTTTTTTCAGTTTTTTGAGCATGCTGAAAAGACAAAGCATCACATTTGCATTGAAGATGCTAAGGTTATTGCGAGAGTTGACCATTTCCACCACCGAAAGTTGAGGGAGGCCTTAGAAATCGAAAAGAGGCTGGTCAACCTTAACATGGATGATGGGTGGAGTGTTAGCAGATGTTGGATCCTTGCCCTTCATTCTTAGTTATTGGTTTTCTTCCCTTCTATTCTCCCTCGTGTCTTTTCCTCTCCTATGGTCCCATATTTCTTTCTCCCTTTTTATTCTTTATAAAAAATTTATTATTTTTATTATTATTATTTATTTATACATTTATTATTATTTGTATTTATTATTATTTATCTATTTATTTATTTAGTTATTCATTATTATAATTATTGTTTATTATAATTATTTATTTATTTATATTTTATTTATTTAATTTAATTTATTTATTTATCGATTTTTTTTTAATATATAAATATTAGATTATCATTCATATATATATATATGAAGATTTGAATAAAATAAATAATAATAATAATATGACTGTTATTTGATTTGATTTATTTATTTATTTTTATTTTTCAGTCAAATTAGTCATTATTCTACAACGACTTGTTGAAGCTTTCTTATCTATTTAAGCTGGGTCCTAGATCAGATTTCTCATCTTGTCCTAATGATGAACCACACTGGGTGGTTTGAAACACGTCTACACAATTTTCTCCAATGTGATTTTCACCCAAAGATTTTTTACAAATCTAATTTTATAAAATTTCATAATAAATATATTTAATACTGATTCTAAAAAAGATAAACAAATAATTGTATTATAGAATTCTTTCAGTAATAATCACATGCAAATGAACTTCCTCGATGCATTTTGAACCAATCATTGTGGTTCATCATTAGGACTCAACCACTGTGGTTCATCATCAGGACTAGGTTAGAGGTTCATTAGGACTAAGTTAGAGATCAGATCAACAGGTTGAGTATAAATAGATGTAGAGATGGCTAAACTAGTCATTAGGATAATGGCTAGTTTGACTTAAAAAATTAAATTCGACTAAAAACAACTAGTTTTATCTAATTAATTATTTTATATATATATATATATATATATATATATATATTATTTTCTTTTATTATTATTATTATTTATTTTATTTATTTATTTATTATTATTTTTCTTTTTCTATTTTTTTTAATTAAATAAAATTCTATAATACTCAATGGATCACAGAAGCCAAAATTCTAAAAATAATTGTATCTTCACAGATATTTTGGTTATGGTGGCTTTTCTTTTGCAAGGTCTCTTGTTTATGCTTGCATGAGATTCTTTTTTGCTTGTGTGGTTGACATGGTGCAAGGGAGGTTTGTGTTGCTTTAAATGTGGAATGAGGATGTTATGGTTAGCAATATGTCTGCTAGTTTTGATTGTTTTTTAAAGTTTTATGGTTTGAAGTGTAGACAAGTTTGTTTGTTTGTTTTTTTGTTTTTTTGTTTGTTTTTTTTCGTTTTTTTGTTTTTTTAAAGTTTGGTAGTCATTTATTTATTTTAATTCCATATTCATCAACATGTCGAGATACATCACCCTGATTGGGGAAGTGAATTGAACATGTGATGAGTGCTATAACATCTCACCTCATCATCGTTTAACCAAGACCCCAAGTTAAGAACTAGCTTGGACTGCTTTTTGCTAGATTAATATGTATATTTCTTTTGGTGATAATGGTGTCTCTTTGTAACTATTGGGATCCTATTAGTTGTGGCCATAATCACTTTTGGGCCATGTAGCACTTAGCTTGAAGTTGAAGATACTATGTATTTTGTTGTATTACAATAAGTTTGTGAGATGGCACTTTGCGCTTAACTTATGATGTAAAAATGGAGTGGGAAACTCTCTAATGGGTCTGAAATAGTTATTTTCTGGTTCTTAGATTATATGAAACTTTTGCTCAGTCACCTTTGTACAATTTTACTTCCGAAATGAAATATAAATGTTGAAAAAAAAAACAGCTACTACTACTTAAACTTTAACCATATTCTCAAACCAACTAAATACACAATTTCTTAACTAAATATTATGTATTTTTTATATTATGCTAAAAATATTTTTTTTTAACAATATAACATAATGCATCTACCTTCTTATTTATAAGTTGTTGATTTAAGCTCTTTTGTATTTTTTTTTAATAGTAATTTCATGTATTTATAAATATTTTTAAAATAACAAATTTGAAAAATTAATGTTTTAGATAATTGGTTTATTAAGAAGTTTAAACGTATTTTTATATACGATATATTTGTTTAATTGAAATTATTCATATATGTGTAAATCCAACCAAATTAATAAGCCATTCTAATAATACCATTATCTTTTGTAATAAAAGTATGTTTGAGGGTATTGTTGGCTTAACATTATATTTAATTTATTATCTTTTGTAATAAAAAGTATGTTTGAGAGTATTGTTGGCTTAACATTATATTTGACATGAAAATGCTCACTTTAATAGTCCATATGCCTATGCCATTGGCACTTTTTAATGATCATAATATTTTTTTTGGTAAGTTGAGCTATTCTATTAATTTTGAAAACATAAAGTTACATATGCTACAGATTGGGTTGGAAAGTTGCACTTAGCCGATCCCAACCTTTGTTACACTATTTCTGGGCTGCCTCGGGGGAGGAAACCAGCCCAAACAAAAATTAAAACCGAGTAATACATTATGCGCAGTGGCGCTTACATATCTAAGAAACACAAAGTAAACTGTAGCAGAAAAACAATATGGGCGAGCATGACAAAAACATAGGAGAACTGTGCAGCTACGTAGAATTCACTTATCATCTTCACCATCACTGTTGGGGGCCTCTTCTTCAATGGCGAAAGCAGGAGCCTGCGCAGCAGCTACCTCTGCATCTGCCACTGTACGCCTGGGATTTACCACCAGTGCACAGAGGATGGGGGAGTCTGGGTCTACGCCGTCAGGAATACGCATCCAGATGCCATCAGAGTCCATGATCCAGATGTCCATGTTCGCATCTTCCTTCTCTAGTGGCGGCAAAGGGTCAGTTTTGCGTTGTTGGGGGTACGTCTGGGGAGAGATGATGGACTTCCTCGAACCGTGTCCTCCTCTCCGCGTAGCATTCCCAGAGGCTTCTACACGTTGCTCGGGATCAGGACTCTGACGTGCAAAAGTGCTAGAAGAGGAGCCTTCTATCGACTCGAGACGATTATCCTCGCCACGATGATAACGGCTAGGGAGAGCCCCTCTCTGACCTTCGCGAATAGTGCGTTGGCGAAGTCGTGGAGCCATTGCGCACCGAGACAAGGGGGAGCAGTTCTGGAGAAAAGGTAACACATAAGGGCGAGTAGCACTAGGGCTTGGGGGGAAGAAATATCTAGGGGGAAGATGCGCAGGAAGGATTGCGGCAGCCCAAAGGAGACTGCACAGCACTACGCTAGGATTGGGACTTCGCAGCCTATTGAAGTCAGTGAGAAGCCAGAGCAAAATTAGGGGGGGGAAAGGCCAAGATAATAGACTGAGTAATGAGAGGGGCAAATAAATCATATATTTAAAGGGGCGGGGATGAGTGCGATGAGGACAACAATGAGTAGGCTTCACACGCATCTGTGTGCTATGATTGAGAACCTTAGCAGGCTCGAGGGAAGGGGTGATAGAAAAATGGTGTGTCGGGCTAAGGAGAGTCAGTCTCTCTTTTCACTGAAATTTTCATTCAATACAGGGAGTCTTCACAGGTCTCTTGTTTCTGGTTCATTCATCAATTTTGCAATATATGATAAATGAAATACAATGGTCAATTATTATGTAATCTCCCTTTTATTATAACCCTTGGTCCTTTTAATAAAGTGCTTTAATCATATATCACTTTAAAAGCTCTTATATTCGAAACCCCTTTTTATTTCGGTCCTTAGTACTTTTAAATAATGCGCCCGACTATTGTATCTCACCTTAAAACACTTGACTATCGGTTTAATCCCCTTTTCGGAATATTGTATTAAAGGTATATAACCCGATGTTCAACCTTCCTTTCAACAATATCTAAGTTTTAACTTCATACAATACACCCCTTCAATAAACACCAACCTTCGGACTTATTACTACCAACACGACATTTTATAATGTATTGCACTCACGGGCCCCACACATTAGAACTTGTTAAATGAGTAGTTTTCAACGCAAATCAATGGACCATACCTTAACTTATCCCCCGCGCAACTTGTTGTGCGATTGTCGTCAGATCTCTTGGCCTCCAGATCGAACGGACCCAATGCCTATCGCGTTTTTTCCACGGCTGAACCTTAACACTTAAAATTTGCGCGATATGGGTGGTATTCTCCGGGTGACGTGTCCAAAAGGTATTGGATCACGTTTTTTTGTGGTTGTTTCGCCTCTGACCAAACGCGGCACGATATGGGTTGTATTGGTTTCAAAAACCACTTCTGGAATTGGAACAGTGCTTAACTCGGGTTTTCACTGTAATTCAACACATTTCTTTGACTTTAACTTCTCGCGTTAACTCTGGGGTTAAGTCTCAACACTATCGCTCCATTGATAACAAAACAATGTTATTTCCTCCAACAGACAGAGATTACGCTCTCGACAGAGCTTCACTATTCTTTGGGCAAACAGAGTGTGACAATGGTTTCGCTCCTCTAACAGAGTCCTATTCAACCTCTCTCGGGATTCAATACAATTCAACACATTCAATTCAGGTGCCTAGAGCATAAGCTCAAAACTAGACAGAGAAACAAAGGAGATTTAACACAACCCTATGAACAAAGTTCTGAATTCAAAGAATGATTTCTTCAGAGAAGTTCTAATAACACACACAAAAAGACAATGAACCTAAAGACTGTTCAACAGAGAGCAATTCCTTTGATTCAATATTTCACTGTCAAATCTCCTCTCTTTACACTGTATCAGGGTTTTCAATTTATAATCCATTACATGATTGTTCGGTTCCTTCGAGGACCATTTTATTCTTAATTACAATAGAAAGCATAATAACATAGTATTGTTATAATTCTATCAACAGAAGCCAAATAGATAGACACGAATCAAACTATTCAACTTCTTCAGTTATTAGCTAATCCTATCTACCTAAGTATAACTGACAGCTAAGGTATTGACACCTTGCTATTACAATTTTTTGAACAATCTCGAACTTTTCTAGCCACAACATGTGGAAAATCCTCCTACATTTCTAGCTAGTGTCCAATGCCCCTGCATCAGACTCCTGAGGGCAATTTTCTTCATGGACTCCTGTCCATGAGCTCTTTTACAGAACTGCCTAGCTTTTGCAACATAACTTCAGTCATCCAAGTAGCATCTTCATCTAGATGGTCCTTCCACTTGATCAAATACTGGAAATACTCTTGTCCTCTAGTCCTTTTGAGCACCTTCTTGTCCAGGATCTTATCTGGCTGTAATGGTTGTGCTGGAGGTAACTTTTTTACCCACTCTATCTGTTCTTTGTCTGCTGGTCCTTCATCTATGCCACCATATTCATACCTGTACAAGTCTGCAACATTAAATATGGGAGATATTCCAACATCAGGAGGCAATTCAATCTCATAAGCATTAGCAGAAAATTTTCTCAGTATCTTGCATGGTCCAATATTTTTGAACTTCAATTTGTTATACTTATTCTTTAGGAATCTTTCCTTCCTCAAGTGTGCCAAAAATAAATCTCCAACTTCAAAATTGACTTCTCTTCTGCTCAAATCTACTCTGCCCTTATATTTGATGCTATTGCCTTGTAGCTGCTGTTTTACTTGCTCATGTATGGCTTGGATCTCTGAAGCAAATTCTTCACTGTCAACACTCCTCAACTTTGCCTTTCCCAAGTTTCTTAACTCAGATATTCCTCTGGGGTTCATTCCATAAACAATATGAAATGGGCTCTGTCCTGTGCTTCTGTTTGGTGAATCATTGTATGCATACTCTTCCTGTGGCAAAATATGATCCCACTGCTTGGGATGCTCTCCTGCAAGACTTCTCAATAGATTTCCCATACTTCTATTTACTACCTCAGTTTGTCCATAAGTCTGAGGATGATAAGCTGAGCTGAAGCTCAGATTGGTACCAAGCTTCTTCCACAATATCCTCCAAAAATGACCCACGAACCTAGTATCTTTATATGAAACAATACTCTTGGGCAACCCATGCAATCTAACAACTTCTTTGAAAAACAAGTTAGCAACATGAGTAGCATCACTGGTTTTATAACATGGAATAAAATGTGCCATCTTGGAAAATCTGTAAACTACAACAAAGATTGCATCATTCCCTCTCCGTGTCTTGAAAAATCCTAGAACAAAATCCATACTCACCATATCCCAAGGCCTATCTGGAATAGGCAAAGGAATGTACAATCCTGCATTCTGGCTTCTCCCCTTGGCATATTGACAAATTTTGAAATTCTTCACAAACATTTCCACCTATGTTCTCATCCTTGGCCAATAATAAAAATGACTCAGCTGCTCATAAGTTTTATCAGTACCAAAGTGTCCAGCAAGTCCACCACTATGCGTCTCTTTGATTAAATTCTCCCTCATTGAACATTTTGGTACATACAATTCGTTTCTTATGAAAAATAAGTCCTCCTGCAAGAAGTAATCCGACCACTGACTGCTGTCTGTCAAAACAGGGTTACATCATGCTTCAAATGCTTCTTTAAAATCTGAATCTGTCTTGTAAAGTTCCTTAATAAAATCAAATCCTATTACTTCAAACTGGTTTTCTTGAACAAGCATGTTTCTCCTACTCAAAGCATCAACTACTTTATTTGCTTGGCCACTTATATGTTTAAAAAAAAATTAAAACTCTGGAGATCTTCAACCCATTTGGCGTGTTTATGCTTCAATTTAGGCTGCTGCATAATATATTGTAAAGCATGATTATCTGAGTATAACACAAATTCTTTATACATTAAATAATGCCTCCATTTCTTCAATGCCTGCACAATTGCATAAAATTCTTTTTCATAAGAGGAATACTTTCTCCTTGTCTCATTCAGCTTCTCACTGAAGTATGCTACAGCCCTGTCATCTTGACTCAACACAACTCCAATAGCTTCTCCACTGGAATCACACTTCACTTGAAAAGTCTTGTTAAAACCAGGCAGAACTAAAACAGGCTTTTCAGTTATCTTCTGCTTCAAAATCTTAAAATTCTTTTCTGCTTCAGCAGTCCATTTGAATGGTTGTTTGTCCTTCTTTATTTTTTCAATGATGGGTGCATTAATCTTGCTGAAATTCCTTATCAATTTTCTGTAAAAACTGGCAAGTCCATGGAAACTTCTTACCTCAAAAACACTTCTTGGTGAATGCCACTCCGCAATTTCCTTGACCTTTTCTGGATCCATCTTCAGTAGTTCAGCAGAAACAACAAAACCCAAATATACTAGCTCCTCTTTCATGAATGAACATTTCTTCAAATTGATCAACAACTTCTCTTGATGTAACTTCTTCAAGACATAATTAAGATGTCTTAAATGTTCTTCCTTTGTTTTGCTAAAAACTAATATGTCATCTAGATACGCTATTACAAATTTACCAATAAATTATTTTAATACTTCATTCATTAGCCTCATAAAAGTACTAGGTGCATTTGATAATCCAAAAGGCATTGCCAACCACCATATAATCCCTCATTTGTTTTAAAGGCAGTTTTCCATTCATCACCCTCCTTTATTCTAATTTGATGATATCCACTTTTCAAATCCAGTTTTGAAAAATACTTTGCACCACTCAAATAGTCCATTAGATCTTCAACTCTAGGCAAAGGGAATCTATACCTTATTATTATCTTGTTTATTGCTCTGGAATCAATACACATTCTCCAACCTCCATCCTTCTTTGGGCTCAACACTGCTGGTACTGCACATGGACTAAAGCTCTCTCTGATAAGACCTTTGTCAACCAATTCCTGCACTTTCTTTCTAATTTCTTCATTCTCTATGGGAGTTATTCTGTAGGCTGCTTTGTTTGGCAGATTTGATCCTGGAATAAAATCTATCTGATGGTTAATTTTTCTTACAGGTGGCAATTCATCAAGCAGATCATCCACAACAATATCATAATAATTGTCCAGCATCTCTTTGATTTCAATTGGCAAATCATAAATCTTTGTAGAAGTAAGCACTACTTTAGGTTTGCAGACTAAAGCAAAACTTACCACTTCTTCTTCAATCTGTTGTAGATACTCTTTCCCACTCAGCAACAAAGTCTTTGGATCAGCCTTCCTGCTTGATGGTTCTCCTTCCTCCATAGGTATCAATGTGTGATGCACTCCATCCTTGAAGAACTTGTAAGTGTTCTTCTTACCATCATGCACTGCTGCTCTATCATACTGCCAAGATCTGCCCAGCAGTATGTGACACACATCCATAGGCATCACATCACACATGACCTTGTCTTTATAGTTTCCCATCTGCAACTCTATCTCACATTGCTCCTTCACAATCAGCTGGTGCCCTTTATGAAGCCATGACACCTTGTAGGGAGTTGGATGTTCCCTTGTCTTCAACTTTAATTTCGCTATCACCTCTGTAGATACCAAATTGTCTGTGTTGCCACTATCAATGACCAATTGGTAGCATTTCCCCTAGAATTTGCATACACTCCTGAACAAAGTCTTCCTCTGTGCCGACTCAACAACTTCCTTTGTTTTCTTCAGCAAAACTTTATTGACCACCAAAGATTCACTTCTCTCTGGCTGAATTTATCCTTCTGTTTTAGACAGCCTTGCTGCCTCTTCTCTAACCTGAGCAAAAATTGCATTCCTTTGACCAGTACCCATATTCTCTGGGTGACATCTATAACACCTCACTTCTCTTCCTCTACCTCCTCGACCTCTGTAGGATTCTCTTTTTCCCCTTGCATCACCCTCTGTGGATGTATTCTGAGGTGAGCTGCTGCTAGCTCCATCTCTAGGTGCTGTAGACCTTCCTCTACCACCCTGACTTCCCTTTCCTCGGAAAGTACCTCTTCCTTTGGCAGACTGCTTTCTCAGGAATTTCTCTTTAGCCTTCAAGGCCATTTGATAAGCCTCTTCAACTATCTTAGGAGACATAATACCAATCTCATCTTGGATCTCCAACTTGAGACCATTCACGTACCTAACAACCTTCTCTATTGTGTCCTGGAATTGTCCAGCTCTTATACTTACTCTATAAAACTCTTATGTGTATTCTTTCACTGTTAGCAATCTCTGTCTCAGGTTCTGCATTTGTCTAAACAATGTAAGCTGATAATCACTAGGCAAAAACTTACCTCTCAGTTTTGCCACCATTCTGGTCCAAATTTTGATTGGCTATTTACCAGCTCTCCTTCTCTCTGCTTGCACTCCATCCCACCAAAGTGCAGCATGTCCCTTCAACTTTGTCACTGCAAACTTGACTCTTTTTTTTTCACCCATCTCTTCATAATCAAAACATTTTTTCATCTCATTAATCCAGTCTATCAATTCTTCTGGATTCAATCCTCCTGCAAAGCTTGACACTTCAAGTCTAGGCTTGACTGCAGACCCCAAAACAATTTTAAGGAGTCTCATCTTAGGAGGAATCTCAACATTTTCTCCTACCTCTTATTTAGTTTTTGCTTCACTGACATCCTCAGGATCTCCTTGGTGTTCTAATTCCATTGCATCCAATATGGCTTGGACCCTCTGCAATATCTCCAATACTTCTGCATTGGCAAGAGGCCTGTCCCTTCTTCTACTAGCACCTCTGGCAACACAGACAACCATGTTAGAATTCTCTGTAAAAATATCTCAAAAAATGCTCTGATACCACAAATGATAGCAAAATGGTGTGCCAGGCTAAGGAGAGTTGGTCTCTCTTTTCACTAAAATTTTCATTCAATACAGGGAGTCTTCATAGGTCTCTTGTTTTCGGTTCATTCATCAATTTTGCAATATATTATAAATGAAATACAATGGTCAATTATTATGTAATCTCACTTTTATTATAACCCTTGGTCCTTTTAATAAAGTGCTTTAATCATATATCACTTTAAAAGCTCTTATATTCGAAACCCCTTTTTATTTCGGTCCTTAATACTTTTAAATAATGCACCCGACTATTGTATCCCACCTTAAAACACTTGACTATCGATTTAACCCCCTTTTTGGAATATTGTATTAAAGGTATATAACCCGACGTTCAACCTTCCTTTCAACAATATCTAAGTTTTAACTTCATACAATATACGCCTTCAATAAACACCAGCCTTCAGACTTATTACTACCAACGCGACATTTTATAATGTATTTCACTCATGGGCCCCACACATTAGAACTTGTTAAATGAACGGTTTTCAACGCAAATCAATGGACCATACCTTAACTTATCCCCTGTGCAACTTGTTGCGCGATTGCCATCAGATCTCTTGGCCTCCAGATCGAACGAACCCGATGCCTATTGCGTTTTTTCCACGACTGAACCTTAACACTTAAAATTTGCGCAATATGGGTGGTATTCTCTGGGTGACGTGTCCAAAAGGTATTGGATCACGTTTTTTTGTGGTTGTTTCGCCTCCGACCAAATGCGGCGCGATATGGGTTGTATTGGTTTCAAAAACCACTTCCAGAATTGGAACAGTGCTTAACTCGGGTTTTCACTGTAATTCAACACATTTCTTTGACTTTAACTTCTCGTGTTAACTCTGGGGTTAAGTCTCAACATTATCACTCCACTGATAACAAAACAATGTTATTTCCTCCAACGGACAGAGATTACGCTCTCGACAGAGCTTCACTATTCTTTGGGCAATCAGAGTGTGAAAATGGTTTCACTCCTCTAACAGAGTCCTATTCAACCTCTCTCGGGATTCAATACAATTCAACACATTCAATTCACGCGCCTAGAGCATAAGCTCAAAACCAGACAGAGAAACAAAGGAGATTTAACACAACCCTATGCACAGAGTTCTGAATTCAAAGAATGATTTATTCGGAGAAGTTCTAATAACACACACAAACAGACAATGAGCCTAAAGACTGTTCAACAAAGAGCAATTTCTTTGATTCAATATTTCACTGTCAAATCTCCTCCCTTTACACTGTATCAGGGTTTTCAATTTATAATCCATTACATGACTATTCGGTTCCTTCGAGGACCGTTTTATTCTTAATTACAACAGAAAGCCTAATAACATAGTATTGTTATAATTCTATCAACAGAAGCCAAATAGATAGGCACAAATCAAACTATTCAGCTTCTTCAGTTATTAGCTAATCCTATATACCTAAGTATAACTGACAACTAAGGTATTGACACCTTGCTGTTACAATTTTTTGAACAATCTCGAACTTTTCTAGCCACAACATGTGGACAATCCTCCTACATTGCTAGCTTTTGTCCAATGCCCCTGCATCAAGGGGTATGGTTGCAATATAGGTTAATCATGATGGAAATTAATGGTGATAGATGCGAGGTGATGCTCAGGGCATGGTGATGCAGATCCCATCCTCTCGTCATAATTTCTGGTTATGTGTGTCTCGTGCGAGTGGTTAATGGTATGTGGATCTGCAACAAGTGAGGCTCTGCGTGGGAGATCTCCGTTATCTGGGTAGAGTGGGATGTGATTATCTAGCATGTCATTTCTGTCACCCGCATCTGGGGGGTGCCAATCCTTCTGAATTAGAGTCGGACAATCATGTCTGAGAGATTCCTCCTCAACCTATGTAAGGGTGGAGTGATGTAGCTCACACTTTCATTCCAACCCTTTTTTCGCCAGAAGGTCCGCAACAGAGTTGGATTTCCTACGAACATGACCAAAAGTGATGGATCTATGGTTTTGAAGCAGCAATTCCAACACCTTGAGCTTATGGGAAAGTCTCCAACTGTTGGAAACTTTTGAGGAAGCCGTACCTTGAAGGATTCTTATGGCAGCCATTGTTATGATTTGCGAGTCTCCCTCCATTTCCAAAGGGAAGTAGTGAAATTCGATGGAAATTTGTATACTTTGTATTATCCCTTCCATCTCCGCTGAGTTATTATTGTCCCATCCTATGTTCCCATAATAGATTCTAAGAGGATCTCCTTGAGAGTTCCTGATAATGCCTTCGAAACCTTCATTTCCAGGGTTGCCTTTGGACACTCTGTTAGGTCCCTATATTACTAGTTTATTCCCTTATTGTTATTAGTGTAGCCACCTTATTGTTATTGTTTTACCCATGTAACCCCAATATTGTTATTATTGTGCCCTTACATTATTATTGTTAGGTCGGCTACGATTATATTGTGGCCCCATGGACTCCTATATATAGAAGGAGGTTTTGGTCATTTGTATCATCCAAGAATTGTTCATTTATGTAATGTATTAGAGGTTCCCCCCTCGAAGTGGCTAATTTCCAAGGGTATTACCTCTCTTTTCTTCTATTTTTTGAGTTGGTTTCATAACATTTGGTATCAGAGCTTTGGATCCTAGGGTTTCACCGCTCCAAACAAGTCATCGTGGCATTTTTGCTATAAATTTGTTTCTACGAAGGTTCAGAAGCTAAAAGTTTTACGGAGCGAAGGCAAAATCCTGAGGAACGTCGTGGGAAAATTTTAGATCTTGGTTCACAAAATTTTTGGAGATATGATTCCAGGCAAAGGGGAATTTTAGGGCTCGACTAAACCTAAAACAAGTCATCGTGGAAATTTCTATAATGTTTTTTCTATGAGGGTCAAAAGCTGAAATTTTCACAAGTTTTCTAAGCCACAATCCCGAGGAACGTCGTGTAAAAAATTCAGATTTTGGTTCACAATATTTTCAGAGATAGGATCCATGGAAGTTAGGGTTTTTGCAGGCTCCTGAATTTCATCTAAAAGAGGTGACCTTGGGAAAAGCATCATAACTCTCTCTCTGAGAATCAGATTGGAATTATGTAAAAAACAATCAAAATTACACGGACTATAGTTTACTGTATATTAATTTTAGAGCCGAAGGAGGAAACAGTGACACGTGGCATGCTGTACAAGGTATCTCTATTGAACCAATCCATAATTAGGTCATTGTGGGAGATTGGGTATAACTTTTCCTTGAAGAACTAACTGGCTTAGGACCTTCTCGAATTAAAAAAAAATCAGAGGGCCACGGTTGTGGTCTACTCGAGATATTGAAGATCCTAAATCATAGAGATAATTTAGTTTCAATATTGAGCTCCTCAAAAGAAAGAAAAAGAGTGTATTTTTTTCGAATTACATAAGTCTCATTTGAAAAAATTAGTTTGAATTTATTCCAAGGGCATATTGAAGAATAGATATCATTACTAGGTTCTAAAATTCCCCCTAAAAATAATTAAACACCCATTAAGCCTTCAGAAGGCTCTACTATGACTCATGAAGACGATGAAATGCAACATGAGATATCAAAATTACAAGAGCAAGTGCACCTATCACAAAGAGCAACAAAAAATGAAATGGAAGTTTTGAAGAAAGGCATGGAAACTAAGATGGATGGTTTAAAGAAAGACATGGAAGCTAATATGAATGGTTTGGAAGCTAAGATGGATGGCATGGAAGTTGGCATGGAAGCTAAGATCGATGAAAAAATGGAAAACATGAAGAATGATCTAAAATTAGACATCGAAGGTTTGGAAAAGTTGATACAAGAGATGTTTCCTAATGGCGAAAAGATATTAGAGGAAACTCATGATGAGAAAAAAATAAATTTTAATCGTGATTTCATAAACTCTAATGTTGGATGGAAGAACCATCGTATTCCAAAGATGGATATGAGGAAGTTTGATGGCAAGGATCCCATAACATGGATACTACAGATGGAGCAATATTTTGATCTCAATAATGTGCAAAACACACAAAAGGTACGCATTGCAACTTTACATTTAGAACAAAATACATTTGTATGGTATTGATGGCTTTTCTCTTGTAAAAAAATTGTCACTTGGCCAATTTTTACAGAGGAAATGATAGCACATTATGATGATATAAAAAACAACACCTTATTTAGCCAATTGATAAATCTCAAACAAAAGGGTTTAGTGGTGGAGCACATTGAGGACTTACAAAAATTGAATATAAGGGTAACTGATATTCTAGAGGAACACAGGATTGATGTCTTCATAGGGACTTTAAAGGATAACATCCAACATGAAGTTTGCGTTTGGGAACCTGATTCATTGGAAAAGGCATTTAGGTTGGCAAGAAAAATTGAATGTAAAATTATGGCGATAAGGAAGCCTACCACTCACATATGTAAAGATGGAAGTGTTGCTACTCCTAGACTTCCACAACCTACAAGGTTGACACCACAACAATTGGAAGAAAAAAGAGCAAAAGGGATTTGCTACAGTTGTGATAACAAATACACTAAAGGTCATAAGTGTGCTGAGAAGAAATTACTTTACATAGATTGTTAGGTCCCTATATTACTAGTATAGTCCCTTATTGTTGTTATTGTAACCCCCTTATTGTTATTGTTGTACCCCTGTAACCCCCATATTGTTATTATTGTGCCCTTCAATTATTATTGTTAGGTCAACTAGGATTACATTGTGGCCCCACTAGGATTACATTGTGGCCCCATGGACTCCTATATATAGAAAGGAGGTTTTTTCATTTGTATCATCGAAGAATTGCTCATTCATGTAATGTATTGGAGGTTTTCCCCTCGAAGTGGCTTATTTATAAGCCATTTCTATCTCTTTTCTTCTATTTTTGGAGCTGGTTTCTCAACATTTGGTATTAGAGCTTTAGATTCTAGGGTTTTGCTGCTCCAAATAGGTCATCGTGGAATTTTTTCTATAAATGTTTTTCTACGAAGGTTCAGAAGTTGAAATTTTTAGAGTGCAAAGCCGAAATCCCAAGGAACAGTTTCACAAAATTTCAGATCTTGGTTCGCAATATTTTCGGAGATATGGTCTGTGGAAGTTAGGTCGTTTGCAGGCTCTCGAATTTCATCTCAAAGAGGTGATCGTGGGAAAATATTCATAACTCTCTCTTTGAGCATCGGATTGGAATTTTGTAAAAATTAGCTGCAAGCACACGAGCTTTAGTTTCCTGTCTATCAATTTCAGAGCCAAAGGAGGAAACAATGACACGTGGCAAGTCGTACAAGTTTGCTCTATTGAACTAGTCCATAATTACGTCATCGTAATTATGAAATTTGTCTTCAAGAATCAAAATCAGGTCAGACCTATGGCATTCGAAAGAGAATTCAGAGGGCTACCTTAGTGCCAAATTTCAGATATTGAAGATCCAAAATCAAAGAGATAATTCAGTTTCAATATCGAGCTCCTCAAAAGCAAGAAAAAGTTGTGTATTTTTTTTCTGAATTGCATAAGTCTTGTGTAAAAAAAAATCAGTTTGAAGTGATTCCAAGGGCCTACTGAGCATATATTTCAGTATTGGGTTCTGAAATGTCTCCTAAAAAGAAATCAACACCCATTAAGCCCTCAGAGTACTCTACTATGACTCATGAAGATGAAGAATTGCAACATGATCTATCAAAATTACAAGAGCAAGTGCACCAAATTTCGCTCTCGCAAAGAGCAACAAAAAATGAAATGGAAGTTTTGAAGAAAGGTGTGGAAGTGAAGATGGATGGTTTGAAGAAAGGCGTGGAAGCTAAGATGGATGGCATGGAAGCTAAGATGGATGACATGGAAGAAAAAATGAAAGGCAACATGGAAAACATGAAGAATGATCTAAAAGAAGACATGGAAGGTTTGACAAAGTTGATACAAGAAATGTTTCCTAATGGAAAAAATATAGTAGAGGAAACTCATGATGAGAACAAAATAAATGTTAATCGTGATTTCATAAAATATAATGTTGGATGGAAGAACCACCATATTCCAAAGATGGATATGATGAAGTTTGATGGCAAGGATCCCGTAACATGGATACTACAGATGGAGAAATATTTTGATCTCAATAATGTGAAAGGTACACATTGCAACTTTATATTTAGAAAAAAATACATTTGTATGGTATCGATGGCTTTGATCTCGTAAAAAAATTGTCACTTGGTCAATTTTTACGGATGAAATTATAGCACATTATGAAGATACAAAGAGCAAAACCTTCTTTAGCCAATTGATAAATCTCAAACAAAAGGGTTCAGTGCCGGAGCACATTGAGGACTTCCAAAAATTGAATATAAGGGTAACTGATATTCCAGAGGAACACATGATTGATGTCTTCATAGGGACTTTAAAGGATAACATCCAACATGAAGTCCGCATTTGGGAACCTGATTCATTGGAGAAAGAATTCAGGTTGACAAGGAAAATTGAATGTAAAATTATGGCGACAACGAAGCCTACCACTCACATCTATAAAGATGGAAGTGTTGCTACTCCTAGACTTCCACAACCTACAAGGTAGACACCACAACAATTGGAAGAAAAAAGAGAAAAAGGGCTTTGCTACAGTTGTGATAGCAAATACACTAAAGGTCATAAGTGTGCTGAGAAGAAATTATTTTACACAGATTGTGAAGAGGAAGAAGAAAATGAACAAGAAGAGGATATACACCAGGAACCAACCCTAGAAGAGGAAGAAATGAATCTGACCATATCGTGTAATGCACTGGCAGGAATTACCACTCCTCAAACTCTCAAGATAGAAGGGCATATCAAGAAGAAAAAGGTAATAGTGTTGATTGATTCAGGTAGCACCCATAATTTTATTCATTGTAAGGTAGCCAAGGAATTAAATTGTTTCCTATACCCAGCACCAGAATGTCAAGTGATGGTTGCAAATGGAGGAACTATAAATTGCTCTGGAAAATGCCATAATATCAAGCTAGCCATAGGGGAATATGTATTGACTAGTCCAATGCTTTCCATTCCTATCGGAGGTGTTGATGTTGTACTAGGAGTACAATGGTTACAATCTTTGGGGACGGTAGCTTTTAATTTTCAAGAACTTTTCTTGAAATTTTTTTCAGAAGGAAAGGAAGTCGAATTACGGGGTATCGTAGGGAAGCCAGGAAGGATAATAAGCTCTAATGTCATGACAAAGCTTCTAAAGAAAGAACAGCGAGGCGTAATTGCACAATTATGCTCACTAGAAGTTCCAACATCAAAATCATCTATTTCTGCAGATCTCCAACAAGTCTTGGACAATCATTCCAAGGTGTTTGAAACTCCCAAAGGACTCCCACCTATCCGTGATCATGATCATGCTATTCATTTGATTCCCGGAAGTGTTCCTCCAAACATCCGGCCTTATAGATATCCTTACTTCCAAAAGAGCGAAATTGAACGTATGATTGCAGAAATGTTAGAGGCGGGTATAATTCAACCTAGTAAAAGTTCTTTCTCTGCTCCTGTAGTATTGGTACACAAGAAGGATGGATCATGGCGAATGTGTCCGGATTATAGGGAGCTCAATAAGCTCACCATTAAAGACAAATTTCCCATTCCTGTGATTGATGAATTATTGGATGAATTAGATGGAGCAATTTATTTTACCAAGTTGGATCTTCATTCAGGATATCATCAAATTAGAATGAAGACTGAAGATATTCCAAAAACAGCATTTCAAACTCATGAGGGTCATTATGAATTTTTGGTCATGCCTTTTGGCCTTACCAATGCACCTTCTACATTTCAAGGGCTGATGAATTCCATTTTCAAACCCTTCCTTAGAAAATTTGTGCTAGTATTTTTTGATGATATACTAATCTACAGCAGGTCTTGGAAGGATCATGTTCAACATGTTGACAGAGTGCTCAAACTATTGCAGGAGAAACAATTATATGCAAAAACATCCAAATGTTTCTTTGGAGTACAAGAGGTGGAATATCTGGGTCATATTGTATCTCACGAGGGTGTTAAAGTAGACCCTAACAAAATTAAAGGCATTAAGGAATGGAAAGTCCCCACAACCATAAAGCAGTTGCGAGGATTTCTCGGGTTGACAGAGTATTATCGCAAGTTTGTTAAGAATTATGGGAGAATAGCAGCACCTCTAACAACATTATTGAAGAAAGATGCATTTTCATGGACTCCTGAAGCAACTAAGGCCTTTGAACATCTTAAAGAGGCAATGTGCCTAGCACCAGCCTTAGCTATGCCAGACTTCACAAAAACCTTTATTGTGGAATGTGATGCCTCGGGAAATGGAATTGGTGTTGTTTTAATGCAAGAAGGAAGACCCATTGCTTTTGAAAGTCATTCAATCAAAGGAAAGTATTTACAAAAGGATATTTATGAGAAGGAAATGTTGGCAATACTACATGCACTAAAGAAATGGAGACCTTACCTAATGGGAAGACACTTCAAGGTAAAAACTGATCATGATAGTCTTAAACACTTTTTGGAACAAAGACTATCTTCAGAAGAGCAGCAAAAATGGGTCACAAAGATGCTGGGTTATGACTTTGAAATAATCTACAAAAAAGGAAAGCTTAATGTTGTTGCAGATGCACTCTCAAGAAAGAATGAAGAGGTGGAAGCATTGCTTTGTGCCATTTCTATTATCCAACCAGATTGAATAACTGAAGCAAGAGATGAATGGAAGAAGGACAAAGATGTATGGACACTCATTCAAAAGTTGCAGCAAGATCCTAGTACATCTGATACATTTAGTTGAAAAAATGATTCCTTATGGTACAAAGATCGCTTATATCTTTGTAAGAATTCCCAACTAAAACAAAAGATTCTTCTGGAATTGCACACTTCTCCTTTAGGAGGACACTCAGGATTTTTAAAAACTTACCACAGGGTGAAGAAAGAATTTTTTTGGGATGGCTTTAAATCTGATATTCAAAAGTTTGTGGCGGAATGTTTGGTTTGCCAGCAAAATAAAGTGGAAACAATTAAGACCCCGGGACTTCTACAACCTTTATCCATTCCAAGTCAACGTTGGGAGGAGATTTCAATGGATTTTA
The DNA here is from genome assembly GCA_034641835.2 of Pinus albicaulis. Taxonomy (NCBI): domain Eukaryota; kingdom Viridiplantae; phylum Streptophyta; class Pinopsida; order Pinales; family Pinaceae; genus Pinus; species Pinus albicaulis. The sequence goes on along the minus strand of CM076581.1, from coordinate 1,510,629,638 downwards.
TCACAGGTTTACCTAAGTCTGAAGGAAAGAGTGTCATCATGGTGGTAGTTGATAGATTTACCAAGTATGCACACTTTTGTGCATTATCTCATCCATTTAAAGCAAGTACAGTTGCTACTACATTTATGGACAGAATTCAAAAGCTACATGGAAGCCCAAGGGTTATTGTGAGCGACAGAGATCCCATTTTTACTGGAAATTTTTGGACGGAGTTATTTTCTTGTTTGGGTACTCAATTAGCTCATAGCTCATCTTATCATCATCAATCTGATGGTCAAACTGAGATAGTAAATAAATGTTTGGAAGGATATCTTCGTTGTTTTGTATCTGATAAACAAACACAATGGGTCAAGTGGTTACCTCTTGCCGAATGGTGGTATAACACTTCCTTCCATACTGCAGCAAAAATGACCCCATTTATGGCACTTTATGGATATCATCCACCATCCATCACATCTTCTTTAAGGTAAAATGCTAGGGCTCAAGCAGTGGAGGATCACATCGAGCATCAACAAGAAGTTCTTCAAATCTTAAAGGATAACCTAAATTTGGCACAAAATCGAATGAAACATTAGGTAGATCAACATCGCAGTGAGAGAAGTTTTGATGTGGGACACTGGGTATTTTTACGGCTGCAACCATACAAACAAATGTCCCTCAAGCAGGCTAAGAAGGATAATAAATTATCGCCAAAGTACTATGGTCCTTACAAGGTTTTGCAAAAGATTGGTACTATGGCATACAAATTGGAGCTTCCTGCTTCTTCGCGAGTGCATCCAGTTTTCCATGTTTCATGCTTAAAAAAGGTTATAGGGGACAAACTTCCAGTTCAAAAAATATTTCCAGAACTTTACGAGGAAGGAAAAACCATATTGGAACCTGAAGTAGTCACGGAAACAAGAACTCGACAACTACAAAATCGATCAATTTCAGAGTATCTCATCAAATGGAAGAACTTACCCACTGAAGATTCTACATGGGAGGATAAGAATTTCATACAAAAACACCCGAAGCTACTCAAGCGTTGAGGACAACACTTTTTTGAAGGAGAGGAGCATGTTAGGTCCCTATATTACTAGTATAGTCCCTTATTGTTGTTAGTGTAACCCCCTTATTGTTATTGTTGTACCCTTGTAACCCCCATATTGTTATTATTGTTCCCTTCAATTATTATTGTTAGGTCGGCTAGGATTACATTGTGGCCCCATGTACTCGTATATATAGAAAGGATGTTTTTTCATTTGTATCATCGAAGAATTATTCATTCATGTAATGTATTGAAGGCTTCCCCCTCAAAGTGGCTTATTTCTAAGGTGTTGATATCTCTTTTCTTATATTTTTGGAGCTGGTTTCTCAACATAGATTGTGAATAGGAAGAAGAAAATGAGCAAGAATCTTCAAAAGAAGAGGATATACACCAGGAACCAAACCTAGAAGAGGAAGAAATGAGTCTGACCATATTGTGTAATGCATTGGCAGGAATTACCACTCCTCAAACTCTCAAGATAGAAGGACATATCAAGAAGAAAAATGTAATAATGCTGATTGATTCGGGTAGTACCCATAATTTTATTCATTGTAAGGTAGCCAAGGAATTGAATTGTTTCCTATAGCCAGCACCAGAATGTCAAGTGATAGTTGCAAATGGAGGAACTATAAATTGCTCTGGAAAATGCAATAATATCAAGCTAACCATGGGGGAATATGTATTAAATAGTCCAATTCTTTGCATTCCCATGGGAGGTGCTGATGTTGTATTAGGAGTACAATGGTTACAATGTTTGGGGACGATTGCTTTTAATTTTCAAGAAAATTTCTTGAAATTTTTTTCAGAAGGAAAGGAAGTCGAATTACAGGGTATCGCAGGGAATCCAGGAAAGATAATAAACTCCAATGTCATGACAAAACTTCTGAAGAAATAACAACGAGGCGTAATTGCACAATTATGCTCACTAGAAGTTCCAACATCAAATCATCTATTTCTGCAGATCTCCAAAAAGTATTGGACAATCATTCCATGGTGTTTAAAACTAACAAAAGACTCCCACCTATTCGTGGTCACGATAATGCTATTCATTTGATTCCAGGAAGTGTTCCTCCAAACATCAGGCCTTATAGATATCCTTATGTCCAAAAGAGTGAAATTGAACGTATGATTGCAGGAATGTTAGAGGCTAGTATAATTCAACCTAGTCAAAGTTATTTCTCTGCTCTAGTAGTATTGGTGCACAAGAAGTATGGATCATGGCGTATGTGTTCAGATTATAGGGAGCTCAATAAGCTCACCATTAAAGATAAATTTCCCATTCCTGTGATTGATGAATTATTGGATGAATTACATGGGGCAATTTATTTTACCAAGTTGGATCTTCATTCAAGATATCATCAAATTAGAATTATGACTGAATATATTCTGAAAACAACATTTTGAACTCATGAGGGTCATTATGAATTTTTGGTCATGCCTTTTGGCCTTACCAATGCACCTTCTACATTTCAAGGGTTGATGAACTCCATTTTCAAACCCTTCCTTAGAAAATTTGTGCTAGTATTTTTTGATGATATACTAATCTACAGCAGGTCTTGGAAGGATCATGTTCAACATGTTGACAGGGTGCTCAAACTATTGCAAGATAAACAATTATATGCAAAAACATCCAAATGTTTCTTTGGAGTACAAGAGGTGGAATATCTGGGTCATATTGTATCTCACGAGGGTGTTAAGGTAGACCTTAAAAAAATTAAAGCCATTAAGGAATGGAAAGTCCCCACAACCATAAAGCAGTTGCGAGGATTTCTCAGGTTAACAGGGTATTATCGCAAGTTTGTTAAGAATTATGGGAGAATAGCAGCACCTCTAACAACATTATTGAAGAAAGATGCATTTTCATGGACTCCTGAAGCAACTAAGGCCTTTGAACATCTTAAAGAAGCAATGTGCATAGCACCGGTCTTAGCTACGCCAGATTTCACAAAAACCTTTATTGTGGAATGTGATGCCTCAGGAAATGGAATTGGTGTTGTTTTAATGCAAGAAGGAAGACCCATTGCTTTTGAAAGTCGTCCAATCAAAGGAATGTATTTACAGAAACCTATTTATGAGAAGGAAATGTTAGCAATACTGCATGCACTAAAGAAATGGCGAACTTACCTAATGGGAAGACACTTCAAGGTAAAAACTGATCATGATAGTCTTAAACACTTTTTAGAACAAAGACTATGTTCAGAAGAGCAGCAAAAATGGGTCACAAAGATGTTGGGTTATGACTTTGAAATAATCTACAAAAAAGGAAAGCTTAATGTTGTTGCAGATGCACTCTCAAGAAAGAATGAAGTGGTGGAAGCATTGCTTTGTGCCATTTCTATTATCCAACCAGATTGGATAACTGAAGCAAGAGATGAATGGAAGAAGGACAAAGATGTATGGACACTCATTCAAAAGTTGCAGCAAGATCCTAGTACATCTGATACATTTAGTTGGAAAAATGTTTCCTTATGGTACAAAGATCGCTTATATCTTTGTAAGAATTCCCAACTAAAACAAAAGATTCTTCTGGAATTGCACACTTCTCCTTTAGGAGGACACTCAGGATTTTTAAAAACTTACCACAAAGTGAAGAAAGAATTTTTTTGGGATGGCCTTAAATCTGATATTCAAAAGTTTAAAGTGGAATGCTGGTCACAAAAATAAGTTTAGATATTAACACCCTGGTCTTCTACAACCTTATCCATTCCAAGTCAACGTTGGGAGGAGATTTCAATGGATTTTATCACAGGTATGCACACTTTTGTGCATTATCTCATCCATTTAAAGCAAGTACAATTGCTACTACATTTATGGACACAATTCAAAAGCTACATGGAAACCCAAAGGTTATTGTGAGTGACAGAGATCCCATTTTTACTAGAAATTTTTGGACGGACTTATTTTCTTGTTTGGGTACTCAAGTAGCTCATAGCTCATCTTATCATCCTCAATCCGATGGTCAAATTGAGATAGTGAATAAATGTTTGGAAGGATATTTTCGTTGTTTTGTATTTGATAAGCAAACACAATGGGGCAAGTGGTTACCTCTCTCTGAATGGTGGTATAACACTTCCTTCCATATTGCAGCAAAAATGACCCCATTTATGGCACTTTATGGATATCATCGACCATCCATCACATCATGTTTAAGAAAACAATTCTAAGGTTCAAGTAGTGGAAGATCACATCGAGCATGAACAAGAAGTTCTCCAACTCTTAAAGGATAACCTAAATTTGGCAGAATGAAACAACAGGAAGATAAACAGCACAGCGAGAGAAGTTTTGATGTATGGGACTGGATATTTTTACAGCTACAACCATACAAACAAATTTCCCTCAAGCAAGCCAAGAAGGATAATAAATTATCTCCAAAGTATTATGGTCCTTACAAGGTGTTGCGAAATATTGGTACTATGGCATACAAATTGGAGCTTCCTGCTTCTTCGCAAGTGCATCCAGTTTTCCATGTTTCATTCTTAAAGAAGGTTATAGGTGAAAATCTTCCATTTCAAACAATATTTCCAAAACTTGACGAGGAAGGAAAAATCATATTGGAACCTGAAGCGGTCACTGAAACAAGAACTCGACAGCTATGAAATCGATCAATTTCAGAGTATCTCATCAAGTGGAAGAACTTACCCATTGAATATTCTACATGGGAGGATGATAATTTTATACAGAAGCACCCATAGCTACTCAAGCGTTGAGGACAACATTTTTATGAAGGAGAGGGGCATGTTAGGTCCCTATATTACTAGTTTAGTCCCTTATTGTTATTAGTGTAGCCCCCTGATTGTTATCGTTGTACCCCTGTAAACCCAATATTGTTATTATTGTGCCCTTACATTATTATTGTTAGGTAGGCTAGGATTATATTGTGGCCCCATGGACTCGTATCTATAGAAGGAGGTTTTGGTCATTTGTATCATCTAATAATTGTTCATTTATGTAATGTATTGGAGGTTGCCCCCTCGAAGTGGCTGATTTATAAGGCGTTGATCTCTCTTTTCTTCTATTTTTTGAGCTGGTTTCATAACACGCTCCATCAAAATTGCATTTGAAGAAGCCATTAGAGGGGGCAGACCATGTTTCCAGAGCAGGGGTTCGACCAACACTTATGGGATTGATGTCAATGGGGGTGTTTAGAATCCTTTTCCAATTGTTCCATATGTGGCATTCTGTTGCTGAGGTGGGAAGGTCCTCCTAAATCCAGGCGTTTATGGCCAGAGTTTCAGTGAAGTTGTTATGGATCCTATCTTAGAGCTAATCATGAGTGGAAGCCTTTTCCTTGAAGATGTGGTTGTTTCATTCCTAGAGCTAATTGGCAGTAGGACATTGGTCCAATAGTGGTCGATGGTTTCCAAGCTATCTTGACGTAAAGGGCATCTGGAGGGCCCTACAAACCCCCTCTTCAAAAGGTTCTCCCAGGTGAGGATGCGTCATTCACTGAGCAGCCACAAGAATGTGGCTATTTTAGGCCATAGATTGGCCTTCCATATCTTTTTCCAGATGATGTCTTCTGGTCCGGGGTTCTGCTGATGAAGAATGTTGTAAGCTTCCTTGGTTGAGTAAGTTCCGCAGGGAATATGCCCCCAGTGAATGTGTTAGGTCCCTATATCACTAGTATAGCCCCTTATTATTGTTAGTGTAAACCCCTTATTGTTATTATTGTACCCTTGTAACCCCCATTTTGTTATTATTGTGCCCTTAAATTATTATTGTTAGTTCGGCTAGGATTACATTGTGGCCCACTAGGATTACATTATGGCCCCATGGACTCCTATATATAGAAAGGAGGTTTTGTAAATTGGATAATCCAAGAATTTTTCATTTATGTAATGTATTGGAGGTTGCCCCCTCGAAGTGGCTTATTTCTAAGGCGTTGATATCTCTTTTCTTCTATTTTTGGAGCTGGTTACACAACATTTGGTATCGGAGCTTTGGATTCTAGGGTTTCGCTGCTCCAAACAGGTCATCGTGGCATTTTCGCTATAACTTTTTTTCTACGAAGTTTCAGAAGCTGAAATGTTTAGGGTGCGAAGAAAAAATCCTGAGGAAGCTTGTATAAAAATTTCAGAGTTTGGTTCGCAATATTTTTGGAGATATGATCTGTGGAAGGTAGTGCTTTTTCAGACTCCTGAATTTCATCTCAAAGAGGTGATCGTGGGAAAAGTTCAATAACTCTCTCTCTGAAGATTGGATTGGAGTCAAAAGTGGTCGCAAGTACACAACCTGTAGTTTCTTCGCTATCAATTTCAGAGACAAAGGACAAAACAGTGACACGTGGCAAGTCGTAGAAGTTCGCTCTACTGAACCAGTCCAGAATTAGGTCATTGTGGGAGATTGGACACAACTTTGTCTTGGAGAATCAAAATCAGGTCAGACCTGTGGCATTTGAAAGAAGCTTCAGAGGGCTACTACAGGGCTGAATTTCATATATCGAAGATTTTCAATTACAGAGATAATTCAATTTCAATATCGATCTCCTAAAAGCTAGTAAAAGGTGTGTATTTTTTTTCCGAATTGCATAAGTCTTGTTTGAAGAATCAAGTTGAATTGATTCCAAGGGCATCTTGTAGAATATATATCAATATTGGATTCTAAAATGGCCCCTAAAAAGAATTCAACACCCATTAAGCCTTCACAAGGCTCTACTATGACTCATGAAGATGAAGAATTGCAACATGATCTATCAAAATTACAAGAGCAAATGCAACAGTTTTCACTCTCGCAAAGAGCAACAAAAAATGAAATGGAAGTTTTGAAGAAAGGCATGGAATTGAAGATGGACGGTTTGAAGAAAGGTGGGAAGCTAAGATGGATGACATGAAAGACAACATGGAAAACATGAAGAGTGATCTAAAAGCATACATGGAAGGCTTGATGACAAGCTTAAAACCATAAATGATTCCTAATGGCGGAAATATAGGAGAAGAACCTCATGATGAGAACAAAATAAATGTTAATCGTGATTTCATAAACTCGAATGTTGGTGGGAAGAACCACCATATTCCAAAAAATGGATATGAGGAAGTTTGATGGAAAGGATCCTGTAACATGGATACTACAGATGGAGCAATATTTTGATCTCCATAATGTGCAAAACACACAAAAGGTACGCATTGCAACTTTACATTTAGAACAAAATACATTTGTATGGTATCGATGGCTTTGCTCCCGTAAAAAAATTGTCACTTGGTCAATTTTTACTGAGGAAATGATAGCACATTATGAGGATACAAAGAGAAACACCTTCTTTACCCAATTGATAAATCTCAAACAAAAGGGTTTAGTGGGGCAGCACATTGAGGACTTCCAAAAAATTGAATATAAGGGTAACTGATCTTACAGAGGAACACAGGATTGATCTCTTCCTAGGCACTTTAAAGGATAACATCCAACATGAAGTTCGCGTTTTGGAACCCGATTCATTGGAGAAGGCATTCAGGTTGGCAAGAAAATTTGAATGTAAAATTATGGCGACAAGGAAGCCTACCACTCAATTCTATAAAGAAGGAAGTGTTGCTACGCCTAGATTTCCACAACCTCCAAGGTTGACACCACAACAATTGGAAGAAAAAAGAGCAAAAGGGCTTTGCTACAGTTGTGATAGCAAATACACTAAAGGTCATAAGTGTGCTGAGAAGAAATTATTTTACATAGATTGTGAAGAAGAAGAAGAAAATGACCAAGAAGAGGATATACACCAAGAACCACCCCTAGAAGAAGAAGAAATGAATCCGACCATATCGTGTAATGCACTGGCAGGAATTACCACTCCTCAAACTCTCAAGATAGAAGGACATATAAAGAAGAAAAGGGTAATAGTGTTGATTGATTCAGGTAGCACCCATAATTTTATTCATTATAAGGTAGCCAAGGAATTAAATTGCTTCCTATACCCAGCACCAGAATGTCAAGTGATGGTTGCAAATGGAGGAACTATAAATTTCTCTGGAAAATGCCATAATATCAAGCTAACCATGGGGGAATATATATTGACTAGTCCAATGCTTTCCATTCCTATGGGAGGTGCTGATGTTGTACTAGGAGTACAATGGTTACAATCTTTGGGGACGGTAGTTTTTAATTTTCAAGAACTTTTCTTGAAATTTTTTTCAGAAGGAAAGGAAGTCGAATTACGGGGTATTGAAGGGAAGCCAGGAAGGATAATAAGCTTTAATGTCATGACAAAGCTTCTAAAGAAAGAACAACGAGGCGTAATTGCACAATTATGCTCACTAGAAGTTCTGACATCAAAATCATCTATTTCTGCAGATCTCCAACAAGTCTGGGACAATCATTCCAAGGTGTTTGAAACTCCCAAAGGACTCCCACCTATTTGTGATCATGATCATGCTATTCATTTGATTCCAGGAAGTGTTCCTCCAAACATCAGGCCTTATAGATATCCTTACTTCCAAAAGAGCGAAATTGAACGTATGATTGCAGAAATGTTAGAGGCGGGTCTAATTCAACCCAGTCAAAGTTCTTTCTCTGCTCCTGTAGTATTGGTACACAAGAAGGATGGATCATGGCGAATGTGTCCGGATTATAGGGAGCTCAATAAGCTCACCATTAAAGACAAATTTCCCATTCCTGTGATTGATGAATTATTGGATGAATTACATGGAGCAATTTATTTACCAAGTTGGATCTTCGTTCAAGATATCATCAAATTAGAATGAAGACTGAATATATTCCAAAAACAACATTTCGAACTCATGAGGGTCATTATGAATTTTTGGTCATGCCTTTTGGCCTTACCAATGCACCTTCTACATTTCAAGGGTTGATGAATTCCATTTTCAAACCCTTCCTTAGAAAATTTGTGCTAGTATTTTTGATGATATACTAATCTATAGCAGGTCTTGGAAGGATCATGTTGAACATGTTGACAGGGTGCTCAAACTATTGCAGGAGAAACAATTATATGCAAAAACATCCAAATGTTTCTTTGAGTACAAGAGGTGGAATATCTGGGTCATATTGTATCTCACGAGGGTGTTAAAGTAGACCCTAACAAAATTAAAGCCATTAAGGAATGGAAAGTCCCCACAACCATAAAGCAGTTGTGAGGATTTCTCAAGTTAACAGGGTATTATCGCAAGTTTGTTAAGAATTATGGGAGAATAGCAGCACCTCTAACAACATTATTGAAGAAAGATGCATTTTCATGGACTCCTGAAGCAACTAAGGCCTTTGAACGTCTTAAAGAGGCAATGTGCCTAGCACCGGTTTTAGCTACACCAGACTTCACAAAAACCTTTATTGTGGAATGTGATGCCTCAGGAAATGGAATTGGTGCAGTTTTAATGCAGGAAGGAAGACCCATTGCTTTTGAAAGTCGTCCAATCAAAGGAAAGTATTTACAGAAACCCATTTATGAGAAGGAAATGTTAGCAATACTACATGCACTCAAGAAATGGCGAACTTACCTAATGGGAAGACACTTCAAGGTAAAAACTGATCATGATAGTCTTAAACACTTTTTGGAACAAAGACTATCGTCAGAAGAACAGCAAAAATGGGTCACAAAGATGTTGGGTTATGACTTCGAAATAATCTACAAAAAAGGAAAGCTGAATGTTGTTGCAGATGCACTTCAAGAAAGAATGAAGACGTGGAAGCATTGCTTTGTGCCATTTCTATTATCCAACCAGATTGGATAACTGAAGCAAGAGATGAATGGAAGAAGGACAAAGATGTATGGATACTCATTCAAAAGTTGCAGGAAGATCCTAGTACATCTGATACATTTAGTTGGAAAAATGATTCCTTATGGTACAAAGATCGCTTATATCTTTGTAAGAATTCCCAACTAAAACAAAAGATTCTTCCGGAATTGCACACTTCTCCTTTAGGAGGACACTCAGGATTTTTAAAAACTTACCACAGGGTGAAGAAAGAATTTTTTTGGGATGGCCTTAAATCTGATATTCAAAAGTTTGTGGCGGAATGTTTGGTTTGCCAGCATAATAAAGTGGAAACAATTAAGACCCCAGGACTTCTACAACCTTTATCCATTCCAAGTCAACGTTGGGAGGAGATTTCAATGGATTTTATCACAGGTTTACCTAAGTCCTAAGGAAAGAGTGTCATCATGGTGGTAGTTGATAGACTTACCAAGTATGCACACTTTTGTGCATTATCTCATCCATTTAAAGCAAGTACAGTTGCTACTACATTTATGGATAGAATTCAAATGCTACATGGAAGCCCAAGGGTTATTGTGAGCGACAGAGATCCCATTTTTACTGGAAATTTTTGGACGGAGTTATTTTCTTGTTTGGGTACTCAATTAGCTCATAGCTCATCTTATCATCCTCAATCCGATGGTCAAACCGAGATAGTAAATAAATGTTTGGAAGGATATCTTCGTTGTTTTGTATCTGATAAACAAACACAATGGGTCAAGTGGTTACCTCTTGCCGAATGGTGGTATAACACTTCCTTCCATACTGCAGCAAAAATGACCCCATTTATGGCACTTTATGGATATCATCCACCATCCATCACATCATCTTTAAGGGAAAATTCGAAGGTTCAAGCAGTGGAAGATCACATTGAGCATCGGCAAGAAGTTCTCCAACTCTTAAAGGATAACCTGAATTTGGCAAAAAATCGAATGAAACAACAGGCAGATCAACATCGTAGCGAGAGAAGTTTTGATGTAGGAGATTGGGTATTTTTACGGCTACAACCATACAAACAAATGTCCCTCAAGCAAGCAAATAAGGATAATAAATTATCGCCAAAGTACTATGGTCCTTACAGGGTGTTGCAAAAGATTGGTACTATGGCATACAAATTGGAGCTTCCTGCTTCTTCGCGAGTACATCCAGTTTTCCATGTTTCATGCTTAAAGAAGGTTATAAGTGAAGATCTTCCAATTCAAACAGTATTGCCAGAACTTGATGGGGAAGGGAAAATCATATTGGAACCTGAAGCAGTCATGGAAAAAAGAACTCGACAACTACGGAATCGATCAATTTCAGAGTATCTCATCAAGTGGAAGAACTTACCCACTCAAGATTCTACATGGGAGGATGAGAATTTTATACAGAAGCACCCGGAGCTACTCAAGTGTTGAGGACAACACTTTTTTGAAGGAGAGGGGCATGTTAGGTCCCCATATCACTAGTATAGCCCCTTATTATTGTTAGTGTAAACCCCTTATTGTTATTATTGTACCCTTGTAACCCCCATTTTGTTATTATTGTGCCCTTAAATTATTATTGTTAGGTCGGCTAGGATTACATTGTGGCCCACTAGGATTACATTATGGCCCCATGGACTCTTATATATAGAAAGGAGGTTTTGTGAATTGTAGCATCCAAGAATTGTTCATTTATGTAATGTATTGGAGGTTGCCCCCTCGAAGTGGCTCATTTCTAAGGCGTTTACATCTCTTTTCTTCTATTTTTGGAGCTGGTTACACAACAGAATGATGTTGGGTCTTGTTTTTACTCTGATTTTTATGTTTGTGCTGAGCTCCTCCCAAATTTCTGTGTGGCTTCCATTGTTCGAGTTATCTTTCCATCTGCTCGTATGAAGACATTGCATGTAGCCTTGGGAAATGTCGTCTGTCTAGAAGTCTTGAGCCTTCTGTCTTTGCCATCCTTGGAGCACTGCACTCCATATAGATCTGTGGAAGATGGAGTAGAGGCTTGGCATCTATTGCTAGGAGTCCTCCCATAATCTAGCCTGGTTACCACTTTGCAGCTCCCAGAAACTGTGGTTTTGGATTATCCATTTTTGATTGCTTGCTGCTTTCTAGATTTGGGATCCAGCCAGATCTAAGTTATACCTTATGAGATCCTCCTTTGGCCAATAAGGCACGTACTTGGTTTCCCATAGGTTGGCCCATGGAGTGTTAGGGTTGGAGATCCATTTCCACCAGATGCTGGCTCCCATTATGGTATTGTTGTGCTCAGGATCACGCAATCCTAATCCTCCCTGACTTTTAAGGTGCATACATCCTTCCAATGGCTAAGGACCATTTGTTTTTTCCTTTGGTGCCTCCCAATAGAAAGGATCGTTGCAGGTTGCGCATGGCTTTGAGGACCCATTTGCGAGCTACAAGGACATAGAAGAGATAGATGGGGAGGGATTGCAGAACATATTTAATGAGGAAAAGACGACTAGAAATGTTGAGGATGTGTTGAGTCCAGTTGGATAGACGAGTTTCCATTTTGTCCAGAAAATATCTCTAGGAGGAGTGATTGATGGCTGAGTCAGTCAGCGGATCTCCTAGGTATTTGGAGGTTAAATATGCAATGGATAATTCAAGGATGCGGGCGATAGTGCATTGAGTTAGAGTGGGGATGTGAAAGAAGAATATCTATGATTTTTCAGGGTTAACCTCTATGTCGGAGGCTTCAGAGAAGGAGTCAAGAACGGATTTGAGGGTCTGGCTTCCTGGACTAAGGGGTAACCCATGATCAAGGTGTCATCCACAAATTTTTGATGAGAGGAGGGAGGCAGGTTGTGGAGGGGTAAACCAAGCAGGGTGCCAGTCTAGTTAGAGCTTTTGAGAAGACGACCCAAGCCTTCTGCCATGATGATGAAGATAAAGGGAGAGAGAGGGTCCCTTTGTCTTATGCCTCTCGAGGGGTTGAAGGTGGCAGAGGGGATGCCATTGACCAAAATGGAGTAAAAGGGAGAAGTGGTGAGACTCATGATCCATACAACCGAGGTTTGACTGAAGCCAAAGGATAAAATAACTTTTTTGACATAGTCCCAACTGAGTTTTTCAAAAGATTTGGATAAGTCTATTTTAAGAAGCATGCTAGGTCTTTTGCTGGTTTTGAGGGAGTGAATGACTTCATGGGTTAGGATGATGCCATCAAGAATCTGCCTTCCTTCCACATAACCTATTTGCTCTAGGGAGATGATGAGGGGAAGGAGCTTCTTCAACCTGTTAGCTATAACTTTGGAGATAATTTTGTAAATGACATTGCAGAGAGTTATAGGTCTGTACTTACTGGGTGAGGCTGCTCTGTCTTCTTTTGGAACCAAGGTGATGAATGTGGCATTTAGCATAGGTAGAAGCCAGTTGGTGGAACATGATTCCTCCACAATGTCCTAGACTTCATTTTGGATGGTCTCCCAGAAGAAATGGAAGAAGTTGGTGGTAAATCCATCAGGACTTGGAGCTTTCCCTGCCTTTAGCTAGAAGACTGCCTATTCCACCTCAGCTAGAGAAGTAGCTGCAAGAAACATCCTGTTATGATCCTCCATTATCAGCTTGGGGATATGTTGAGTGATTTCCCCAATGGCTTGATGCCTCTGGTGGTTGGGTTCCTGAAGGATGTCCCTAAAATGGTTGCGCAGCTCCTCAGTGATAGCCGCTTGTGTTTCCAGCATTTCCCCCATTTGGTTCTTAAGGATTGTAATTATGTTGTGCATCCTGTGTTGAATGGTGGAGCGGTGGAAGAATTCAGTATTTCTTTCTCCCTCATTGAGCCAGTTGATTCTTGATTTTTGTCTCCAGAGGGCTTCTTCTTGGTACCTTCTTTCTTCCAGCTAAGTAGTTAGTGATTACTCCTGATGAACTGACTCAGCTGAGCGCCCCTATTGGATAATTTTATGTTACAATTTCTTCATTTTTTCTTCCAGACCTTTCTGTTTTGTGAATATGTTGCCAAAGGTTGTTTTGTTCCAGAATTTCAGTTGGCCTTTGAGTAGTTCAGTTTTATCTGGAACTAGAGCATTTTTGTACCTTGAGGAGGTGCTAAGGAGGACCACCATTTGAAAACCATTTCCTTGAACCCCGGGTGCCTAAACCAGCAATGTTCAAAGTGAAAAGGTTTAGAAGCATGCTTACCTAGTTGGGGCCATTGAAGTTGTATCGACCAGTGATCAGATCCTGTTGCCAGGATGATGGTGGCATCTATGTTACCTCCGAGACTGATGAGATCTTCGGTGATGATAAATCTATCTAGTCTTGAGGTTATCTGATGGGCACCTCCTCTTTTGTTATTCCATGTGAAGATTCCATTGGAGATGTGAAGATCTATGAGTTTATTACTCTGGATGAATTTTTTGAATCCATTACTATCTGATTCTAGATGCATCCTTCAGCCTTTATTTTCCTAGAGATTGGTTATCATTTTGAAGTCTCCTCCCAAAAGCCATAGAGGGAAGGATCGTTGTTTGTTGATTTCCTCTAGGTTGTCCAAGAGCGCCAATTTTTGTTGAGCATTTTGAGGAGAGTAGACATTTGTGAGTAGGCCATGGATGTACGTACCAATCGGGTGAAAGTTGGCTTGAAAGAAGTTTCTGTTAGCATGAAATTCCTCTAAGGAGATGATTTGGGGCTTCCAGATGATTTCCAGTCCTCCAGATGCCCTGTTTGCATCAACCACTATTGTATTGTTGCCTTTCCAGATCTTTTTGAAGATGGTTTCCACAGTAGAGCTTGAACATTTGGTTTCTTGCATGTAGAATATTGCCGGATGTTCCTCAGTAATCATTTTATTTATGATTATGTGCTTCGTGGGGATTTTGAGCCTCTAATATTCCAAGAGATGAGCCATGGGATATGATCGGAGGTGAGGGCATAGAATCTAGTCAGCTTGGGGAATCATGAAGAATCCATCATTTCTTTCCCAATTTCTATGGTTCTTTGCAGGGTTGTTTTCCTGCCCCTTTTGCGGGACTCTTTCGTGAAGTATTTTGTGTTGATGAGCTTTCCCCCCTGAATAACCAAGGAGGGGGAGCTGCTGTGCTTTGGCCAGGTTTTCCTCCATTTTTTGGATTTGTTGCTTCGGGATTGATATGTAGTCCTTCTTGTGGCAATCTTCCTCTAGCCCGATGAGATCTAAGCCTTCCAGATCTATGCTTTCTGGTTCTTCCTCCATCAATTTTGGGATTGATTCCATGATATTTTATTTTCCCTTTATCATGTTGTTTTCCCTTGCACCATTTGCAGTAGGTGGTTTCAAGAAGGTCTCAAGGGGGAGCTTGTCCTGTTGAGCCTCAGAGGTTTGGGCATGCACCATGGAGGTACTCCCAGCTTCAATGTCTGGTTCGAGTTCGTTGTCATTTAGCTGATTTAAGGTTGCAAAGCTGTTGATAGTCGTAGGTCATTTTTTATTCTGCTAAGGGGTAGCTCTCCTGTTGTGTCGTGTTTTTCTTGCTACATTCATGAATCCTTTTACCTCCTATTTGATGGATTCATTTTTAGCTGTAGCTTTCCTGTTTAGGGGAAAGTCTCTAAAGATATGCCCATGTTGGTGACACTTTTTGCATCTAAAAGGAATGTGTTCATAATCTATAGTTTGTGTCCATTCAAAATCTTCATGCATGAGACTTACCTCGCTTGGTAGCAGTTCGACTAGGTTCATGTAGACGCAAATGCGAGCATAGGCTGTGTATCGGTTGATCTTGGTCTCCTCTGCAATCTTGACGAACTCTCTTGAGATAATGCCAATTTCTCTAAGGGTCAGCTCGTCCCAATAGTCTTGGGGGAGAGAGTAGAGCCGGATCCAAACCGGTGCCCAAGTGAGATCCTGTTTATCTGGGTTGAAACGCACAGTCCAGGGTCTGAGGTATAGACCTGCACTGTTGAAGAAGTAGGGACCCCCGTCCGTTATTCTATATATGTCTCCAAAATAGGTGAAGAGTATATTGAAGAAGCCTTTAACGCATAGTTGTAGGTCAATATGGCCTTTGGGTTTCCATTTCGAGGCTATCCATCCTCTCAACGCTTTTTCTGTGGACCAGAAACCCATGAACTTGCCTATCAGTGAGTGATCTTTCATGAATTTTATTATGCCATTGATGCAGTGCGCTAGGAGTTCTATCACTGTTTTCTTGAGGTCCTTTGGTAATATGCATGTTGCTGATTTAGTGTCCGTTTCTGCTGCTGCTTATGTATTTGTTGTATTCACTGTGGGTGTCACCCCTGCAGTTTCTTGAGATGGGCCAGAGTTGTGCTGATTAAGGGTATCAGTCCCTGCCGCCACCCATATGGGAGGTTGGCCTGTGAGGGGGGGAGCAGTCGTCCCCCACTGGAGTCGGTCATCGGTGAGCCTGTAGCTGTCCAGGTGAGAAGTCATGGTCGATCAATCTGGGGGTGAAGGTCTGCCTAGGGCAGCCAACGCTAGAACCAACAAACCCTATTTCATGGAGGTCCAATGATCATAATATTAGTTTAAATATTAAATATTAATTTTTAAAGTATGTTCGAGGGTATTGTTGGCTTAACATTATATTTGACATCAAAATGCTCACTCTAATAGTCAATATGAATTTGGCACTTTTTAATGATCATAATATTAGTTTAAATATTAAATATTAAGTTTAAAAATATTTTAAAATGGTCTGCAACACCTTTCAGTGAAAAATAAGTATTTTAATTACTTTTATTACACAGAATTGGTAAATCATGGGCTAAGTGGAAAGACTAGTAGAAAACTTTAATGTTTAAAGTTTTATTTTAAAAAGGTTATGGAAAGTTTTGGAATTAATGGGAAAAGACCCTAGATGAAAATTTTCATTTACCAAATAGTTAGAAGATAATTATTCATCTCCCTAGAGATAAATAAACTCAATTGGGACAAGGGAACCAAGAGGGTGAGAGGGAAGAAAACCTAAGGCAACCTTGAATACTTGGTACCTAGTTGGAGGTCCAAGAGATGATAATCAAGTTGTAAGTTTGTGACCCTCTTACAAGACGTTGTTGAGAGAGGTAGGACACTGTCAGTTGGGGAATTATAGAGTTGATTGGTGGTTAATGGAAACCACAAGACACACTTGTAAGTCTGGGAGTTCTTTGGCTGGACTCGTGTGGTCTTGATGCCTGAGAATAGACCTTGTTAGGTCATTTTCTATCAAATGATCTGGAAATTGAAAAGTCTTAGGGGGAGAATTGGACGTGATTGCCATTATGATTGGTTGGGAGGAGTGGTCTTTCCCTCGGTTGCCTAAACCTAAACAAACAAGTACTTTTGTGCACGTTGGTAGAAATATTCTACAAATTATGTCTTTCTGTAAAATTACTTCTGGAAACTATTTTTGTAAACTATTTATGTGGTTTTGTGGGTGACCTATCAAGTTGAAAATAATAAATAGATAAGTGGGGAAGGGTACTGTTGGAAATTTTCTGTGTTTTCTACATGTTTTCTGTATAATGGTTGCAGTGGAAAATCTTTCCTGAAAACTGTATTAGTAAGATACTTTTTGTAAAGGTTGTGATAATTGTAAGAAATGGTGAGTTTACTGTAGACGAAAATAATAGTTGAACAAAGTATTTGAAGAGCCCTCAGAAATAAATGTTAATGTTACATCATAAATAATCTAAACAATATTATTTTATCAGTATGAGGCTATGATGAATAAGGTTGGTTCCAATTGGCAAGAAGTGGTTTGCCATCTGGAACAATCCTCGTTTAAAATGTATAAATACAATATGCTCCAAATGGTGAGTAGTGGGTCCCGAAGGAACCAGGTCCTACCTAATCACTAGAAAAATAAAAATATCCACACTATAAAGAATGGAGAACTTGAAATTAAACAAAAAAATAAAACTACAAACAGGTTGTCAGCCAATACTATAAAATCTAGAAAGATGTAAAAATAATTACGAAGCTACAACTAGTGAACTAAATATCCATTTACAACAAAGATTTACTTACGACATTAAGTAAATGCATTGATCACAAAGAAAATACCACTTTATTTTTTGGATCTAAAACAAATAATAGGTTGAACCATGAAGGAGGTAGTCAAAGGAGTCGTGTCGGAAATAAATTGTTCATATTCATTGCTAAATGCAATATGGTAATTGTAATAAAGAAACATGATTATGACGAAAAACCCCATACTATTTCACAATTAAAAAGATACTAAATTTGTGCACAAAATCATATCCAAAACAATATATTTGTCTTAGTGCGGAAAAAAGAACTTGCAACGATTAACCAAAATAAGAAAAATTTTGTTTGAAAACCCGACTTCACAAAAGGGGCATGAGAATCCAATCCAGAGACTTGTAATGTATTGGATGTAAGTGGCATTTGAGTTTATCTACTTAGGGAGAAATTTTAAAGAGGGTGTTGGACTCACGGCCCCAAAGTTCTGAATAATCCCAGCCACTAAACTTTGGAAAGGTGAACTGAAACCCAGATACATTCGAAACAAGGGTTATGAACACAAAATCCTCCTAAGGAAAGAAATACATAAAAATAAATTAAGGAACCTGGTTGCACAAGAAACCATCAACAACACAAAATTTGAGCTATAACAGGACCAAAGATAAAGCATTATCTGCATTTCTCACATCGAAAGAAAGGAAGCTAGAGTGAGAACCTCCTAGCATAAACATTTTAACCAATTGGTTGCATCAAAATAAAATTACCTGTGCGAAATGAACTGGTCGTCTCCTAACTATGTGAACAAAAATATGAAACCTTGGTAAATTTTAGGAGTAGAAAGACCAAGAAAAAAATTTACTGTCTAGGGAAAGGGTTAATAAAACTACTTACCTATCTGTAACCCAAAAAACATTCATCATGGCGAGGAAGTTGTAATAGTCCCTCGTTGATTTCCTTTGTAAATATAAAAATAAAAATAAAACCAAGGTGATGGGACATGCATTCTAAGCTTAATGTTGGGAAAAAACATAGTGACGGTGATCACTTGTGATTAATAAAGCAATTATGGAAATTAGGAAAGGCATTGGAAAAGGCAAAGTGGCATTAATTGGTATTTTTTTATAAAAATAATGGAAAATAGGATAAAAGGAAGTTGAAAGGTCACAAAATTGCATGTGAGGAAAATTGAATGAAAATTAAGGAAAAATGAAGAAAATAGAGGCCTCAATGATAAAAAGGCTTATGAGGATCAGTTCACAAGATTTTGTCAGTTTTATATTGGATCTCTCTCTCTTTCTCTATTCTCTCTCTCTCATACTCTTACACACTTAGAGTTTTCTTGGAGCATGCTTGGAGCACATTGGATATTGAGAAAGAAGGAAAAGGAAAGTGGGAAAGTGCAAGGGAACATGTGGATCAACGACTACAACGAGATTACTTGCAGTTATTGAGTTGCATGTATGATTTCCTTGCTAGCTTTGGCACGCATGGTACATGAATATGTGTATTTGGTTCTCTTGTTTTCTTTGGCATGGGTTTTGTCAAGTGTGACAATGTTTTCAACCTTTCCTTGTCATTTCCGGATAGTCATGGTGTGATGGGATTCTTTCATTTGGTTGAGCTTTGGATTTCCAGATGGTTTTGGAACCAGTTGAGGTGGTCTCAAGAAAATTCCCAAGGGCCTAGGAATCCCTTCAACGGTAATGGCGAGATTACTGTAAATACTGAGGGTGGAGACGAGCAAATTACTCAAGGTATTGGTGAAGAAATATGGAGGAATCCAAGCTTGTTTAGGGCATACTGATCCGTTGATCGTTTTTGGAGGGATTGCAATAAAGCCTGGTAGTGTATGTTTGTTGTTTGGGCCTAGAAATCCCTTAACCGGTAATGGCGGGATTGCGGTAATACGTAGTTGTGTAGGTTCTTGTTCTAGGCCTAGGAGTCCCTTGACTGGTTTTGGCGGGAATGCAATAAATACTGAGGAAGCCCTGATTGTTTTGTTGTGAGTCCCACATTTAGTTTTGGAATATGGCACAAGGGTGATTGGATGAAGAAAGATTTGGTTCAACCCAAACTATGGTCGAGTGGTACGTGGAAGTCCCTGACTTGGTTGGGTTTTGCATATGTTAATAAGTGCTCTTTTCCTCTTGTATTTCATGAGTATTGATACTTGTTATTATGTGGTTTTGATGGTTGTTCTATCATTTTTATTATTCTGGTTATAAACATGTTTTCATGACAAATTATAGTCATGGATATTAACATGTTTTGATTGGTAAATGATTGGTTATTGAATGCATTACCTAATAGATGTTATTGCAACTATTTTGAGAGGGAATTAGACCTTCTTGGTGATTTTTAGATAAGTATGAGGCCCCTATTTTCATATATGCATTTATAACCTGTAGATTACATGTTCACAATGTGATTGAAGAAATGTTTGTCATGGTTTGGCATGTTTAGGTCAAGTTCTTGATCAAGTTTTGCAATAATGTCTTTGTCTTGATGGCATCTATAATTCTGGAAAGTCTAATTAAGTTCTGGGCAGTGGTATGAATACTAGCCTTGAAAAGTGGCTCAAATTTCGGGGTTGCATGCTCAGAACTGAGAAATTTGGACTGTAGTCGCTACCTTGCAGGCTTATGTATGCAACTAGAGGCCTAAAATTGTATGGATGCAGTGTTATGCATGTGGCTGGAACTCTAGGTCAATGAAAGAGAACCACATGTTAGGGATTGGGCACCTAGAGTGGTTTTTTGGATCCTGGAGGTCTTGTAGATCTCGAGAAAGGTCAGTAAGGTTTCATTTTGTCGACTACATTTCCTTAAGGTGATCTAGTTGGATGGGTCATGTCATAGTAGCCCTTAGCTCATGTTTACCTTGGAAGGGCCGTGAAAGTGGGTAAATGTGGGAGAGGTAGTACCAGAGCATGGTTCAACACTTGGAATGGATGGGTGGAATTTGTTTGTCATGCATGTATGTCAGTTGTATAGGTTCTTTATATGTATGCATGGTGTTGGTCATTTTTACAGTTGTGTGCCGTCGTGTAGAGAGAGACGATGTTGATGCTGGTATGTTGATTTCATTATATATATAAATATGTTATGCTAATATGGGCTGATTGGTGCATACGAGATAACCTCCCTTGAACTTCAATAAGGTTCATTTTATTTGTTATATTTGGTTATCTAATATGGTATGCTTGCAGGAATTAGAGGATCAAAGATGACAATAAAGATGGTGGAATACATTTCACATGATTCTCTCTACAAATTAGATGAGCAACATGGTGATGAGTAATCCCCTCACATATCAGACACATTGATAAATTTGAAAGTAGAGATCAAGAGTTATAAGGCAGATAATGATAGAATGATTCAGTCATAGGAAAAACTTGCCAAAGCACAAGGGAAACAAGTAAAGGTTAATGCAATTATCCTTAAAAGTTTTTTAGATTTGCAGAGGTAGGTATCTCTTAGGATTAGTCAGGGACAAGAGGAAAGAAATAATGGGGCATATGGTAGCAGGTCTCAATCATGATAAAAATTTGATAGGGATGATACAGTTGGAGATGGTAGATTCATAGATACACATGACAGGAGGGATAATGATTGTGGATTTAATTCTAGTTATGGTTTAGAGAGATAACATTGTCATAACTGTAACCATCCATATAGGAGGAGTGAGAAATATTACTTTCCAGATGAGTTCAAGAAAGAAAAGCCTCCTACATTTGATGGAGAAATGAAGAAGTCACAGGATGCATAAGTTTGGTTGCTTGGGATGAATAATTTATTTAGGTTACATGAATAATAGAATACCAAAGGCATGATAACTACATTGATTCTGAAAAGGAAATCAAGCATTTAGTGGGAAGATGTAAAGAATTTCAGAGGCATTCGGGAAGAGTTGAATTGGAGTGAGTTTGAGATATTTTTCAGGAAAAATATATATCTGAGAGATACTATGATGACATGGTGAAGGAGTTATATGAGCTAAATATGGGAACTATGATCAATGAGGAGTACACTAGCAGGTTTTTGGAGTTGTTGAGATATATGCCTTACCTTAAGGAGGAGAAGGCTAAGATTTAGAGATTCATTAGTGGGTTTCGATTATCATTGTTTGATGAGCCCAGATTGCTAGAAGAAGCCATAAGAAAGTTGAAGCACTATTATGAGAAATCAAAGAATAAGAATGAGTCTAAGCAGGATTGGAAAGGTAATGATAAGAATAAAGGAAAGCGGGGCTAAGAAGAGAAGAAAACCATAAGATACATATGACGAGGAGAATGCAACAAAACATAATAAATTCAATGCATCTGACAGAGGACATGAATTTCAGTCTGAGGAGAAGAACAAGGGTGATGGAAGGAAGCCTTTATAGTGTTGGACTTGTGTCAAGGATCATCACAAGAGAGATTTTCCACAACATCAGGGTGGTAGACTGAATATTTACAGTGCTCAGGGGGCATTAACAGTTCCGATGTTGGATAGAGTATCCCTCAGATTTATGCAACATTGGCTAATAGGTAGGTTGACCATCCAACATCTATTATCGGGATGGAAGGTAAGCTTGGTGATCAAGTTGCTTCTATTTTGATTAAACGCGGATCTAACTATAGTTATATAAACCCTAAACTAGTGGATAAGAGTGTTTTGAATAAATAAGTGCATGCAAAATATTGGTTAGTGCAGTTGGCTATAGGTACTAAGAAAAGAGTTCATCATTAGGTAAGATCTTGTGCATTTGAGTTGAACAATATGTCTACATCAACGCATCTAAATGTGCTTATGTTGGGATCATACAATATGTTATTGGGTATGGATTGCTTGTATATTTAGAGGACTAAGGTGGATTATTATGAGAAGGATATTGAGTGCTTGGATAAAAATGGGGAACAAATAATTTTGTAGGGTAAGAAGAAGGTGACATCAGTTAGAATGGTTACAACTATGTAGGAAAAGCACAACCATAGGAAAGGGTGTGTATTGTTTTTAGTTCATATTTCCAGTGATAAAGGTAAGGATGTTGAGGATGTGTAGGTCTTGAATAGGTATATGGTTTTGCAGCAGTTTCAGGATGTATTCCCAACAAATATTTTAGAGTTACCACTTCACAGGGAAGTGGAATTTTCTATTGAGTTGGTACTAGGGGAAACACCAACATCAAAGGAACCTTACCATATGAGCACTTCATAATTAGTGGAATTGAAGTTGTAGTTGAAGGAAATGGTTGACAAAGGGATACATTAGGCCAAGTACATCACCTTGGGGTGAAATAGTGTTGTCTGTGAAGAAGAAGGATGGCATGCTCAGGTTATGTATCAAATACAAACAATTGAACAAGGTCAAAATTAAGAACATGTATCTGTTGTCAAGGATTGATGACTTGTTTGATCAATTGAAAGGAGCAACAATGTTCTCAACGATTGATTTGAGATCAGGATATCATCAGGTACACATTAAAGAAGAGGACATCGAGAAGACTTATTTTTGGACCAGGTATGGGAATTATGAGTTTGTTGTGGTTTCGTTTCGTTTGGCCAATTCTCTAGCTACTTTCATGTGTTTGATGAATAGTGTGTTGTATCCTTATTTGGACAAGTTTGTGATTGTATTCATTGATGTTATATTGATATATTCTAAGAATGAGTAAACGCATTCAGAACATATAGCAACAATATTTAAATTTCTAAGATATCATCAATTGTATTCCAAGCTTAGTAAGCACATATTCTTTTAGACAGAGGTCCATTATTGGGGCATGTGGTTTAAAAGGAAGGCAAAACAGTGGATCTAGAAAAGATCAGAGCTATCATGGAATGGGAAGCTCCTAGGAATGTGGATTTCATCAGATCATTTATGGGATTACAAGGTTATTATAGGAGGTTCATCAAGAACTTCTTGCGGATTGCCTATCCTATTACATCATTGTAGCTAAAAGGAAAGAAGTTTGAATGGACAAAGGAATATGCAACAAGTTTTGATTATTTGAAGCAATTTCTTACAAATGCTCCACTTCAAAAGATTTCACATCTGGACTAAGAGTTTTTTGTATGTAAAGATGCTTGCAAGAGAGGGCTTGGTGGAGTCCTGATGCAGGAAGGATGGGTAGTATGCTATGGACCAAGGAAACTGAATGAGCACGAGTAGAACTATGTGATGTGTGATATTGAGTTGGAAATGATCATTCATGCATTGAATATGTGGAGACACTATCTTCTTGGTAGGAGGTTCATCCCGATGAGTGATCATAGTGTATTGAGATACTTGTTTGACCAACTTGATCTAAATGTTGGGAAATCTAGTTAGTTGGCTATGATTAGTGGTTTGACTTCGAGATCAGGTACATTAAGGGAAAATAAAATTTGGTTGCAGATGCTCTTAGGAGGAGAATACAGGTATATCATATAGAAGTTATGAGTACATATGGGACAGAATTACAGGATCGGGCATGCAAGACAAAATGATGACAGGTACCAACAGCTTAAGCATAGGTTAAAGCAACAGGATAGTGATTAACAGGATATGGACTATCATCTCACGACAGATGGCTTGGTCAAATTTAGGGACATGATCTATGTGCCAAAAAATAGCGAGCTTAAGAAGCTTATATTGTGGGAATTTCATGTCAAGTCATATTCATGTCACCTTGGATATCAAAAGACATTGAAAACAATTAATAAATACTACCATTTGTTGATCTTGAAGAAAGAGGTGGCAGAGTTTGTTGCAAGATTTTTGGATTGTCAATAGGTAAAATAAGAGTGTAAGAATCTAAGTGGTTTACTACAACTGATTCTAATTCCAAAATGGAAATGGCAAGTTATTTCCATGGACTTAATTACAGGTTTGTCGAGGACATCTAGACAACATGATTCTATTATGGTTGTGGTTGACAGGTTGACCAAGGTAGATCACTTCATTCCAGTGAAGTCTACGAATTCATCTAGTGAAGTAGCTCAAGTATTCATCAGAGATATAGTGAGGTTGCATGGTGTTTCGAAGAAGATTGTGTCAGACAGAGATGCCAAATTCACATCCAGATTTTGGAAAGAGTTATTTGCAGGTTTTGGTACAGAGTTGGCCTTAAGTACAACTGATAATCCGTACAAAGATGGACATAAATATAGGGTCAACAAGATTCTTGAGGACATGTTGAGAATGTATGTTATGTATCAATAGTGGAAGTGGGAGGAGTATCTTCCACTCGTGGAGTTTGTTAATAACAATGGGCATCAAGAATCTTTGAAGATGGGTTATTTTTATCACTTTATGGGTGGATTTGTAATACTGCCATTAGTTGGATTTATCTAGTGAACAAGGTATTTATTGGACCAAACATGTTGGAAAAAATGTAACATAAAATGCAGGTAATCAAGAAGAATCTAAAGGTAGCACATGATAGGAAAAAGAGTTATGGAGATTAGCACAAGCTATTTAAGGAGTTTCAGGTTAGGGAATAGGTGTTCTTGCGCATCAAGCCCAAGAAGATCTCCTTGAGGATTGGGTCATGTGCTAAGCTGGAACCTCGGTATTGCGGGCCTTTCAA
Organism: Pinus albicaulis; assembly: GCA_034641835.2. NCBI lineage: Eukaryota > Viridiplantae > Streptophyta > Pinopsida > Pinales > Pinaceae > Pinus > Pinus albicaulis. The sequence continues at coordinate 1,510,604,456 of CM076581.1, read as the reverse complement.
GATTCTTGGGATGATTGGACCATTGGCCTACAGACTTGCACTACCTTCGAAAATGAAATTCCATGATATTTTATGTGTGTCATTGCTTAAGAATTATGTGAAAGATGTTAATCATGTGATTGACTGGTCTGTATTACAAGTGGAGCCAAAAGGAGAATTCCAACCGAAACCTCAGTTCATTTTGCAGTGAAACATGATCATGCTCCAAAATCGAGCAATCAAACAGGTTAAAGTGTAGTGGAAGCACTTTGGGCTTGATGAAGCTCCATGGGAGATGGTTGATTAGATTCGGGATACGTATCCTTGTCTATTCACTGATTGAGTGGACGTGCCTTGATATATGTTTTGATGTTGTGTTTTGGTTATGTCTATGTATATGCATATGTATGTAAATACTGCATCGAGCTGTGTAATAAAGCTCCAATAAGTGGTATGGTGTTCATGATACGTGGGTTATGTTTTTAGTAGTATGATATGATGTAAATGCTATATCGAGTTGTGTTATAAAGCTCCATAGGAAACATGTGTCGTGTTGGTTTATAAGTGTAATTGAACACCGAGGACAGTGTTCCCCCAAGGGGGAGGGTTTGTAACAACCCATGGTTTATTTCCTATGTAAATATAAAAAATAATAAAACCAATGTCCTGGGATATGCATTCCAAGATGAATGTTGCAAAAAAACATAGTGATGGGGATCACTTGTGATTAATAAAGTGGCTATGGAAATTAGAAAAGGAATTGAAAAAGGCAAAGGGGAATTAATTGGCATTTATTTATGAAAAAATGGAAAATAGGAGAAAAGGACGGTGAAAGGTCAAATAGTTGCATGTGAGGAAAATTGAAGGAAAATTAAGGGAAAATGAAGAAAATAGAGGCCTCAATGATGAAAAGGCTTATGAGGATCAGTTCACAAATTTTTTTCAGTTTTAGCTTGGAGCTCTCTCTCTATTCTCTCTCTCTCATACTCTTACACAATTAGAGTGTTCTTGGAGCATTATTGGAGCACATTGGATTTGGAGAAAGAGGTCAAAGGAAAGAAGGAAAGCACAAGGGAATAGGTGGATCAATGACTATAATGAGATTACTTCGAGGTATCGAGTTGCATGTATTATTTCCCTGCTATCAAGGTATCGAGTTGCATGTATTATTTCCCTGCTAGATTTAGCATGAATGGTACATGCATGTGTGTATTTTGTTCTCTTGCTATCATTGGCATGGGTTTTGCCAGGTGTGACAATGTTTTAATCCTTGCCTTTCCATTTCTGGATAACCATGGTGTGATGGGGTTCTTTCATTGTTTGAGCTTTGGATTGTCGAATGATTTTGGAACCGGGTGAGGTGGTCTCAGGAAAATTCCCAAGGGCTTAGAATCCCTTGACTGGTAATGGAAGGATTGCGGTAAATCATGACGGTGTACAGAAGCAAATTCCTCAAGCTAATGGTGAAGAAATCCAGAGGCATCCAAGCTTGTTTAGGGCTTAGTGATCCCTTGACCAATTTTGGTGGAATTGAGGTAAATCATGGTAGTGTATGTTTGTTGTTTGGGCCTAGGAATCCCTTGAACGGTAATGGTTGGATTGCGATAAATCTTGGTTGTGTAGGTGCTTGTTTCATGCCTATGAGTCCCTTGAACGGTTTTGGTGGGATTGTGGTAAAGCTCAAGGAAGCCCTGGTTGTTTTTTTGTGAGTCCCAAATTCATGCTTGGAATATGACATGGGGGTGATTGGCTAAAAAAAAGATTTTGTTCAGCCCAATGTATGGTCAGGTGGTATGTGGAAGTCCCTAACTTGATTGGGGTTTTCATATGTTAATGAGATCTCTTTTCCTCTTGAATTCATGAGTATTTATACTTGTTATTATGTGGCTTTGATGGTTGTTTTATCATTGTTATTATTCAAGTTATATGTTGGTTATAAGCATGGTTTCATGATAGATTATATTCATGGCTCTTAACATGTTTTGATTGGTAAATGATTGGTTATTGAATGCATGACCTAATAGATGCTATTGCAGCTATTGTGAGAGGGCATCAAACCTTCTTGATGATTTTTAGATAAGTATGAGACCCCTATGTTCATATATGAATTTATGACCTGTGTATTACATGTTCACAATGTGTTTGACGAAATGTATGACATGATTAGGCCTAGTTAGGTCAATTTATTGATCAAGTTTTGCATTAATGTACTTTCCTTGATGTCATATATCATTCTGGAAAGTCTCATTAAGTTATGGGTAGTGGTCTGGATACTATCCCTAAGAAAGTGGCTCAGATTTCGGGGTTGCATGCTCATAACTGAGAAATTGGGACTACAGTCACTACCTTACAGGCTTATGCATGCGACTGGAGACCTATAGTTGCATGGATGTAGTTTTATGCATGTGAATAGAAGTCTAGGTCAGTGAAAGAGATCCCCAACTTAGGGATTGGGCACCTGGAGTGGTTGTTTAGCTCCTGGGGGTCTTGTAGCTCCCGATAAAGGCCAGTAAGGTTTGATTTTTTCGACCCCATTTCCTTAAGGTGATCTATGAGGTCGGGTTATGTCATAGTAGCCCTCAAATCATTTTTACTTTGGTAGGGCAGTAAAAGTGGGTAAATTTGGGAGGGGTGGTTATAGAAGTAAATATGTCTTGAGCCCCCACCTTTAAGGGACCTCTGTAGTGAGGAGTCACCACCTTCAACCATCAATAGTGAAATACACATAAATGAAAATGAGTTAAGAAATAAACGAAAAATAGTCCCTGGATATGTGTAACTAACCATGACAATGAGGATTCAATAATTTCTTGCCAATACGTGACGAGGGGGTTCTAGATACCAACGATAAAATTGATAATAATAGACAAAATTTTCTGAAGGGAATTGCAGAGCTCCGTTTGTGATAGACGAATAAGCAGAATGAGTGGTGAAGGGCGAATGGGGGTAGAGTAGTTTCCATAAAGGCCTACCCTCTCTACCCATCGTCGATTTTCAAACCCTGGTTTCAATGGCACCGATGGTTGACACCTTAGCCATTCCAGCCTGTCCGGGTTCTCACGATGTGACAACCTTGGTGATAGTTATATTTTTCTGGAGGCTTCTGTGAACTCGTAATATAGTAAGCTTTATTTCATAGAAGACGGTGTCATAAACCCAACCGAAATATCTTATTTATTGAATGTTTAACAAGGGACATATTACATGATTGTAGAAGGAGTAAAGATTGAGAGGATTGAGCCACATGTTTAACATATTATAATCAAATACAGATGCATAGGTACATTCTGAAACACACAATGTAATATCAACAAGGAAAAATTCCAACCATGGTTAAAAATTAAATATAAAAGAACTAAAATATAATTAGCTTAAACAAATATTAGAAGAACATAATAAAATTTAATCCACAAATAATAATCTAGTATTTACTGAGTTAATACAACATTAGTTATTTCTTGTAAGATACATTTTTTTTTCAAGGCATGGATGTTACAAGTGGTAACAGAGCTGAAGGGTTCAACACTGTGGCCTGAATAAGGGCAAAGGGCAATAAAATATGTTGTGTTCTATATTGAAGAAGAATTTAAGACACGACAAACTTATGCACCCTTATTGTTTAAAATAGTATAGGATTTAAGGCAGAAATAAGTGATTAAGAGATAGAAATGAACCATAATAAGAAATCAAATAAATTTCTATAGATAAGGAAAAGATAATTAAAGAATCCTATCATAAATACATTAAAAAAAATGGGTTTTGTTACAAAAGTGAAGTTGGAAAAATATTAATTGAATTATCGTTGGGATACCCTTAATTATAAAACAAATATGTTGGGTGCCTAGGAGAGTAGACAATTATGTGAACAACCTAAGTATTAATATATGTTAATTAGTAAATCATATCCCATGACTGTGTGATAGTGAATAAAAAAGAAATTGGTGGTTTGTAACAATAAGGAATTACGTATGTAACAAAGCAGAATACATATATGTGTGTAAATTAAGTAAAGTATTAAGTCATTTACTGTTAAACAATAATAAAATATGAAATGGATATGTTAACAGAGAAGGCGAGGTGTTGCACCCTAGAAGGTTTAGGGTTATCTGTATAATGATTACCTATTCTAGTTGCATGACCCTTTCGTTAAATTGTAAAAAAATTATGTTTTGACACATAAATTATAAATATTAATAAATTATAAAGATGTTTTAAATTAAACATTTAGTATGGATTGTTGAAAGGAGACATATAATATTGGTAATAAGACTTAAGTGCTACATTAGATGATCCAGGTGGATATTGGTGGCCACCCACCTATTCCATTTGGACCCCCACCATCAGTTCTTTTAGTTTTTCAGTTTTAGCACAGTTTACTATTTTTTGCAGTTTTTCGGGTCCTGAACTTTCGGAGCCCTTTTGAGGCCCTAAACGACGTTTTTTGGGAAAACCGGGAGCAACATGGGTCTAGATATTGGTGGCCACCCACCTATTTCATTTGGACACCCACCATCGGTTCTTTTAGTTTTTCAGTTTTAACACATTTTACTATTTTTTGCAGTTTTCCGGGTCCTGAACTTCCGGAGCTGTTTTGAGGCCCTAAACGATGTTTTTGGGAAAATACCTCGTTAGAAAGATAAATCCTAGGACTACAACTTTTAAGTGAGCAACATTTTTCAAAGACCCATGTTGCTCCTGCTTTTCCTAAAAAATGTTAATTATGGCCTCAAAACGACTCCAGAAGTTCAGGACCCGAAAAACTTCTAAAAATAGTAAACCGTGATGAAATTGAAAAACTGAAAGAACCAATGGTGGGGGTCCAAATTGAATAGGTGGGTGGCCACCAATATCCACCTGGATCATTAGATACAATTGGGATATAATCACTTGATTGGTATAAAATTATCTCCTTGCCCAGTGAGTGAATGAGAAAATACTTGGTAGTAAAAATAAATTTTCAATCCTAGAAAAAGAGTAATCTTACCGGTATATGGGGAGCAAGTTGGAAAAGGAAAGAAAATATAGAAAAATTGTGAAGCCCTCACAATAATAAGTGCATTATATGTTAAAATATGTATGATTTATTAAGGATATAAAATATTATGAGTACAAAATACATGTATAAATATGAGTCAATGGTGGGTGATTGGTGGGAATGGTTAGAATCCTTTCAACAAACTAAACATTGGAAAATTATATAGTAGATATCGACAATGATGAAAATAGGAGATAAAAACCTATATGTCAATAATATGTACCTTAGGTACAAATAAGTCCAATGCAATAATAAGCGGCTGGTATATATTTCATGATTGGTGAAAACAAAGTCCAAACTAATTAAAGGAGTGATCGAAAGACCGGTTACAATAGTGGAATGGTTGGAACACATCATCAGTATGGTGGATTATACATAAATTTATATCATTGGATAATGTTTCAGTGTTTTGTGTGAATAGTGAGGTATTATGGTATATTAAAATTGCTAGATTTTCAAAGAAAAAGCTTTTCGACCTCTTCAAGTAAAAGAAAATCATAAGAATCAACTTGGATAGGGTTAAGAACTGGGACATGGAGCATGAAAAATAGGTTCTCTTCAAATATTCAAAAAAATACAAATAAATAAAATAGTCAAAGTAATTGAGAACTGCAGTAGAATTGCTAAGTAAAATTCCTGTCCAAAAAACGAGAAAAAAGGAGGTAAGTTGTGATCAACTCTTATAATAATTTGCGATGGAAAAGGGATTAGTTTCAGAAATGTTGAAGTAAGCAACATAATTGAGGGTTTTAAGATGAAATTAACATGATTTACACCAAGACACCAAATAGATATGGAAACAAATCAGAAGAATGTTGTTGATATCCAGAAGGATATCCAGCTTACATCAAATTCAACAAGCATAAGTGAGTCAAATGAGAGTCAATCTCAAAAATATACAAATCTACTAGAGAAGGAGTGAAATGGCCCCTAAAATATCGAGAATGAATCCATATGGTTTTTAAATGTTTGAATTCTATGAACACATAAATATTAAGGATTTTGTGAGTTACAAACTTGCAATACTGAATCATGGAATGATTCGCTAAGTGGATTATTTTATAACTGCCTCGTAATGGGGAACGTTAAGTATGTTTGGAAACAATATTATAAGATAATTTTGATTAAATGAAATAACTATTAATTGCACTTCTGATATCTAAATATTTGAGATAAGTTAATACAATAGGATGAACAGGAAGAGATGCATACTAAATTTCATGGGAAATTTTGTAGAATTGTAGAAAATTATATGAGACCAAATGATACAATTGTAAAATATGATGGGAAAAATATTAACCAAGTGTTGGGTAATTTTATTGGCCTTTAATTAATTCATTAATTTTCAACCAAGGTTCATGTACTTATGAAGTGTATGTACACTATATATGTTAGGAATTCTATCTTTGGATGAAATTATTCTAAATATGGACAAATGTTAAATGTGATTAAAGAGTAGTCATGCACAATTTCTTTCTATTTAAAGTTACATCAAACCCAAATGCTAATTGAATTGAAATCTATTGTTTGAAACTTATTTTAATTGTAGAATTAATAATCTACTTCTAATTGCAGAATTTAAAGTCTATCTCTAGTTGCATAAAGGAAAGGCTAATGCTAGATTGTAGAAAGAGACTTTAATATTAATTGCAGAAATGAAAATTTAACACTACTTTGTATAATGGAAGCTTAACACTAATTTCATAAAAGGAATCTTAACTTGTATTTGCATAAGAGGAAATTAACTTGTATTTGCATAAGAGGAAATTAACTATGATTGCAGAAATAAATGCTAATATTAATGTTTGCAGAAGGAAAATCAAACAAGAACTTGTAACTTCAAATGATTATTGATGTGCGCAAATAACTCTAAAAGACATTTCTTGTTTATCCACGAAATTATCTGAGTAAATAAGACTAAATTGCTGCAAGGAAATGCATGCGAGAAATAAATCTTTTTGGTGTTTTTCTTTTATGAGTGCTCTGAAATCGAAACAATAGATGATTAAAATGTAATTGTAATGAAACTATTTGAAAGAAAAATTCATGAAATTTCTATGCTAACAAAGAGATGTAATGAAAACGCAACTAACTATCCTTACTACTCTCAAGGGGGCCCTCCTGTGAGTGTAAGTCAGTCACTATTCACACAGTAGCTCAACCACGCATTGGAAAGGAACAAAGTCTTATATTAATTCGAAACAGAGTTTCAAAGTATTGGAAATAAAACCATAGCTTCTTAACTTCACTGAACTCTCCTTTTGGTTTCGCCTTATGGATTTTATACAAATTTTCATCAAACTAAACTAAGAGTTTTATGCTGAGAGGCAATGAAACTATTATGCCATCTAAAAAGTAAATTTAAATTGAAACTTTATCTTCTCATGATTTTCTACTAGGAGAGAAAATCATGAGAGATTCATCTCGAATTGTATCTTCATGATCGAACAAGTCTCTTATATGCTCACATGATCTCGTCGTGATCTCCTACCGAACTTTACTTTAATCGCTGCACTGCCATAACAAGAGTTTGACTTTGGGTTTGACTCTTATATATTTCAATCTTTGTAATGTGCTAAATCATGCCGATAGGAGGAAATCAATGTGGTGAACATCTGTAACCTTCATTTACCTTTCATTCTTTCATTGGTGCATTACAACCTGTCTAATCATGGATATGGCTGCATAATTCAATATTAGCTGCGGAATGATCAAGATTATGTAATTGTAGAGTTGTTTTCATTATAATTCATAAAGAAAAATATATTCTAAAACATGGATGATCAATACCTTTTATAAGCTAAGATGACCTTGAGTATGTTGAGACTCCTACAAAAGTTGCAACAAAAAGATAGAGAGGGAAAAAGGTAGTTAAAAAGGAAACAATTTGAGACTTCAACATTCCCCCACACCAAAGGTCTTGCATGTCCTCATGCATCAAAATTTTAAAATTGGTTCTTCTTTCTTCTTTCTTCTTCAATGTATGATTTCAGAAGCATGTGCAAGCACATCCAGACTAGTGCTTTCCTTTATCTTTTTAATGTTGAAGGTATCCCTTGGTCTCTTCATAAAAATTTTACTCTACAATCCCCTGATTCTATTCTTAAGGAACCTATTGTTTGTTTTGAGTTTCTTGTTTTTATTGTACTAGTGGTAGAGATGCAAAAGTATATTATCATTCTGAGTGCATAATATTTCATTTTTCATCTTTGTTGCTTCTTGTTCATGTGCAAGATGTTTATTAAAAAATTCTAACTCATATATGTCTTGTTTCGGAGCATCCTCAATTTTGTGTTCTTTTTCAAGAGTTTGTTCTATCAGAGGGGTTTCAACAAATTCATTTTCTTGATTCTGAGAGATATTTACATTTTTTTGTGCTCTTTGTTTCAGAGACTCCATCTAATCATAAATTTCCTGCTGAACTGGATCAATGTCTGGTGTTTTTCTTGATGGGCTCACTATTTGAGGTGATGTCCTATATCCTTGTTCAAGATCAATCATTTATGTACACTATGTATTTGATAGTTTTGAAATCTCCTGCTTCTTATCAATTTTATTCCTGATTCTTCAGTGTTTTGGATTTTTTCCTTTTGCTAGTTTCTTGCTTCCTCTTCTATGATTTTTCACTTTCTTCAAGTAGCATAGAATTAGGCTGGATTTCTTTCTTCTAAGACTTTGTATTTTCATTTTTCTTTTTACATTTTTCAAAGTACTAAGAGAGTGGGGTATCATCTTCAAATAAGTCTTCTCGTGCCTCTGCTTCATTTTTCTCTGAATTTTCTTTCTCAATTTTCTCTTCAAGGTTAGGGTTTGATACTGACCTTCATCGACTTATTTTAACCCTCCTACTTGTTTCTTCTTCCTGTATTTATACAAAGTGGTTATGAACTAGAAAAATCTTGCCAATTGTCTCCCTTAGCTTCTAAATGTGCCTCTATAAGAATTTTGATAAGTCCATAATGGTAGAGGGAATTATCAGTGGATTTAGACTCTCTTTGTATACTAGATGCCATCTTTCTAAGACTAGAAAGAAAGAAGTAAGGAATTTTTTTTTCATTTCCATCAATAAAATGCATCAAGAGCCTAGCATGATAAAAAAAACATGGTTTCAAAGCTTCCTTCACAAGTTTAAATTTTATGAATAACCAACAATTAATTTCTCCATTTTCCTTTCAATGATATAATTGAAAATCCATTTTTAAAGATGGATATATCCATACCTGGTTCTATGAGGAAGTTTACCTAGTCATTCTCCTTGATTTTCCTGTTCTTAAACCAACTTTCTTTGTTTCTAGGAAATTTCGTAGCTTCTGCCATGATAGACTCTGTTAAGATAAGTTTGATGTCACCAATTTTTGCTTCTACCCCTTCAAAATACTGAGCAAAAGCTTTAGTGATCTCTGTCTCATGTCCATTGAATTTTTCAAAGAACCAAAGCCACCCTACTTGTTACAATTGTTATTTGATGTTCGGGTATGCTTGAAGAAACTTGATTATGTTTAATTCAGACTGGATGATGATACCCATGGTGGAAATAATTTTTAGCCTTAAATTTTTTCCTTTTGACAGAGGTGATGAAGGGAGTGAGCAAACTTTGAATGGTGATGGTTACAGAATGGAATGAAATGGACTGAGATGGAATGAAATGATAACATAGTAGGGTGCTCGCAGAGTATTTGTTTTGTGAGAGGACTGAGACTTTTCATATAATTACCCACGATTTTAGATCCTACTCTCAAAGGATCGGTGGGATGTATATGATTTCAAGTGGATTTGATGTGACCGATTGGGTAATGAAGATGGAATGGGGTGTAATAGTTATGATAATGAGCATGAGTTTTAGTCAGTCTTGTAAGGTCTTCTAATAATTCAAGCCTTTTTTATAAAATCATCCCATGAATTAAAACCTAATCTGCTTATATGAAAATAATTCAACATCCTACATACCTTTGTTGTGGATACCTTTGATGTAGAATCTTTGAATATTGATGTTGATGTAGAATTTGGATTTAGCTGTAGAACTGGAGATCAGCGGCAGAATGACATTAATTCTGTTGCTTTTTATTTCTTGAAATTTGTTTTTCAATCAAGTAAAGACTCTTTATTGTTGATTCTTTGGTGATCAGTGAAGAAAAATGGTATTCATAAGTATTTCTTACCACCTGAAATTTTATTAGAAAAAGAGGGATAACAAGAAAAAGAGACAAGAAAATGGAATTTATGAAAATCTAAACTTCCAAAAACCCTTGGTTTTCAGTTAAGATTTTTTCTATAAGCATGCCATCATTATTGGTTTTCATGCTTACACACACACACACACACACACACACACACACACACACACACATATATATATATATAGATGATAAAAATAATTACAATTGGGTTGGAGAATGAGGAGAATAATCTCCTTTCTTAACCAACTTAAATTCATAATTTTCTTTCAAATATTTAGCAAACTCTTCTTTTGTTAGTGGTTTATGATAAAATATTAAACTATGACATTACCAAGGAAGGTAACTTGTTCATCATCAATAGTTATGATCTTGACTGCTCCATTTTCATAAATAACATCTATCTCATAAGGACCACGCCAATGAGTTTGAAACTTTCCTTGAAAATAGTTGAATTTGGAATAAAAAAGAAGAGCCCAGTCACTTAGATTCAACTTTTTAGTTTTGATAAATCTATCATGCTATCTTGTTCTTTGTTGCTGAACTATGTTGGTTCTTTGGATAACATATTGTCGGATTTCATCTAATTCATTCAATTGTGCTAGTCTTCGCTTTTGAGCTTCTGATAGATCAAGTCCCAATTTAGAAGCTATTATGAAGGTCTCCACTTATATTTCAATTGGAAGAAAAAATTTCTTCCCATAGACAAGCTCATAAGGAGTATGTCCAGTTGTGTATCAACATGTGGTTTAATGTGCGCATAATTCTTTTGGAAGCTTTTCTGTCCAATCTTTTCTATGAAAATGCACAGTCTTGGTTAGGATTTCTTCAAGTATTTTGTTGGTGGATTCTACTTGTCCATTGGCTTGTGGATGATATGGATTAAACTTTTAATGCTTGATTTTATATTGCTCCATGATATTTTGCACCAACATGGACATGAATTTAGTACCTTGATCTGTTAAAATTTCTCTTGGAACACCAAAATGAGTAAAGATATCCTCAAAAATAAATGTAACTACAACATTTTCAGTTCCAAATAGAAGAGGTTTAGCTTCTACCCATTTTTTAACATAATATGTGCAAACAAGTATGTACCTTTTCTGTTTAGATGGAGGATTTATTGGTCCAACAAAATCTAGAGCCCAATTTTCAAAATGATCTACAAGTACAAGTGGTTGTAGAGGAATTTCATCTAATGGAATAGGTTTTCCCATTCTTTGAAAACTATTGCATCTTTTGACATATTTTTTTTGATATTTAAAAATAGATGGCCAATAATATCCCAAAAGAAGGATATTGTAAGTAGTTCTCTTGTCAGCAAAGTGTCCTCCACATGACTCATCATGACAAGCTTTCAAAATTTTTGGTACTTCATCTTCTCGAACACATCTTCATATAATCTAATTAGGTCTAGTTTTGTACAATTCTCCATCTATCCGAGAATAAAGTGCACTGGTTTTGATAACTTTCTACTTTTCCCTAGTTGATAGTTGTGGTAGTAATTTTCCTGTATCTAAATAATTGGAAATATCTTCAAACCAAGATGTTTTAGTAGATACTGCAAAAATATATTCATCAGGAAAATTATCTTTTACAGGAACATCATCATTATTATCCTACATTTTAGAAATAAAATCAACAACTGTATATTCTTTTCCTGGTCTATCAAGAATAGTAATGTTGAATTCTTGTAATCATAACAACCATCTTGTAATTATACCATTAGTAATTGGTTTGTTCATTAGATATCTAATAGAAGAATGATTTGTATGAATTAAAAATTCATAACCAATGATGTAATGACAGAACTTATTAATGTCATGTACAACAACTAAAAACTCATTTTTTGCTACAATGTAATTTAACTCTGTTGGAGTCAAATTTTTGCTTGTATAATAGATAACATAAGGAGTTAAATATTTTTGTCCCAATACAACTCCTAAAGTTGTGTCTGAAGCATTAGTAGAAATATGGAAAGGGAGAGATCAATTGGGTCCTCTTAGAATGGGTTCTTCAATAATCTTTTGTTTCAATGTATCAAATGATTTTTGACAGTCAGTGTTCCATACAAATTCACATTCTTTTGTAAGAAGTTTGAAAAGTGGAGAGGCTATTTTTGTGAAATTTTCTATGAATATTCTATAATATCTAGTAAATATGAGAAAACTTATAACATCTCTTTAACAATTAGGAATTGAAATTTTAGAAATTACTTCTACTTTAGATGTATCCACTTCAATTCCATTACTTGAAATATGGTGGCCTAAAACAATCCCTTCATTCAAGATCATAAAAAAATTCTCATGGCTTAATGAAATGTTTGCTTCTTTACTTCTAATAAGAAAATTTTCCAAATTTTCAATAGCTTCCTCAAAAGTATCTCCATACACAGTAAATTCATCCATGTATACTGCCACACAATCATGAATTATATCATAAAAGATACCTAAAGATGCTCTCTAGAATGTGGTAGGTGCATTACACAATCCAAAGGGAAGTACCCTATAGGCATATGTTCCCCATGGACATGTAAACATAGTTTTATCTTGATCTTCTGGTCCTAGTTGGATTTCATTATATCTACTAAAACCATCTAAAAATGAAAAATACTTCTTCCCTGCCAAGGTGTCTAATACTTGATCTATAAAAGGTAGTGGAAAATGATCTTTCAAAATATCTTTGCTTAATTCCCTGCAGTCAATACAAACTATCCATTTTCCATTTTTCTTTGGAACAATCACTAAAGGTGACACCCATTGACTATCTTTCAAATCTTTTCTATGAAAATGCACAGTCTTGGTTAGAATTGATTCAATTATTTTGTTGGTGGATTATACTTGTCCATTGGCTTGTGGATGATATGGATTATACTTTCTATGCTTGATTTTATATTTCTCCATGATCTTTTGCACCAACATGGATATGAATTGAGTACCTTGATCTGTTTCAATTTCTAATGGAATACCAAAATGAGTAAAGATATCATAAAAAATAAATGTAACTACAACATTTTCAGTTGCAAATAAAAGAGGTTTAGCTTCTACCCATTTTGTAACATAATCTGTACAAACAAGTATGTACCTTTTCTATTTAGATGTAGGATTTATTGGTCCAACAAAATATAGAGCCCATTTTTTAAAATGCTCTACAAGTACATGTGGTTGTAGAGGAATTTCATCTGATAAAATAGGTTTTCCCATTCTTTGAAAACTATTGCATCTTTTGACATATTATTTTTCATATTTAAAAATAGATGGCCAATAATATCCCAAAAGAAGGATATTGTAAGTATTTCTCTTGTCAGCAAAGCGTCCTCCACATGACTCATCATGACAAGCTTTCAAAATTTCCGGTACTTCATCTTCTCGAACACATCTTCATATAATAAAATTAGGTCCAGTTTTGTACAATTCTCCATCTATCCAAGAATAAAGTGCACTGGTTTTGATAACTTTCTTTCCCTGGTTGATGGTTGTGGTGGTAATTTTTCTGTAGCTAAATAATTGGAAGTATCTTCAAACCAAGATGTTTTAGTAGATACTGAAAAAATATACTCATCAAGAAAATTATCTTTTACATAAACATCATCATTATTATACTACATTTTAGAAATAAAATCAACAACTATATTTTCTTTTCCTACTCTATCAAGAATAGTAATGTTGAATTCTTGTAATAATAACAACCATCTTGTAATTCATCCATTAGTAATTGGTTTTTTCATTATATATCTAATAACAAAATTATTTGTATGAATGAAAAATTCATAACCAATGATGTAATGACAAAACTTATTAATGTCATGTACAACAACTGAAAACTCATTTTATGTTACAGTGTAATTTAACTCTGCTGGAGTCAAATTTTTACTTGTATAATAGATAACATAAGGAGATAAATATTTTTGTCCCAATACAATTCCTAAAGTTGTGTTTGAAGCATTAGTAGAAATATGGAAAGGGAGAGACCAATTGGGTCCTCTTAGAATGGGTGCTTAGTAATATTTTGTTTCAATGTATCAAATGCTTTTTGACAGCCAGTGTTCCATACAAATTCACATTCTTTTGTAAGAATATTGAAAAGTGGAGAGGATATTTTTGTGAAATTTTGTATGGATATTCTATAATATCTAGTAAATCTGAGAAAAATTCTAACATCTCTTTGACAATCAGGAATTGAAATTTTAGAAATTACTTCTACTTTAGATGTATCCACTTTAATTTCATCACTTGAAATATGGTGGCCTAAAACAATCCCTTTATTTAACAACATAAAACACTTCTCATGGCTTAATGAAATGTTTGATTCTTTACATATAATAAGAAAATTTTCCAAATTTTCAATAGCTTCCTCAAAAGTATCTCCATACATAGTAAATTCATCCATGTATACTACCACACAATCATGAATTATATCATAAAAGATACCTAAAACTGCTCTCTAGAATGTGGTAGGTGCATTACATAATCCAAAGGGAAGTAACCTATAGGCATATGTTCCCCATGGACATGTAAACATAGTTTTATCTTGATCTTATGGTCATAGGTGGATTTGGTTATATCTACTAAAACCATATAAAAATAAAAAATACTTCTTCCCTGCCAAGGTATCTAATACTTGATCTATAAAAGGTAGCAGGTCTTTCAAAGTAGCTTTGTTTAATTCCCTGTAGTTAATACACACTCTCCATTTTCCATTTTTCTTTGGAACAATCACTAAAGTTGACACCATGGTTTCAAATTCAATCACACTAATGAAATTCACATTAAGTAGATTTTTAAATTCCTCTTTAAAATTTTCTCTTAGATTAGGGTTCATTCTTCTCTGAGGTTGCCTAACTGGTTTGACATTTTCCTGGATCTAAATATGATGTATACAAATTTTAGGATCAATTCCTTTCATATTAGTATATTCCCATGCATAAGCAGAGGAATGTTTTTGTAGAATATTTATCAACTTCTTCTTTTGAAACTCTTCCAAGTTATTATTAATATCCAATGTTTTTCTTGGAAAAATTTATACTTGAGAATTACCAAACTTTTCCATAGAATGTAAAGCCATTTGGTGAAATGATAGATATTCAATATTGCATTGTTCCTCAAAAATTTGATTTTGCTCACACTATGAAGAAGAATCATTATTATTCATTAAGTTTATTAATTGATCTTCCTCATCTAATTGTGAAAGAGTAAATACTGATTGCATATTATCAAAGTCTTTGTCATCATCATCTATCCAAATTTCAATTTCTACTTCATTTATTGTTTTTGCAGGAGGATATAATATGAATTTCTTAGTGGAATTCCCATAATAAATATAGATATCACAAAATCTGCAACCTATGAATGCATCGACTATAGCTAGCCAATGTCTACCAAGGATCAATGGATGGCCTCCTAAATTATTCTTAGGAGTTAAAACTATAAAATATATAGGATATTCCAAAGAATATAGAGAAACAGACACATCTTCTAATACACCAACTGGTTTGATAAGAGATATTTTCGGATAATTGTAATAATGTTGGAGTACATTGAATATTAGGAAGCTTTAGTTAATTCAATGTATATTTACTCATAATGTTAATGGTTTCTCCTAAATAAATCAAAGTGTTTGTAATCTCAATACCATTGATATGGATTTTTACAATGGGGCTACTTGGATCTAGATATTTTTTAACAATAGGTTTCCCCATCATAATATGAACAATTTTCTCTTCCAATTGGCTCTTTTTAGATCTTTTATTTTTCTTCCTTGTTTTCTAATCCATAGATCCTCAATAGTTTTTGCAAATATTGGTATTTCCTTTATAGCTTGGAGTAAAGTAATTTTGATGCAAATATTCGTAGGTTCATCTAGCATATCGTAGTCTGATACAAGAATTTTCCTTTCTGTTCCTTTATTAATTTTGAGCCTTTTAGGAAAAGGTAGACCTTGCAAAGAGATAGAAGGTTTTTATACTAGAGGAACTATAGGAGCTTGATTTATTTGCTCATCCTTTGCTTGTATAGGAACATATTCCTTACAGGAGTATTTTCTTGGTCAAGGTTTACATATTTTTCATAAACGTCATCCTCTTTAGATTTTTGGATGGCAATTGTTAGTGACTTATTTTGAAAAATCCCACCAGATCTAAGTTGAACATCATTTAGAAATAATTGGGTTATCATACAAGCTTGAAAATTTTAGCCTTAAACATTATAGACAACTTGTTGATTCTTATTATTTGGATTCGAGAGTGGTTGAGCAGGTAGTTGATTGGATTTTTGAGGAAATGGTAATGAAAGTTTTTGATTTGGATTTTGGAATTGAGGAGTTTGTTTTGGTTGAGGAGGATAATATTGTGGTGGAAAATAATGATAGGGTTGTTGGAATTGAGGATATTGAGGATATTTTCCTTAAGTATTTTGTCAACCTTGTTCCCAAGAAGGATTTTGAGATTGTGGGGGCCATGATTTCCAAGGCATGGTGCAGTCCAATTTTTCTCTGGTTGTGCATATGATTGAGTATTGAAACCTCGAGTCATATTTGGCTGTTGATTTTTCCATGGTCTTTTAGCGATAAAACAAAGTGATCAAGCCTGGATTGTTCCAACCTCATCTTGAAAAAAAAATTTAAGACCGGGTATTGAGGGGCACTCCTTTGTATTATGATTTTTAGCACATATGACACAAAATTATATGCTATCAAGGGGACATTCTTTCAAGGCATGTTTATTATTACATCTGGGACAAAAATAGATAATGCAAAATTCTCAAACTTTTGCTTTTTTGTATCTTAAGAGTATCTAGTTGTTCACTAAAACTCAAGGATATCCGTTTTGAAATTTTCAAGCAAATTCCCTATTTCAGCTCTACTTACTATTCTAGTTGCATATTTACTAATTCTGGACATAACATGATCTCTTGGATTTTTACCAATTCTATCCTTACCCCTTGATGTATGTTTACAAGAATCACAAATTTCTCCAAATGAAAGTTGAGAAACATCTACTTTTCCCATTAAATTGATAAGGTCAATCCATTCATCTCTGATGGGTTTTAGCAAAAGATAATTTAATGGTTCATCATCTAAATTATGCATCTTAGGCCTTTTAATATTGTAAGAAAATATTTCAACTAGGTCTCCATGACTTTCATCCTCTTTCTGCATCATCTTAAATAATTCATCTTTAAGGTTACGAGGCATGCAATAATCCTTATATTTTTCTAAGAACACATTTTTCATTTCTTCCCATGTTCTAATAGTATGTGTTCCTAATCCCATGAAACAATTAAGTGCTATATCCTTAAGAGTAGTAGGGAATAATTTCAATTTCTGAGGATCATGTAAGTAGTCATAACATTTACATAGAACTTCAAACTCAAAAAGAAATGTTTTAGGGTCCTCATGTCTTAAACCATGGAAATTAGGGGGGATGGAGGGTGAGATGTTTTTCATTCCGGGTATGGTGTCTTCATAAAAGATTGGAAATCCATAAGGATTTGGTTCTCCTCTACCACCTCGTCCTTTATTTCCTCCTTTTCCTCTTCCACCTCCAATCCTAAGTTCACCATTTACATTATGTACTTCTCCTTTTCCTTCCCCTGCCATTGTAGATTCTTCAAAGTTAATATAAGGTTCTATGATAGGATTATCTAGATCCTCTTTTGGTTCCTCTCCTAATGTTATATTAAAATAGGTTTATTCTTCTTCTTCACTAAGGACTTATAGTTCTTGTCCTAGAATTCGTCCTCCTGTAAAAGAGAGAAATACTACTACTCCTGTTGGGGATGTAGGTTCTGTTAGTGTCAGAATATGCATTCTGCCATCAATGATCAAAATCACTCTTTCATTCCTTTTCCCTTCCCCATTCATCATATCCCTAAATATTATTTCCCATAAAATTCCCTTTCCCCATATCATATCCCTAAATTCATCTTCCACACTATCACCTACTTCCCTAGGGTTTGAACAAAAACACACCATGGCAGCAGAAGGAGAACATTTAACAGATCACAGTGAGGAAGAGGAAACAGAGGCTAGGAAGCCACATAAAGGGGGTAGGATAATCAGACATGAACCTATCAACACTAGGGAACTTTTGGCTTCTCCAATGACAATAACATGCTTAAAACATGTTGGTTGTTATGATTTCTATGAACAAATTCAGAGGGTTCAACATCGTTCCATGTTAACTAGGCTCTTCATATATAAACTCCATAACAACCAGGTTACCCTAGCTGGTGTCACCTTTACTGTCTCAACTGCCATCATTTTAGCTGCCATAGGGATCCCAAATGTTGGGGATAGGTGGTTCAAAAAGAGTGATTTGGAAAATCAACACTTTGAGCCCTTTTTAAAACCTAGATACAAGAATGCGAAAAAGAGGATGTTTCCTTTTTCCTACCTCCTGGATAGATTTGCACCCATGATAAAGATAATCATGAAGTACTTTACATGTGAAGGTAGATTCTCAAGGTTGTATACCTATCACATTCGGCTCCTAATGCATTTCACTAGGGTAAGGATGCTCAATATACCTTACTACCTTTTCCGGAGTGTTGTAAAGATGGATTTTATTGCTCGGAAAAGGAAGTATGAAAACCAAATGAAAAGTATATTCCATCATTCCCTTATCAAAGTCATTTTCCTTTACCATCTCAATGAGCTCAACATTGTATGGGATACCTTCATAGCCCATGATATCCTCAAAGATCCTCCTACTCGGCATGCTCAAAATATGCCTTCAACATATCAGCCATCCACTTCCATCCCTACATCTCAACCTACTATACATTCACCATCATCATATCAGTCCTCTTCATCCAGTTCATCACCATTATCTTCATCCCACACTGAGACTGAATCCCCTATTAGAAATAAAATATATGAGGCAGAGTGGGCTAGTATGGTTGAGGTTGAGCCATTGTCAAAAACCTATCACAGAGGCCACAGACATGTGTTTGCTCCACACATAGTGGGTGGGGCCATTTATTCTACATCAACAAAATAGGTGGACAAAGGAAAAGGAAAGTTGATTAAGACAGAAACTCATCCAGAGGTAAAACATGATCAAAACCTCCATGAGACTGAGCATGAGTTTGAGTTGGTTGACCTAGGTGATGATGATGATAGCCAGATCATTAATATGGATATCAAAGGTAAGGATTAAAAAATCAAATACCTCTAAACCAAACTTTACAAAGCCAAATATTTTGTACACTTCCTTGAGAAAGAAAATGAAAAAATGAAAACCAAATGTTGAGGTGAAGTATTTCACTGCTCAAAGGGAGGCTCAAAAGGCCAAATTCATGGTAGATGAAACATTGGAGAAGTATGGCTTACTTGATGATGAAGAAGAACATGTACCAAGATAGAGACCTAGAACTAGAGGGCTGAAAAGAGCTCTAGCTCTACTAAGACAAAGGGAAGCTGAGCTAGCTGATCAACTAACCCTAAATGAGTAGTTTACTATTATGATCAATGAGAATAGGGAAACATGGCTTGATAGTGTTATAACCCTATAATTTACAGTATCACAAGGTGACTGTGTACCTTATATTTGCAATTTTTTCATATTATACATAGATGTCAATATTCAAAATATTTTCCAAAGAAAGAATCAAAAGAAACAAAGGTAGCATGGAGACAAGGAGAAGCATTAGAAAATTAGCAAAGACAAAGGCAACAGAGACGTAGTTAAGGCAGAAAAAATAAGCAAAGGCAGAGTCGTGAACATGCTGGGCAGAGTCGTGAATGTGATTTGGTCAAGTCATGCACTTTGGGTCGAGTCGTGAATGCTAAAGTGGGTCAAGTAGTGAATGAGTCTAAGTATTCCATGAACAAACCAAGAAACTAACGGGCACGACCAAAGAAACAAAATCAGAAAACCACAACAACGGAGGAGTAAGGACCGTGGATCTGAGCTTCGATCAACGACGAAGATTGAATCACATCATCGCATTATAAACCCATTTTCATTTCATTTCCCTTAAAAATCATTAAACCTTATCTTTCTGCCTTTCCACTTCATTTTCCTACTTTACCTATTTAAACACCGTTTCGCATCGCAAATATTACAACTTACCGTTAAAGCACCCACAAGGTATTCAATTTAACTTGCGATGCGGTTGGCCCAACCACTGCAGCTCTGCCCCCCACTTCTATCTGCTTGCAATACTAACATAAAACCTCATACACTTACCACCGAAACTTTCCGACTTGCGATTGCGATGTGGGTGGGTCCCTCTCCCCGCACTTCACAATTTTTATTATTTAACCCCCACGCTTATAACTAAACCTTAAGTTTTTCGATTTGCGGGCTGCGGTTCGGTCCCACCTTCCCTCCACGTCACCTCCCATTTCGCATCACATTGCCGATTCCATTTCTTATAACTCAAACTATAAAACATGTGATGTGAAATTTCTTATGGATGCGATAAGGTTCATAACCGAAATCTAAACATTTTCAGGTCTGGGTAAATGGGTTTTTTACGATGTTTTGTGTAGAAAGGGTTAAGTCAGGCATATGAGGTTTGAAACTTATTTTATGAAGAAATAAGGCTAAACGTGGCAGAAAGGCTTGGGTAGCAAAAATACACCGAGGGTCGAGTCAGGCAAGGAGTTTTACCAAATTTGTTATGTTATAACGACACAAAGAACTTACGGGGGAAATAAGCCCTGACAAGGCATACGAGCACGGGAGGTCGAGTCGGGAAAAAGGTTTTCACATAGAACACATCAACATAATCACCCAAATAATGAAAAGTGGCCAGCACTGCACATATTTTGATTACCAAACGCTGGTTTTCTACAAAACAGAGATAGATCTCAGAGCCTCCATTGGTTGCCTCTTCATAATCATCACATGCCACCTTCAAGCCTACTTTTGATTTATGAAGAGCCACCTGAGTTTTGCATTCTTGAAGGGTTACCAAAATTAATTCCACAAGCGGTGTTTTGTTAGAGATTTTCTTTGTTTAGGCCTTGCATGGCCATACATGTTTAATTTTCAGTTGTTTGTAATAAATGAAGTTTGCTAAAGTAGATTAGGGCAACCAACTCATGTTTTTGTTAAATACTGCTTGAATTTTCATAATCAAGGGTTCGATATTGTTAGCCCCTGCATTGTAAGAAATACTATATTGGAGCACTATAATTTTGGAGTTGGACATCAATAATCAAAGACCTTTTACAGGATTATTGAGCTATGTCGAAAAGGTGATGTGATACTTCTCTGTTTAAATGATTCCATTTTTTTCTCTATTGTGCATCTGTTCATCTAATTGTAATTCAGAAATTTTAGATTAAGATTTGCTGTCGGAGCACCTTAATTCTGTCTGCATTTACAATTTGAATGTTTTCTGCTGAAGTTTGATTAAATAATTCTTAACTTCTCTTTAGTCACTACTGAAACTCACTCTTTCTTTCACCTCATAATTCATACAACTCTTAAGATCCATTTAGCATAGTTAGCTTGCCCTGTGATGCTCTTGAATGTTGATGTGCCATTCCAGCCTTTTGACTCCATAGCCTAATGGATTAGTCCCTGCAGCCCTATCTTTCCAACCACACCATAAATGAAACAAAAAACCCCCATCACTGTAACTAGCCTAATATCAGTACTTATAATCATCAAGTTAAATCATAAAAACAGAGAGATCCCTCTCTGAGTCTAGGAAGGCTAGGTCCTGGACTCCAAAGTGGTTTGATGCTGTCCTCTGTCATTTGTTCTTGCCAATCTCACAAATTACGGATTGATAATAGATAGAGCCAATCAACACTAGAGAAGCTTATAGCAAAGGAAAATAAGGAAAATGATTTGTTGAGGAGGAAGGTCAAACTCCATGGCTAGAAAGAGAAAATTGCATTGGCCAAGCTCAAAAGAGCCAATGCCAAAATTGAAGAGTTGACCATGGAGGAGAAGAAAAAGTTGAACATACTTGTTGAGGCTTGACTCCAAGCCTAGCCACCTCATCAAAATCCTCTTCACACATTTTGAGGCATTTTGAAACATTTTTGCTAAAGCTGTGTGTGACTGTGATTTTCTGCAAATTCAAATATCAGAAACATGGTCATAAGGGCGATGCTCTTATGTTTGGGGCACTTTTTGAGAGAAAGAAAACCACCATGAAATTTGTAATGACATATACATCTATAAAAAGCACTTTTCCAAACTTGGTTTCTAGTTTCAGGAGGTGAAAAAGGAAAAAAACCACCAAAAAACCATGTTTCTGTCCCTATTTTTTCCGAGGTGCTGCTCTTATACTAGTCTTGGGAGATTTCATTTTTAAGGGGTCAAATTAGCACCATTTTTAGAATTGAAGGCATATTCAGAAAGAGGACAGGATAAGATTTCCAAAAATCTATCCTGGGCCAAATTTGGACATCGGGAAGGCCTCCAAAAGTGGCCTTGAACATGGAGGGAACTTATGACACAACAAGGGCACTTATGACAAGAAAATGGCGCTTATGCCAGTTTACTCATTTTTTTGGTTTTTCACTGTAATTTTTGGTTTTACCTCAAGAAATGATTTTACTATCAATGTAATTCATCATGGTAAATGTAATTATGTAAAATATAAGTTACCTAGGGGTATATTCATTGGGTAAACTTATCCTTTAGTCAAATATGAATCAGTTTGAATGTAATGAGGAGTGAGTCACTTGGACCATCCTACACTTCAGTTTTGAGTTCAGTATTTTGTGGATATATTCCTCACCTCATGGATTCAACCCCTGAGGATGCATGAAGCTTGTTTTGATGTCTATTTAGTGCATCACTTGACTCTTACCAAGGGTTGGAATCAGTTTGGATGTTAGCTTTGTAATCAAGGAACTATTGTACTCAGTTTGGCCAGCTAATAAAGAGGAGTTGCAACTATTTTATGGGATACTTATGGTATTGATGTCTATCATTGTCTTTTCTTCAGTATCATATGTTAGAATGTATTTTATTCATGGTCATTTCATTTCTATGTTATGATCTCTTTCAAGTTCGATATTTAGAATACATGCTTGTTCATGCTCTGTTTTGGGGAATTGATCATAGTTTGTCCATTTTCCTTTGTCTAAGAAGAATACATCTCCCATTCTCTTCCTAGATTATTTTCAATCTCAACACCATTCCATCACAATCATATTTAAGTGATAAGCCTTGTGCCTACCTTGCCCCATTCATCCTTGGAACCCTATCTCATTTTCCCTGAACTAGCTCCCTTGACCTAATTTCTTCATCCAATGATAACCCAACCAAAATCAAATCAAAACAAACCCCTGCACTCAATATCTAGCCTAAAAACCCTAATTTCTCCAGCCCTCATGGATGTGACCGTTTTGGAGAGAGCCCCTCTCTGACTTGATAGAGCTAGCTATCAAGTCAAAAGCATGGTTTGTGGTTACCTCTGTTGGGATTCCTTCTTCAACCTTGGGAATCATGTCGATCGTGCTAGGATTTATTGTGGGCTTTTTGAACCTGCTGATGGAAATTAGCGAGAAACTGATCTTCCTCCAAAGCCATAAGCTGTGCTAGTCATGCCTCCATGATGTCAGGTTCTGCCATGTTCGTAAATGCTGCGATACACAGACTAGGAACAATATACTCCATTGGCATAACAACCTCTTTACCATAAACCATCCCGAATGGGGTTTTCCCCATTAGCTTCTTGCAGGTTGTTCGATAGGCCCACAAACTTATGGGATGTGTATGTCCCAATTGCTGCGATCAATGTTGCAAACCTTTGTCAACTCCTTCTCCAATATTTTGTTAAAAGCTTCAACTACACCATTTTCCTGTGGGTGATATGGTGTGCTCTTCGCATGATGGATCCGGAACTCCTCAGTCAGAGCTTGGATTGTTTCATTAACAAAATGCATACCTCTGTCGCTCATGAGGACCTTTGGGCATCCAAATCTGGTCAAGATTTGTTAAAAGATGAAATGCGCAGTGGTCTCCGTAGTAAAATCCTTTACTGCTTGCGCTTCGGCCCACCTAGTTACATAATCAATGGTAGTAATAATATAGTGCGTACCCCTCTTCTTCCCTGATGGGTTGATTGGCCCTATGAAATCAATGGCCCCTTTATCAAATTCTTGTAGAGCCATTTGTGGTTGAAGTGGAATTTCATCTATGCGGGATGGCCTCCCTGTTCGTTGGCATGTATCGCAGGCTTTACAATAATCGTGAGCGTCACTATGCAGGTTTGGCTACCATAACCCAACTCTCAAGATATTTTGCATCGTTTATTTCCCTATGTAGTGACCTCCTGCTACTCCGTCATGAGCCTTTGCCAAGATAGCGTGCCTTTCATGCTCCAAAACATATCTCTGTAATAATTCATTAGTTCCCATCTTATATAAATGACCTGTGATGATGGTAAAATCTGCGGCCCGGGTGACTAATTCTTTCTTCTGTTGTACTGAGTACTCTAGAGGTGCCCTCCCAGTAGTCAAGAACTAAATGATATCCACGAAGTGTACATCCACTACCTTAAGAGAAAATAGTTGTGCATCAGGCAATCCGTCCTCCAAGTTGATTGGCTCCTCGCCACTCTCAATTCAGGACAAGTGATTCGGCCCCGCATTCAACTTTCCCAGCTTGATGATGATTTCAAAGTCATACTCCTGAAATAGCAGTGGCCATCGGTAGATTTTCCCTCCCAACACAGAATTATTTACCGAGTACTTCAAGGTTGAATGATCGGTGAACATTTTTAAGTGTCCTCCTAACAAGTAATGCCGACATTTCTGCAAAGCGTACACCATGGCCAATCCCTCCCGCTCTGTAGTGGAGTGGTTGTGTTCCGCACCAGAGAGTTTCCTACTCGCAAAGGCAACTAGGTGGTCGATTTCTCCTTCTCCTGGCTGTGTAAGGACAGCCCCGAGAGTAATGCCCGATGCATCGACGTGAATTTGAAATACCTTCTCCCAATCTGGGGTTTTGGGGTGGGTCAAAGCCCCTAATGCATTGTAAGCAGGTCAAGGGTAGACCAAGAGTCCGCAAACCACGGTTTGTGGACCATTGGATGCGTAGCCTAAAATAGTATAAATAGTTGAACCTTTTTGAGTCAATAGGCAGAAGAAGAATAGAGATTAATGCGAAGTTCGAATTGCTAGATCTTGGGCTAGGTTGTTTGGGTTAGGACTCCTGCTGGCTATGTGCGCGAAGATCCTCTGCCCTGCTGCGTGTGGACCCTGCTAGCTGTGTGCGCATATGGTATTTTGGGAATGTAAGAAGATTTTTGATAAGTAATATATGTGAAGTATTGGTGGAACATATGACGTTGTCTGGATCTATTCTGTGATGACTGATGCAAAATGAGATTGTCTACTTAAGCTGTGAACTCGTCTATTTTATCTCTGTACTATGAAAGTATCTGCACTTAGTATATTACTGTGATAAGACTGTTGTTGCACTTACTGATTGCATTCCTGTTAATGAAAGCAAACTATCTGTGTTGGCCATATTGGCTGCGATTATGCTGTTTTATGGTTGTAATTGATGATGCGCATGTGGATATGAACCTGCTAGAGAAGATCTAATAAGAACTATAGTCTGGTTACCTTTTGGAACCCTGTGAATCACCCCTCCATGTAGATCTGATAATTTTGTGCCTGCGTTATTACCTACTCTCTCTCAGGGTGCGAAAACCTGGTTCCAGCACCCTCCCATATTGCTTCGGGTGAGACTTTGACCTGCGCAAGCGGGTCACTGTCGAAAGGGCCAGTAGTATAGGGGTTTGTTGGAAAACCTTCACCTCTGAACCTGGGTCAGGAACCCTTAGGAAAATAGTTACTATTGGCCTACATTGTTTGCAGATTTGTACAAGACGGTCGTGAGCTACCATGAATTCCAACTTTTCCAAGGTAAACGTAAGCTTCTTCCTTTATCATTACAACCCATTTAAGTTTAAGCTCCTTTCAAGCAGTGGGGCTTATTTTTTATTGGTGAAATACATCCACCCTCATCCTCTCAACATATATGGATACTTACTGCCACAAACTATTTGACAAAGTGGATAGAAGCTATCCCAACCAGGCAAGCTACAGACTCAGTTATAATTTAGTTTCTAGAAGCTAACATCTTGTCCCAATTTGGTTGTCCTAGAAAAATCATCATTGATAACGCTACAACCTTCAAATCAAATAAGATGACAGAATTATGTGACAAGTATAACATTAAGTTGGGTCATTCTACAACATATTATCCACAGGGCAACGGATTGGCGGAGTCCTCCAATAAGACTTTCATCAACATTATCAAAAAGATGTTGGAGGTAAACAAGAAGAATTGGCACAAGAATCTAATTAATTCACTATGGGCAGATCAGGTAAGTAGTAAGAAATCCATTGGCATGTCTCCATTTCAGGTAGTTTATGGTGTGGATACACTTTTCCCTTCTTCATTAGCTGTCTTAGTCATGAAACTTTTAAAAGAAGCGAGAAGTGAAGAAAATGACATACACTTCAAAATGAACCAAATGATTAACTTACAACGGACAAGATAAGAAGTGTTTCAGAACACTTCTAAGTTCCATGATAAGATCAAGCAAATCTATGACAGAAAAACCAAGCAAGATGATTTCAAGATCGATGATGTAGTAATCTGCTGGGATTCTAGGAATGAATACCAAGGTAAGCACGAGAATTTCAATAATTAATTTAAAGGTCCTTTTAAGATTGCAACTTCTCGCGGAAAAAATGCATATCTCTTGGAAGAAATGGATGGGCCAAGTTGCTTAGGAGGGCCAATTAATGGTAGGCTCCTGAAGCACTATCTCTTTTGATTTTAAATTTTGAAAAATTTTCATCCTCATTGTATATATTAGTTTGATATTCCTACAAGTGTGAAGTGGAAAAGCAGTGGAGTTCGGACCTCGAAATGCAGGCCATGGAGCTTCATTGAGTTTCTACCATTTCAAGTTAAGTTTTCAAAAAAGTAAGTTCAGTTTTGAGTCATTGTTTGAGTAAGTTTCAGTCAGTTTCAAAGTTAGTTTGTGTCATTGAGTTGTCAGTATTTAGTCCTGCATTTTAGTTTGCTATATTGGCCCACATGGTTAGGCACTTGGTCTACGGTGTTCTTGACACCTCCAAGGAGCTACCATCCCCAATAAGGCCGATGTTAGTGTCAAAATATGCATTCTGCCACCAATGATCAAAACCACTCTTTCATTCATTTTCCCTTCCCCATTCCTCATGTTATCACAAAATTGGACATGATAGGCTTCTAATCAAATCAATCTCATGTAACTATTTCAAACCAATATTTTGATTGAGGCTTATCCTCCTCAACCTGAGAGGGCTCTCTCAAAGGGTTAATGATTTTTGATAAAATCTAGATGGCTAACTCTATGTGGGGTAATAATCAGATAGAAGATAAATGTAGGTTGAAAATCAAATCAGCAAGTACACATTGGGCTTATGGAGTCAAAATAGTTTCAGTAAACCAATAAATCTACTTAACATGGAATTTGAGGCATATCAGAGTTTTAGTCAAGAGATACACATGTGAAACTGTAAAAAACACAGTCAGTTTATCTATATAGGAAGTCAGAGCATCAAAGTTGAATTCTGAGTAACATAGACAAACACCACTACAATAGGATAATAAAATATGAAATTAGAACAAGAACACACTATAACTCCTTCTGAATCTCAAGTTAGCTAAGTAGAAATCTACGTATTAGCTGAAAACCAGTCAATTACAATAAGCACAGTTTTTTGCTAAAAATGTGCAACCCCTTGCTAATTTGACCCAGTGGCCTTTAATAGAGCATTTAAAACATGAGATGATCTCATCTTAGGCTAGATACATCGAATTTCTAACTCTTGACACCTTGCATAACCATAAAACATCAAATTTAAGACAAACAAACACCTATCCTACTTGACAGTCCTATTTCAACTAGGACTCAAACACTTCATTACTATCTTTAACAACCTTATCTATTTGAAATTACATCATTTTCCAAGTGTATCATCACATGGTTGAATTTGGATGATGGGCTTCAGTTCTTCATGACCACTTTGCTGACCTCCACAAAAGCAGGAAACCAAACCCTGTTTTTTAGGCATAAGATTCTTTTCCTTCTTTGAACATTCTGACCATCATTTAAACTTTATTTCGTGGTCCTTGGCTATTGGAGATTATCTTAACATGTCTCATCACTCATCCCCAGTCTCCATATATCCAAAAACCATTGCAAAACTTGTTCAAAAGGCTGTAATTTATGGCGCTACGAAAACACAGCAGTTTCGTAGTGCCCTTTGTAGCGCTGCAATTTCAACCTTTTTTCTTCAAAAACTTGGTTCTTTCCTTATGAAACATTTTGATCATCCTTCAATACATCTTCAATAACAATTATAGCTCTTAAATAATCATTTAAACCCTTGAAAACTGATCAAAAGGAACAGAAAAGGTAGCTGCAACAGTTTCATAGCGCTTTTCTGCTTTTTTACACTAAATGCGCTACGAAAATGCTGAGTATGCAGATTCTTCAAAAATTTTCCAAGTGAAAACCGTGTTTGCCTCCAAAACTCAAAACATAACCTTTCTTCAGTATTTACAATTCATACAAACTGTAAACCCACTTCATTCTAACTTTCTTGAGGCATTCATTCTTCATTTGCAATACATCCTTGCAGATTTTTCCTATTTTTTCCTGAACAATAGGTCTTTTAACAGAGCCTATATCTCATAATCCCTAATGTAGTTTGAGAAAATGAAGGAGGTTTTATTATTCCATTATGTATTTAATAGAAACCTCTCTTGTTTTTTTGAAACACATCTCCTACTATCCAGAAAATACATTTGAAAAACATGTGTAAAAGCGGAAAACTCTATTTCTGAAAATAGGGCTTCAATGAAATCCTTGTATCTCTCAAATGATAATGCCTGTGAGAAAATTGAGAGATGTTTGTTTAGTTGGGGCTGTGATGAATAAAATCCTCTTTCAAAATTCCAATTTTTTTTTCATTTGGCCAGAAACAGAACTTGAAGTTTACTGTTAAACAGTCATGTACAAGACAATTTCGTAACAGCAGTTTCGTAGCGCATTTTAATTTATCAATTTCTGCCACCTCCTAATGAATTTGAAGAAAATGAGAGAGGTTTTTGTAGTTAGGTATGTTATGAAGAAAAATATATTTCATATTTCCAAAATTCATTTTCAGTTGCTCAGAAACCTCCTTTGAAGTTGACTTCTCAAAGTTAGAAAAAACAGAGTTTTGTTGTTTGCGCTACGAAACTATCAACGCTTTCATAGTGCAAAGTGACTTTTTTGAACTAGAGGTGCTATGAAAACGATATTTCTTGGCTAATTGACAATTTTTGACACAAACATTTTAGGAAATGACCCAAAAATGAAAATGATGGATATACGACAATGAATGGACCTTAAAAAAGACTTTATTTGAAATTAAGGATGGGCTTTGAACTTATGAAAATCTAACCTACCCTTGATCAAATCCTAAATTTACTTCTAAACCCAATTTTGAACCATGACCAAAAACAAACTTGACACAATGATGTTTTGAAATTTTTTGGGTGATAACAGTGGCTCCACTTGGGATGGTGTGCCGCTGTGGTACACCAAAGAACCTGTAGTTATAGTGCCATCCATCTTCTTGGAAATAAAAACTCTGAAATTTATGAAAAATTTGCCAAGATCTTATGGCCTTCACCTCGGGCTCAAGCTTGGTGATCACTGTAGAAGAACCAAATCTGTACCTACTGAAAAGATGCTCAGTCAACTTTTGAGCTTATTCACACACTCCTACCTACCCTAACAACTGCAATCTCCATTTTTAACTCAAGCAACATGAAACTTCCAATGAAGCCAGTCATTGATCTGATCTGACACTTGAACCTGTTGACTGCACTTGAACCAATAGTAATCATGATACTAAAATGACTAATGCAACATAAAATGGATCTGTTCCTCATAATGAAAATATATTTGAAAATCTGAACTATAGAACTCTTTCATGTAGTCATATATAGGATCAAAGAAGACATGATCTGTTTGATTCTTTTCATGAAATTTTGTAGCTTTGGACAACTCATGTATGCTTTGCTCAGCCATATAAGATTTTAGTTGTGTGCTATCAAACTGTTGTTCAAACTGATTTTAAAAAACAATGTATTTTTCCTCAATCACAAAAGAGAAAAGAAGCAACACCCTCTCTTTGTGTTCTGGCATGAAAAGCTTTTGAAAAGAATGATCATGATCATGAAGACTATATGATTGAATTTTACCTTGTAAAACTTCAATGTCTTTGTCAATTTTCTTAGCAACTTCATCCAAAAATTGAATCTTATCTTTTGACTTGCATTCAAATGATTATAGATAAGAAGACAAGGACAAAGAAAATTTTTCATCTACTTCCTCATCAATATGATCATCATTCAATTGCTTAAAGCCTTGAATTGAAGGAGAGTCTGCCACCAACTCTGTTCTGTCTATCCATTCTTCTAAAAACATAAGCCAAAAATCTGCAAATGACTTAATAGATCTGAAAGGAAAGCTTTCAATCCATTGTTTACATTTTCCTTGAAATGAATCATAGAATAATATGATGCAAACATCTTCATGTTTGACTCTAAGAAGCTTAGTAAAGTCACATAAATATGATATATGCTTCAAATTCAAACTCAAATATTCTCCATTGAATTTTGGACCATTCCCTAAAAAATATGCATCCTTGGGAAAATGATTTGGGAAACCATGAATTCCTGAAAAATCTATACATGCATACCTTGAAACAAGAATGGCAACATCTGAGCTCTTCATATGTTTAGTGGAATCACCATGAATCTATGAATTTTGAATTCCTCAACAATGGAGTCACCAAGGTGGTTGCAATGGAGAACAGATTCTGAGCTCCTGCTACCTTCAAGAGTCCAACTTCATAATTTTCGGGAGATGTATATCTTCAGACTTCCGGAAGACGCACCAAAATGTTATCACAAAATTGGACCTAATAGGGTGCTAATCAAATCAATCTCATGTAACTGTTTCAAACCAATCTTTTGATTGAGGCTTAGCCTCCTCAACCTGAGAGGGCTCTCTCAAAAGGTTAATGATTTTTGATAAAATATAGATGGTTAACTCTATGTGGGGTAATAATCAGATAGATGATAAATGTAGGTTGAAAATCAAATCAGCAAGTACACATTGGGATTATGGAGTCAAAATAGTTCCAGTAAACCAATAAATCTAGTTAACATGGAAGTTGAGGTATATCAGAGTTTTAGTCAAGAGATACACATGTGAAACTGTAAAAAACACAATCAGTTTATCTATATAGGAATTCAGAGCATCAAAGATGAATTATGAGTAACATAGACAAAAACCACTGAGATAGGATAATAAAAGATGCAATTAGAACAATAATACACTAGAACTCCTTCTGAATCTCAAGTTGGCTAAGTAGAAATCTCTATATTAGCTGAAAACCAGTCAATTACACTAAGCACAGTATTTTGCTAAAAATGTCCAACCCCTTGCTAATTTGACCCAATGGCCTTTAATAGACCATTTAAAACATGAGATGATCTCATATTAGGCTAGATACATCGAATTTATAACTCTTGACACCTTGCATAACCATAAAACATCAAATTTAAGACAAACAAACACCTATCCTACTTGACAGTCCTATTTCAACTAGGACACAAACTCTTCATTACTATCTTTAAAAACCTTATCCTAACAACCTTATCTATTTGAATTTAAATAATTTTCCAAGTGTATCATCACATGGTCGAATTTGGATGATGGGCTTCAGTTCTTCATGACCACTATGCTGACTCCCACAAAAGCAGGAAACCAAACCCTATTTTTTAGGCATAAGATTCTTTTCCTTCTTTGAACATTCTGACCATCATTTAAACTTTATTTCGTGGTCCTTGGCTGTTGAAGATTATCTTAACATGTCTCAATGCCCATCTCCTAACCTCCAACTATCCAAAAATTGATGAAAAACTTGTTCAAAAGGCTGTAATTTATGGCGCTATGAAAACACAACAGTTTCGTAGCGCCCTTTGTAGCGCTGCCATTTCAAAAAAATTTCTTCAAAAACTTGGTTATTTCCCTATGCAACATTTTAATCATCTTTAAATACATCTTCCATAACAATTAGAGCTCTTAAATCATCCTTTAACCCCTTGAAATATGATCAAAAGGAGCCGAGTATTTTCGTAGCGCTTTATGCTTTTTTACACTAAATGCGCTACGAAACTACTGAGTATGCAGATTCTTCAAAAATTTGCCAAGTGAAAACCATGTTTGCATCCAAAACTCAAAACATAACCTTTCTTCAGTATTTACAATTCATACAAACTGTAAACCCTCTTCATTCTAACTTTCTTAAGGCATTCATTCTTCATTTGCAATACATCCTTGCAGATTTTTCCTATTTTTTCCTGAAAAATATGTCTTGGAACAGAGCCTATATCTCCTAATCCCTGATGTAGTTTGAGAAAGTGAAGGAGGTTTTTGTATGCCATTATGGCTTGAATACAAATTCTCTTGGTTTTTTGAAACACATCTCCTGCTGTCTAGAAACGGCATTTGAAAAACATGTGTAAAGTAGGAAAATTATTTTTCTGAAAATAGGGCTTCAATGAAATCCTTGTATCTCTCAACTGATAACACCTGTGAGAAAAGTGAGAGAGGATTTTGTAGCTGGGGATTTGGTGAAGACAAACCTCTTTCATAATTCCAATTTTTTTTTTCATTTGGCTAGAGACTGAACTTGAAGTTGACTGCTAAACAGTCATGTACAAGATAGTTTCGTCACAACAGTTTCGTAGCGCATTTTATTTTATCAATTTCTGCCACCTCCTAATGAATTTGAAGAAAATGAGAGAGATTTTGTAGCTAGGTCTGTTATGAAGACAAACCTCTTTCAGATTTCAAAAATTCGTTTTGAGTTGCTCATAAACCACCTTTGAAGTTGACTTCTCAAAGTCAGAAAAAACAGAGTTTTGTTGTTTACGCTACAAAACTATCAGCGCTTTCATAGCGTAAAATGAATTTTTTGAACTGGTGGCACTACGAAAATGAGGTTTCTTGGCTAATTAACTAGTTTTGACATGAAACTTTTAGGAAATGACCCACAAATGAAAATGATGGACATTTGACAATGAATGGACCTTAAAAAAGACTTTATTTGAACTTAAGGATGGGCTTTGAACTTATGAAAATATAACCTACCCTTGATCAAATCCTATATTTACTTCTAAACCCAATTTTGAACCATGACCAAAAACAAATTTGACACAATGATGTTTTGAAGTTTTTTGGGTGATTACACCTCATATCCCTAAACACTATTTCCCATAAAATTCCCTTTCCCCATATCCTATCCCCAAATTCACCTTCAACACTATCACCTACTTCCCTAGGGTTTGAACAAAAACACACCATGGCAGCAGAAGGAGAACATAAAATATCACATAGTGAGGAAGAGGTAACCCTGGCTAGGAGGCCACATAAAGGGGGTAGGATAATCAGACATGAACCTATCAAAACTAGGGAACTTTTGGCTTCTCCAATGATAGTAACATGCGTCAAACATGTTGGTTGTTATGATTTCTGTGAACAAATTCAGAGGGTCCAACATCATTCCATGTTAACTAGGCTTTTCATATCTAAACTCCATAACAACCAGGTTACCATAGTTGGTGTCACCTTTACTGTCTCAACTGCCATCATTTCAGCTGACACAAGGATCCCAAATGTTGGGGAAAGGTGGTTCAAAAAGAGTGATTTGGAAAATCAACACTTTGAGCCGTTTTTAAAACCTGGATACAAGAATGAGAAAAAGAGGACGTTTCTTTTTTCCTACCTCTTGGACAGATTTTCACCCATGATAAAGATAATAATGAAGTACTTTACATGTGAAGGTATATTCTCAAGGCTGTATACCTATAACATCTCGCTCCTAATGCATTTCACTAGGGTAAGGATGCTCAATATACCTTACTACCTTTTCTGGAGTGTTGAAAAGATGGATTTTATTGGTTAGAAAAGGGAGTATGAAAACCAAATGAAAATTATTTTCCATCATTCCCTTATCAAAATAATTTTCCTTGGGCCATCTCAATGAGCTCAACATTGCATGGGACACCTTCATAGCCCATGATATCTTCAGAGATCCTCCTACTCAACAAGCTCAAAATATGCCTTCATCATCTCAATCATCCAGTTCCATCCCTCCATCTCAGCCTACTATATATTCACCATCATCATATCAGTCCTCTTCATCCACTTCATCAACATTATCTTCATCCCACACGGAGACTGAATCCCCTATCATAAATGAAATATATGAGGCAGAGTGGGCTAGTATGGT
Source organism: Pinus albicaulis (assembly GCA_034641835.2). NCBI lineage: Eukaryota > Viridiplantae > Streptophyta > Pinopsida > Pinales > Pinaceae > Pinus > Pinus albicaulis. Next base: position 1,510,569,926 of record CM076581.1, on the reverse strand, counting down.
TGAGGTTGAGCCATTTTCAAAAACCCACCAGAGAGGCCACATGCATGTGTTTTCTCCACAGATAGTGGGAGGGGCCATGTCATCTACATCATCAAAATAGGTGGACAAAGAAAAATGAAAGTTGATTGAGACAAAAACTCGGCCAAAGGTAAAACATGATGAAAAACTCCATGATACTGAGCATAAGTTTGAGTTGGTTGACCTAGGTGATGATGATGACATCCAGATCATTAATATGGCTATTAAAAGTAAGGATGCAAAAATCAGAGACCTCCGAACCAAACTTGATAGAGCTAAATATGTTGTACACTTCCTTGAGCAAGAAAATGAACAAATGAAAACCAAACAAGTCATTGATGAGGTGAATTATTTCACTGCTCAAAGGGAGGCTCAAAATGCCAAAGTCATGCTAGATGAAACACTGGATAAGTATGGATTACTTGATGATGAAGAAGAATAGGTACTAAGACAGAGACCTAGAACTAGAGGGTTGAAAAGAGCTCTAGCTCTAGAGAGACAAAGGGAACTTGAGCTAGCTGATCAGGTAACCCTAAATGAGTAGCTTACTATTGTGATAAATGAGAACAGGGAGCCATGGCTTGATAGAGCCAATCAACACTTGGAGAACCTGCTAGCAAAGGAAAATAAGGAAAATGATTTGTTGAGGAGGAAGGTCAAACTCCATGCCCGGAAAGATAAAATTGCATTGGCCAAGCTCAAAAGAGCCAATGCAAAAATTGAAGAGTTGACCATGGAGGAGAAGAAAAAGTTGGACATACTTGCTGAGGCTTTACTCCAAGCCTAGCCACCTCATCAACATCCTCTTCAAAAATTGTGAGAAATTTTGAAACATTTTTCTAAAGTTATGTGTGACTGTGATTTTCTACAAATTCAAATATCAGAAAAGCGCTGCGCTTATGTTTGGGGTACTTTTTGAGAGAAATAAAAACACCATGAGATTTGTAATGACATACACATCTAGAAAAACCACTTTTCCAAGCTTGGTTTGCAGTTTGAGGAGGTGAAAAAGGAAAAAAACCACCAAAAAACCATGGTTCTGCCCCTATTTTTGCCCAGGCGCTGCGCTTATACCAGTCTTGGGAGATTTCATTTTTAATGGGTTAAATCAGCACCATTTTCAGAACTGGAGGAATATTCAGAAGAGGACATGATAAGATTTCTAACAAGCTATCCTGGGCCCAATTTGGACATCGGGAAGGCCTCCAAAAGTGGCCTTGCACATGGAGGGCGCTTATGACACAACAAGGGCACTTATGACAGGAAAATGACGCTTATGACAGTTTAATAATTTTTTTGGTTTTTCACTTTAATTTTTGGTTTTACCTCAAGAAATGATTTTACTATCAATGTAATTAATCATGATATATGTAATTATGTAAAAGATAAGTTACCTATGGTTAGATTCATTAGGTAAACTTATTCTTTAGTCAAAGATGAATCAGTTTGAATGTAATGAGGAGTGAGTCACTTGGACCATCCTACACTTCAGTTCGGAGTTCAGTATTTTGTGGATCTTTTCCTCACCTCATGGATTCGACCCTTGAGGACGATTGAAGCTTGTTTTGATGTCTATTTAGTCCATCACTTGACTCTTACCAAGGGTTGGAATCAGTTTGGATGTTAGCTTTGTAATTAAGGAACTATTGTACTAAGTTTGGCCAACTAATAAAGAGGAGTTGCAACTATTTTATGGGATACTTGTGGTATTGATGTCTATCATTGTATTTTTTTCAATATCATATGCCAGAATGTATTGTATTCATGTTCACTTCATTTCTATGTTATGATCTCTTTCAAGTTTGATATTCAAAATACATGCTTTTTCATGCTCTGGTTTGGGGAATTAATCATAGTTTGTCCATTTTCCTATGTCTATGAAGAATACATTTCCCATGATCTTCCTAGCTTCTTTTCAATCTCAACACAATTCCATCACAATCATATTTAAGTGATAAGCCTTGTGCCTACCTTCCCCCTTCATCCCTGCAACCTTATCTCATTTTCCCTGACCTAGCTCCCTTGAACTAATTTCTTCATCCAGTGATAACCCAACCAAAATCAAATCAAAACAAACCCCTGCACTCAATATCTAGCCTAAAAACCCTAATTTCTCCAGCCCTCCTGGCTGTGACCTTTTTGGAGAGAGCCCTCTCTAACTTGATAGGGCTAGCTATCAAGTCAAAAGCTTGGTATGCGGTTACCTTTGTTGGGATTCCTTCTTTAGCCTTGCGAATCTGGTGGAGTGATAACAAGTTCTTCAACTACAACTTTAGTAGAAGAAGTTGGTGAATCTCTTGGTTGGATTTATATCTATGCAACTCAGGGAGTCCATGTCTACTTATAAATGATGGGATGCAAGTTTCAACGGATGGTGTGGCACTACGAGGTCTAATGGGAGTGAATGGTGATGTTGGAATTGAACTTCTATGTATAATTAAAAATATACCCCTAGAATCCCTTTCTATATGCATAAATGATTTTCATAATGCCTTAATTATGCATCTACAAAATTAAAACTGAATGCACCTAAAATGATATGAAAACGAAGAATGGAATCCTATATGCACCTTTTGACAACGACCCCAAAATGTTGGGTAATTTAATTGACCTTAAATTACTTCATTAATTGTCAATATATGTTTGTGTACTTATGAAGTGTATGTGCACTACATATGCTAGGAATTTTACCTTTGGATGAAATTATTCTAAATATGGACAAATTTTAAATGAGATTAGAGAGTATTCACACACAAGTTCTTTCTATTTAAAGTTACATCAAAACCCAAATGCTAGCTGAATTGAAATCTATTTCTTGAAAATTATTTTAATTGTATAATTGAAAATATACTTCTAATTGCATAATTTAAAGTCTATCTCTAGTTGCATAAAGGAAAGGCTAATGCTAGATTGTAGAAAGAGGCTTCAATACTAATTGCAGAATTGAAAATTTAACACTACTTTGCAGAAAGGAACCTTAACACTGATTGCATAAAAGGATTCTCAACTTATATTTGCAGAAGAGGAAATTAAATATGATTGCATAAAGAAATGCTAACATAAATGTTTGCAAAATGAAAACCAAACAAGAACTTGTAACTTCAAATGAATACTGATGTGCGCAAATAACTCTAAAAGACATTTCTTGTTTATCCATGAAATTATCTGAGTAAATAAGACTAAATTGCTGGAAGGAAATGCATGTGAGAAGTAAATATTTTTGGTGTTTTTCTTTTATGAGCACTTTGAAATCGAAAAACAGATGATTAAAATGTATAATGCAACTATTCAAAATAAAACTTCATGAGATTTCTATCTCCACGATTGAACAAGTCTCCTGCACGCTCACTTGATCTCATCACGATCTCCTACTGAAATTTTCTTTAACGACTGCACCTTCATAACCAAATTTTTACTTTGGGTTTGACTCTTAGATCTTTCGATCTATGTAACCTGCTAAGTCATGCAGATAGGTGGAAATCCATGAGGTGAACATCTATCATCTTTAGGTACCTTTCCTTCCTTCATTGGAGCATTCCAACCTATCTAATCATGTATATGGCTACATAATTCAATATTAGTTAGGAATGATCAAGATTATATAATTGTAGATATTTTTTCATTATAATTCATAAAGAAACATAGATTCTAAAACATGGATGATTAATAACTTTTATAAGATGATATAACCTTGAGTACACCGAGATTGCTACAAAAATGGTCACAAAAAGATAAAGGAGAGGGAAATAGGTAGTTAAAAAGGAAACAATTTAAGGCTTCAACACATAGTATTTCTAAGTCTAACGCTTTTTGGAAAATATCATAATCTAAAAAGACAACATAGGAACCTATGTTTATGTATGTACACAGGTACACTCAATGATGATTGTGTATATTGAATACTTTGAGGAATCTGTTGTCTGAACATGGATTGAAATATTGATAGTAGGTATAAGTGAAGTGTGATAAGAAATAGGAAGATAGCTGAGAAAGGTGGCCAAAAGAAAACGTGACACAAAATTTTAAGAAAATTAAAGTCGTGATAAAGAAATTTTTGGAAGCATATTTCCACAAGCATTACTTATGCCTGTTGACATGTGCAGTGCTAACATAGAAAGTAAAACATGCCCCCAATCATTGGTACATCAGGTAAGTACCTTGAAGAATTTCAATATGAATTTCATAGACACAAAAGATGTATTGTCAAATGGTGGATTGAAAAAAAATATTATTACATGATCATTATGTCAAGATAACCACACTGACATCATGTGTTGAGGCAGCTACCAGGTACGGAGATGGAAGGAGGAAGGATCCCATAAATAATTTCACTTCAAAAACAAGGGGAGCACATGTGACCTATGGGTCAGCAAGGTATGATGGTAATAATTAGTAATGTAAATTTTTTGGGTAGCTTATGTTGATTTAAGCATGCCTGTACTACTCTAGGTTGCACCCTTGACTTTTCATAGCGGTTTCTTTTAATATTACCTTGTGCTTTTAACCACAAACGTTTACTAGAGAAAGGTCAGAAGAAAAAGAATAAAATAAAGAAAACCAACTAAACTATATAACCATGATTTTTGCATGAAACAATCGACATATAATTAACGAGGACATGACTAGGTCCATTTGAATAGAGGACAAGATAATATTACCGTGAAAGTGGTAAATTGAAGAATTTTTCCTAAAACTCGGTAATGTTATGTGGTGGCATATTGGATATCATGAAATTATGATGGCGCCTAAAGAAAAAATCATTGGTTACAAGCCATCATGGGGACATGGTAAGGAAAAATATTTCTTGAATATATATATATATATATATATATATATATATATATATATATATATATATATATATATAACAAGTAGGACTCCTCTGAAAGTCGTATAATAAGGTATTCATTATTCTTATGAGTGGGATAATTTTTTTGTTTATGAACATCCCAGCAGACTTTACAGGTCAAATGTATTTAATCTGTTGTTGAAAGAAATAAATAACATGTTGTGAACTAAAATATAAGGAAAATAACTATGTTATAGTAACATAGAGAGTGTGAGACCGTTAATAAGAATAGAAGTGCAAAAGGGAGGACTCCCCTGACTGTACTAAGAAGTACAATTGTGCATAAAATTCATCAACAACCTAAAATGCAGGATGAAAAAGGGCCAAAATTGAAGGAATGATGCAAAGTGGACTCTTGTTTGCACTAAAATAAAATAGCCAAGCAACCTAGGACGAGAATAACTAAGTTATTTGAACAATTAGAAAACAATATAGCTGCCTTGAACATGAAAATAATAGGAAGTTATCCTAAACTTTAACTCATGTATGACTAATGCGTATGTAACGTTTGAACTAAGATAAAATAATATTAATGCTATCTAGTATGATAATACACTAGTTGCAATCTATCATAAAATATCAAAAATAGTAAATGGTTTCTAAAATATTATTACTGCAATGAATGTAGTGCAAATGGAATTGGTGCTTCCATGGTCTGAAATTTAAAGTGAGACCACATGATGGGGTCCTTGTCGATTGGACTAACCACTGAATAAGTAAAAAAAAAGGATTTATTGTTATTGCTGATAAATTTACAATGATGTTGCTAACTCTTAGTGAGTGTAGGTTACTAACCCTTGATGGGTTGTGATGGATGCTGATGAACCTTTCCGAGTACATAAATAAAAACTAGTGGTGTTTGTAATAAAATTGGAAATAATATATATATATATATATATATATATATATATATATATATATATATATATATATATATATATATATATATATATATATATATATATATATCTTTGTGTGTGTGTGTGTGTGTGTTCTTAAATAATGAAGGATAAAAACCAACGAAAACCATAATGATTGTGGATGTAAGTCAAAATAGATGGAGTATTCCTTGAAAAACCTGACATATTCTCAATCAAATAAAAATTATACTACAGAAGTAAGCAGTTACCTAAAGTGAGTGTAGTGGAAGCACCTCAGTCGGGAAAGGCTACATGAAAGATGAGAATAAAGATTATATGCAAGAGGAATATTCTAGCTTGTTTTGAAGGCTAGGAAACACCGAGGATGATATTTTGCTCTAGGGGGGGAGGATGTAACACCCTTGAGTGAAAAGTAAATATTTTAATTACTTTTACTGCAAAGACTTGGTAAATCATGGGCTAAGTGGAAAGCCTATTGGAAACGTTTAATGTTTAAAATTTTATTTTAAAAAGGTTATGGAAAGTCTTGGAATTCATGGGAAAAGACCCTAGATGAAAATTTTCATTTACTAGAAAGTTAGAAGACAATTATTCCTCTCCCTAGAGATAAATAATCTCAGTTGGGACAAGGGAGCCAAAAGGGTGAGATGGAAGAAAACTTGAGGAAACCTTGAAGACTTGGTACCTGGTTGGAGGACGTCCAAGAGAGGACAATCAAGATGCAATATTATGACCCTCATACAAGACGCTGTTAAGGGAGGTAGGACGCTGTCATTTTGGGAATTATAGAGTTGTTCGGTGGTTAGTCGAAACCACAAGACAAACTGGTGAGTCTGGGAGTTATTTGGCAGGAATGGTGTGGTATTGATGCTTGAGAATAGACCTTGTTAAGTCATTGTCTATCAACTGCTCTGGAAATTGAAAAGGCTCGAGGGGAGAACTAGACGTGATTTCCATTATCATTGGTTGGGAGGAGTGTCCTTTCACCTGGTTGAATTCCCTAGTTTCCTAAACCTAAAAACTATAAGTGTAATAAAGAAACAAGATTATGATGAAACTGGAGGGTTTGAAACCCCATAATTGTTACTGAATTTCAAAGATACTAAATTTGTGCACAAAATCATATTCCAAAACAATATATCTATCATAGTGAGGAAAAAATAACTTACAACGATTAACCAGAATAAGAAAAAATTTGTTTGAAAACCTTACTTCACAAAAGGGGCACTAGAACCCAGTCAAGATACTTGTAATTTATTGGCTATAAGCAAAATTTGAGTTTATCTACTCAGGGATAAATTTTAAAGAGTTTACTGGAGTTGCGACACCCAAGTTCTTAATAATACCGACCACTAAACTATGGAAGGGTTTATGAACTGAAACCCAAATACATTTGAACAAGGGTTACAAACCTAGAATCCTCCTAAGGAAAGAAATATGGAAAAACAAATTAAGGAACCTGGTTGCACGAGAAACCCTGAGCAACACAAACTTTGAGCTACAACAGGATCAAGGATAAAGAAGTACCTACGTTGTTCATAACTAAAGAAAGGAAGCTAGCGTAAACATTTTAGCCAACTGGCTGCATCAAAATAAAATTATCTGTGTGAAATGGAACCCACCATCTCCTAACTCTTTGAACAAAAATATGAAACCCTGGTAAATTTTAGGAGTAGAAAGACCAAGAAAAAAAAATTACGGTCTAGGGAGAGGGTTAATAAAACTACTTACCACTATTTTCAACCCATAAAACCTTCATCATGGTGAGGAAGTAAATAGGTCCCGAGCCCCCACATCCAAGGGACTTTTGTAGCAAGCGATCACCACCTTCAGCCATCAATAGTGAAAAACATAGAAATTAAAATGAGTTAAGCAGTAAACAACAAATAGTCACTGGCTATGTGTAACTAACCATGATGATGAGGAGTCAACAATGTCTTACCAGTACGTAATAATGAAGTTTTAGAGGCCAGTGGTAAAATTGATAACAATATACCAATTTGTCTGAAGGGAAATCTAGAGCTTCGACCGTGATGAGCGATTGAGTAGAATGAGCGGTGAAGGGCGAACGAGGGTAGGGTAGTTTCCATAACAACCTACCCTCTCTACCACCATCAATTTGAAAACCCTATTTTCAATGGAACCGATGACCGACACCTCAGTCGATCCAGATTGTCGGGGTTGTGGCGATGTGACAACCTTGACGATAACATTGTGTTTTCTGGAGGGTTCGGTGAACCCATAATATAGTAAGCTCGATTTAATACCGAATTGTGTCATAAACCCAACTGAAGTGTATTATTTACCGAATTCTTAACAAAGGGCATATTAAAGGATTGCAGAAGGAGTAAAGATTGAAAGGATTGAGCCACATGTTTAGCATATTGTAATCAGATACACATGCATAGGTACATTCCTAAACACACGACGAATATCAACAAGGAATAATTCCAACCATGGTTTCAAATTCAATATAAAAGAAATAAATCTTAATTACCTTAAACAAATATTAGAAGAACATAACACAATTTAATCCACCAATAATAGAGTATTTACAGAGTTAATGTGCATGCTTTTGCAATAAAAGTGGTTTCCTGTTGATTTTTTTGTGGCACTGAAGCAAAGGAAGGGGTTGTAGGAACTGGTTGGACCGGGGTCAAAGTTGCATAAGTTTTTTGTTGGTTGGGAGGAGTGTTTGCGGGAGGATCAATGTACCATAATGGGATCCCCAAGTTGATGTCAAGAAGACTCAATGTAGCCATTATAGGAGTAGCAAAGACTCTTAGGGAGGAAATAATAAAGGTATCTGACTGGAGGGGTAATGACCTAGAAGAACTGTTTCTAGATGGGAAACATTAGAGAAATTTTGAGGTCTAAAATGGGCCTCATAAGGAAATAATAAAATAATAGCTAAACCAATAAAATAATATTTATAAATTTGCAATTCACTTTTTGCACCAAAATCCATGTAACCATGGTTAAATTCAATTCAAAAGTTGTATCAAAATAAAATTAATAAAAAAATTGTATTGATGTGACTATAAATAAGAATGAGCTTTCAAGAAAAAATCATTATCTTTGCACAACTAATGCATTTTTACTTTGTACTTAAATAACTTAAAATAAAATATGAATATAAATTCTTAAATTCTTAATTATAGAATATACTATTAATTAAATTTATATTATTTAAATTATATAATAACATGTAATTAATGTACTATATAAAAATAATATAATATAATATATGTAATATATTGTTTTATGTATGAATTCTATATTACATATTGAATTTATTTGATTTATAACATAAGAATAATAATATATAATATAAAAAGGAATATTATATATATTTTATAACATTTAGATTATTTTTCATAATATTATATATATTAATTTAAGTATAATGAAATGAATTGAGCTTTATTTAAAATTAAAGAAAGCTCCAAACTATGTTGAACTTAATATATCTTTTTTCAATATACAAAATTAATATACCTTTTTTCATCCTACAAAACTAAAATGTTTTTTTTCTTTCTTTTTAATCTAATTTTAATATGTTTATATTGCTATTAATATAATATAATATTATTTATAGATTTGATTTATCCTAAAACTACAATGTTACATTTTTATTTATTTTGATTTCATATGTATAGATATTAAATTATAATTAATTTGAAATTGTAATATTAAATAAAATGAGATGAATATATAATTTAAAAATAAATATTTGAAAATATGCAAATATAATATTTATTGAAAAGTGTGTAAATACATGAAGATTGTGTAGGGATATGCATTGTTTCTTTCAAAAATATGAAATGAAAATAATAATATTTTATTCAAAAACTGTGAAATGACATTTAATATGAGGACTTTACTTTATGAATTTAAAAGTACTTAGAGTACTACCATGGTTAACCATGATTTTTTATCCACCATTGAGAATGTGACAAGTAAGTACCTTTAAATCAAGCAATGCCACCTCAACCATTAGGGATGATGTCATCCCCTAAAATGTTATTAGTTCTCATAAAGTGAATTTTCATTGTACATTTTCCTGAGGAGGCCCATTTAGACCTAAAAATTCCCCTAACGGACCTGGGGGAATGATTCTTGGTTGAAAAAGGCTCAGAGGGACACCAGAAGAAGAGAAATGGTCTGGAGGAATTGTTCCTAGAGGACTAATTGACTCTTGATCAAGGGGATATGGAGGAGCTGACTGCTAGGAAAATATACTAGACCACTTAATAGCGGCCTGTGACGAATGAAGCATGCCTTAGAAGGAGTAGTTGGCATGAAATAATAAGCCCCAAGTAGTCTAGAATATTTATAGACTCCAGGGGAAACATCAATAAGGGTAGGGGTGGTCTTATTCCTAGTCATCGATGAAATAGTGGTTTGAGGAGAGGTTTGAGACTTAGGGTCATATTAAGTCAACTTATTGATAGTGAAAAAATTTCCATTGTGAGGGAAGCACATCTTGGGAAAGACAGAGGATGTGACAACTGACATGGCGTATGTATAACTAAGACCTAGCAAGATGTTATAATATAAAGGGGCATCAAGGACTTCGATATCAATCGATACTGCTTTTTTAGCAACAGTGATGGGGAAATTCCAATACAAACTGAGGGGTTGTGAAGGGTGACCGTCCCAAGCACGAAGAGTGATAATGGATGGTGTCAGGCTAAGGAACCAAGTTTCTTCCAAATACTATCTTCCATCGCACAGGTAGAGGCACCTTCGTCTATTATACACTATTGGACAATGGCGTTTTTTTATGGAGACTTGTATTTTAAAGGAAAATAAATTTTCACTTTATCAACATCAAATATAATCAAATGATCATTAGAGTGATCCACAAATCCCAAACTAGATAATAGAGCTTTCCGTTGGGATGTTCACATCTGAATTATTTCCAGCATTGACATGGTGGTAGGAGGCTGCACCAAGTCATCTATTATACTATATGTATGGGAAACTTTGTAAGAAGCATAATTTTGACGTAATTGAGCTTTGGTGATCTTAGGGTGAACCTATACCTTCGTCAAAGGGATCTATAAGGTACCATTTTGTGACAACAGGGGCTTAGTGGAAACTTTGGTTTTGGAATTAGTCACTGACTTATCAAAAAGATTGTCATATAGGTGTGATCGAGTCTGGAGATTGATGTCTTCCGAATTCATCATGAATATATGGTAATTATTTTTTCTAGATTGCAAAGTTTGAGGAGTTGAAGGATTCTAGGTGGGTTAGGCAGCCACATATCCTTGATGAGAGAATGGATTGGTAAGCACCGTCAGCTGTGAATAAGAGGGAGGAGGAGGTGGAGCAATAGGCTTAGGTCCTCTAGAAGAAGTTGTTTGAGCTTCCCATGTATGACGCATTTGAGGTAAAAGGGTACATTCTTGAATATAATGGTCAAAATTCCTACAACAAGCACAAGGTTTGTTAGTTATAAGAGAGTTATTCTGCTTGGGTTTTTTTCCCTATTGTTGGGTTGTGATAGTAGGCTAGTTGTGTTGGTTAGCTTGAGGTTTTTGGTTCTTGTTACTGTTACATGTCGATTTGGGCATCATTCCAAAAAACGGATCAGTATTCATTAGGGTCTATCATACTCTAAATTGGTTGGTACATGCCCTAAACAAGTCTTCACATTGATGGTCTTCCTTCATGAAAGTTTCACTGCTTAGATGCTAGTTGAAGTGCCCCATTGAGCCATCAACGCACCCTAGACAGCTAGAATTGCTTTGAAGATAATCTACTCCCATGCAAGGCTGTGTTACAGAGGATCTAGGCCCACTTTGGAGTGTGTTGGTCAACTAGGAGCGAATTGTTCATTGGATTCCTGGAATCTTCCATACTTCCAGTGAATTCTAGAAATTGTTCCAGCTTTCACCTCATCTGATAGCCTCGAATTTGGAACCCATGAAGTCATTAAACCTCTTATCCTCCTATAGCCATGAACAAGGAAACCTCTTCATCCATTTTTAGGAAATCCATTCAATGATTTATTTATGTCAAACTACCTTCATCTACTTATAAATAGAGCACTGAACATAGTGCATAAGAGAGCAAGAATTTGTGCTAAGTAGAGTTATGCTGGTGAGATATCAACTCTTGAAGGTGTTTTGCATGTACTGTGATGTTGCTGGATTGTTGATGCTGGATGTTTGAGGATGGGACTCAAGCTGGATGAGTGACAACTAATCGATCAACTGGTTGTACTCTTCCTTCTACTTCATAATAAAGACATTTGTTCCTTTCCCAATGCATGTGTTAATGATGTTATATGTGTATTAATGAGTTTAATCGATTCAATTTATTTAGCTTGAATAGATCGTATTTCCTTTATGTTGTTTTTTGTCTTTTGTTTGCCATGGCATGTATAAATCAAGCGAGTTAAGTTGGATGAGAGTGAGGAAAGCGACGAAGGGAGGCAAGGGAAAGAGAATAGATTACAATTAGGTTTCTCTCCCTTTATCTATTCACTTTAAGGAAAAGTTCAAATATCTTTCTTTCTGTTGTTCTAAGTAAACCACCCACTTAGGGAAAGCATACTTATCCTTAGGTTTGTATTTCCATGAAACAAATTGGCAACCATACTGGGGATCGACAGATCGTCCCTGGTGGTTTTGTCCTTGTCCATCAACATCTAGTAGACTTTACCTACTTATTTTCAGTCATTTGAATGTGTCTTAGCAAAAGTAGTGTGATTGCTTACTTTTTCAAAGAGTCTTCTGGCACCAACACATTGTTGGTCTTGACACAGTGCTATGCATAACACGTCTGGCTTAGGGATAGTGCTCTGCAATGCACTGTCTCCCACTCAGGGGTGAATTGCCCCTATGACCAACCAAAATCTATCTATGTTGTCTTTTTCCAATTCATGTCAGTGTTAGCATGATGAAGTTTTGAGTGAATGAATACCTCTAGAGACCAGTTTTCATTTACTCTTCTTGCATCATTTTGGATTTGTTTGATCAATGTTTCTTTGTGTTTTATTTATCATTATTGAATAGTTCCAAAGTTAAATTTTACATTTAATCAATTCATTATTTTTGAAAAGAGGAGTTTTCGTTTCAGCCTTCGTTTCCCTTGAAAGTTTTGAATGATTGTTTGTGCATTAGTTTCTTTTTCGTTCATCTAAACTTAAAGGAAAATGAAGAGAAAAAACATACATTTTCATTTAGGGATTGTGAGTGCTACTTGAGGAATATTTAAGGGAAAATTTGCATTTAGATGTGCTCATTGATGATTGCAAATTATCTGATTGCTCTATCGCTACTAGCTATTTTTTCATTATTGAAAATCAATTCGAAACGAATGTTTATCATTTAATTGCATTCTAGGAATGTTCAATACATCTCACGGTGAATCTGAAAGACAAACTGATAATCAAGTGTTACACCATTTTTTGGTCATCTAACCTGTTACTATTAGATGGACCTAAGTACACCATATAAGACCAATTTTACCCTAAGTAAAATTTCTTTCACTATGAAAAATAACTTAGTAAACCACATTTATTAAGTTTTTTATGGTCTAAACAAGAAACCCCATAAGGAAATATTAAATAAATCCACATTTGTTTGATTTTCCTCAAGAATAATTGGTTAAACAACATTTTAATTAATATTTCTGGCTATATTTAACCCAAAACAAGAAAATTAATTACATAAATTATTATTTATATTATTATTTTCTAGGAATAATTATTTAAACCTTATTTAAATAATATTCCTTGTTAAATTTAACTAAATCATTCATAAATAATTAAATAAATAATTATTTATTTGATTATTACTTAACCACATCCTTAAAATAATAAATAAATTGTTTATTTATTTATTATTTACAAATAAAGGGGTTTGACCCAAGTCAAATTCTTTTTCCCTGCAACAAATATAATAAAATATTCCATAAAAGTTGGATCTAGAATTGGTTAATAATATTTTAATTATGCACCAATATCTAGACTAACTCAATATTTTGTTATAAATAGAAGGGTTAATCCATTCACTCACTACCTTTTGTTTCCTAAAGATCACTCTGGATCTATACTTTTGGTCTGACTTTGATTCACCATCATTATCATATTTTGCTACCATTTTTCTTGTGAGCTCCCTTTGAGTTCCTTTTTTGTCTGGGTTTTCTAAACCATCAAGGGAGAGGGATTTTAGATCTGAAGTGCTGAGGACTTACAAGAACCCATCCCATTGAGGGAGACTGGTAACATCTTTCTATGTTCCCTTCCCAGGTGTCAAAAAATACAAAAAATTCTCTAAAACAATCTTGTTTTGTCTATTGGATGCATGGAGAATCTCTTGCTTTTATTTACTGCTTAATGTATTTTAATGCATAGATCTAGATTTTTACAACATTTATCTTGGTCAAATAATTGCAGATCTAAAGATATTGGCAACCATCTTTGCTGTTAGGGTTGTTTGTTATGCATGAATAAAGTGAGCCTTTTTCGTACGCTTGTGATTAAGATTCATACTAACAACTGGCAACTCCACAAGGGTTTATGATTACGACCTATGTCGTTTTTTAGATCCCTGCATATCCAGTTGCTTAAAACCCTAGGATTTCTCTTCAACTTCTTTTTTTTTCTCTTCTTGATGTTGTTTTTAACCTATAAAACCCTAAAACATTGAAAATTCTAACTTCCGTGTGTTTTCGGACCTATTGCGCAGGTGACAGGCATCAATTACAGCTGAGATGACAAAATTTTCTGAAACTTGCTCCCGAGATTGCCAGAAGTGCAGGTCACACTTTTCGGGCCAAAACCCGTGACTTGAACCTTCAGGGTGCAGAAAATAGGCCAAAATCTGCGACCTTTACAGAAAACAGGTCAGAAACTATGACTTGGACTTTTTGCGGGATTTTTTTTGAGATTGTTCTGGGTTTGTCTGGGCCTCTGTTCAGGGTTGTCTGACCTCCGTCTCCACCCATTTTGGACCTGTACTTGTTCTTTTTTACTCATCAAAGTGGGAACCTAGCCCCCTAGGGCTTCAGTACCCTTCACCTTTCGTGGAAGAGTTTTAGCTGCTATAAGTTGTCTAAAATTTCAGTGTGTTCAACCATTTTATAGATATGATACCTTACCTTCAGATCCACTTCAGATTGGTTATTTATCCATCGAAAACACCTCCTTTTTTTTTTGGGTTTTCTTCTAGGGTCCCCTCCACTTCCCTCCAAGTTATAGCCTTTCGCCACCTCATTTACAACAAAATTTCCTCTAATTTTTTGTTGTTTTTCTGCACCTATTTCCAGCAGATTTGACCTCTAGACCATTGTCCCTCCTGAATTTAGATCTATTGTATATTTTGGTGTGTTTTGAATAGATTTTTTCCCACCTACAGACTAGTTGTTGAGAGGCCTACCTCTTTGGGTTTAGATTAATACATAATTAGTTGTTTATTTTCTGTTATTTCAGTTTCATATACTGTTATCTGCAGGTTTATTTACAGTTATACATCACACTTTTTCTTTTTCTCTACAAACGTCTGGGTTTAAAAATTAAAATTTACACACTTAACACACACACCCTAAGTGAAGAAGATCCTGGTTAACATCGCCAAGAAAACACTTAACATTGTAGTCAATTGATTCTGCACCTCTCTGCCCTTGTTTCGACATTTTAATCAGTTGATCCTGCACCCCCTTTCCCTTGTTGGTCTCTCTTCCCTTTGTGCCATGTTTGTGCCTTCATCATTGCGCCCCCAAGGAACTTATCCCAGAGACTTCTTGGCCTTCACCCTCAGTTTCTGGTAGGAAGAATTAATCCTCCACGTAGGATTCGAGTTAGTCCTCCACTGAGTCCGCACTCCGACTCCTCTTCTGGTTCATTGAGTTCTCCTTCTGGTTCTGCCCTCGGTTCTCCCCCTGTCACCTTCACCATGTTTGGTTCAGGACCTAACGTTGGTGGTAACCTTGGTCTTAATGTTAGGAATACTACTAGTGGGACCGCAATAGGAACTACCCCGGATGCTCCCTTGCTCCCCTATATGGCAGGCCTCAGTCTTCCCGATTTTGACCAGTTGATCAATGACCCTATACGCGATGACGCTGGTTGGCTTGCTATGAAAACCAAGCTCCCTTCTCACATCCCCAAGTTTGAAGGTCTTGCTGGAGAAGGTCCTACAAACCATGTTCGATCTTTCCACATGTGGTGTTCGTCTAACTCCATTACCGATGACTCTATCCGTCTTTGGTTGTTCCAACGTACGCTTACTAGTGAAGCTTCTAAGTGGTATGTTGATCAGACCTCATCCTATCATACCACCTTTGTGACTCTTTCCTAGGCTTTTCTATCTTATTTCCATCTTCCCCTTCGTTATGACACTGCTACCGAACTTTTGACTTCTTTCCATCAATCGTTTGCGACCCGCCTATCCGATCATGTCTAGGAGTGGCAGAGAAGAAAGAGCCTATGTCAAGCCCCTACCTTCGAAGACCATGTCTACATGGACTGGTTCCTTAGATCCCTCTTGCCTTCTATAGGCAAATATTTCGCATCGCATTTCCCTCAAACTGAAGAAGCTGCTCTCTAGATTGCGTTAAAATATGACTTGATCTACGCTTAGTCGGGTTATGTTTATACCATCTTACCTGATCTTCCTAGACTGGGTGGTGTCAATGCACCGGGTGCATCTGATGCCATTGACGGTATTTTTGGAGCTCTTTCTCATCCATACGCTCAACTGCCCATGGGCTATGGTTACCCTCAGGGAGGGGCCAACACCTCCAGCGTTTTTCCCCCTCTCGATAGCATGTATCAGGATATGGCATGCCTCCTCCTTTTTCCCAACCTATTTACCACAGTTTAACTCAACCTCCTTATTATATGTATCCACAGCTTCATGCTCTAGCTCCTCAAGCATTAACACCTCCACCTCCCTTGCCTTCTCAACCCTTACAAAAATAACCACTGGCCCCTCAGGGGCAGATGTATGCACAACAGGGTGTGACTAATCCTCTTACTTCTAAAAAGAAGAGGAAAGGCACTCAAAATGAATCTGTCCCCGGTAATCCTGGACCTAATCCCCAAGGTAATGCACCTAACACCACTAACCAGCAACAGGGCACTCAGCCCAAGCAGGATAGGCCTGTTCGCACGAATAAGTCTTGTTCTTGCTGTGTTGTTTATGGTCATTACACGCACGATTTTCCTCTTTTACCATAGATGTGGAAGATGTGGGAGACTCAAGCAGCATTGCGAGGACAACAAGCCTCCCCTTCTGTCCCTCCCCATGCGGCGCCTAGTTAGCCGATTGTGTTTACTAATCCTTTCCCTCAGCAAGGATTTGTGGCTACCCAACCACCTAGAGGTCAGGCAGCCACTCAACCTCCTCCATCTGGTACCTCTGATTACTAGATTCTCATGATTAACTCTGAACAACCTATTACCATAGACCTCAACCTTCAAACTCAATCCTGTCAGTACAATAAGCCTCCTGCTACGTCTATCCCCGAGCCCCCTTCTTCAATTTCTACAGAGCCTCTTTCGACAACTAATGGTCCTTTGCAGATCCCTCAGCCCAAGGTGGAGGTTCATACCAAGATCCCTAAGGGACCATTACGCCAAAATGCTGCTTTTGGTAAAGCTACCCATTCGTATAGTATAGTAGATGATTTGTCACAATCTCTTGCTACCATCTCAACGTTGGAACTCCTCCAGTCGTGACCTTCACAATGAAAATCTCTACTATTTTCCATGGGCACCGTAGATCCTTCAGATGATTGATTGATCGTCTTCGATGTTGATCGGTCAGAACATCCTCCTTTTCCTACTTCTGTCGCCTTCCAAATCCCAGTCAAGATCCGGAACGCCAACGTTTCTCGTTGTATCATTGATGAGGGGGCATCCACTTGTGTGATGTCTGCTTCGGTTTGGAAGCAACTTGGATCACTTGAGTTGGCCCCTTCCACGATCAATCTCCGAGTGTGGGATGACTATGCCTCCCAACCCATTGCCCTGTTCCGAAATTGTCCTATTACTCTTGCAGGAAACACTGTTTGTGTTGACGTTGAACTCATTGATGCCCCCTTAGATTACAATATTCTATTGGGTTATAACTACACCTATGTGATGTCTGCTGTACCACCTGTGGTTCAGTGCAAGATGTCCTTTCCCCACAATGTAAAGATAGTCACCATTGACCAGTTGACATATTACGAACCGAAGTCTCAGACCTCCCCTGAGTCCATCATATCTTCGGTGGCCAATAAGCAAACTATTAACCCCTTGACCAGTGTCTCACCCAGAGTCTAAAAAGACTCCTCTTTGCTTGGTACATTCCCTGGTCTTCCTCCTCTTGTCTCTAATCCCAGTTCATCAAATGTTTGCATGATGCAATCATCTCGGGATTCCCTCAAGCGGCCCGCTTCAGATAGTCAGCAGCCCCGCCCTCCGCAACCTACTCCTAACCCTTCGATTCAGCCTTCTGGACCCCCTCCTCCTGGCTCTTCACCTGCAGCTAGTATCCATGAGCCTCTCTATCCTCCTGGAATGGTTCCTCCAGGCTTTAACCATCTTGGATCTGTCCCACCTGGCCATTACACCTCTGATTAGATACCGTTCGTAGCTCCCCCTCCTTGAGTGTTCTCAGTACCTGTCATGGCTACCCTATCCCTTCCTAACCTCACCTTGGGGTTTCCCGTCTGGTACATAGATCCCCCAACCGCTACCCTGCCTAGTCAACCCAAACCTTATCTTGATTTATCCCCGGTTTAACCGGTCCCCATGACTCCTCCCGCTGCTACAGTGCCTCAGCCACATCAACAGGAACCTCCTCCTGTTGCGACAGCTTCGGGTAAAAAGGGAAAAGCTCATAAGAGGGCATCAAAAGATAAGGCTGCCCCGACTGACCCTGCTCCTCCTCCACCTCCAAAGTCTTGTGCTTTGTGTGATGTCGTCGGTCATGCCACCCATAACTGTCCCAAGTTGCCTCATATCAAGCCCATGGTTAATGTTGCGTTCCCTGAGTCTACGGTCCCTGAAGCCTCTATTTCTTCCTCAACTACAGCCAAGAACCCTAAGACTATTCACACCAACCAACCTTGTTCTTTGTGTGATCTCGATGGCCATTATTCCCACCATTTTCCTTGCCTCACGCATTACCATGCCTCTTTGGAGGTAGTTCGAGAGTACGAGATTGAACAGAACCAATCCACCTCTCCTGTCCTTGCGTAGTATGCTTTAGGCTAGCTTGAGGATCTACCAGCTCCCATTGACATTCCCCCTCCTGATGTCGAGATGACGGAGCCTATGGCCACCATCCTCTACCTATCATCATTCATGAGATCCATGGTGGAAGACCCCCCTGGGACTTCCCCTTATGTTTCGCCTAACCTTCCTTCAGCGATCAGCTTGGGCTCAACATTGGTGGATCCTTCATCTACTTGTTTTTTTGTCACCCCTTGTGATGATGCGCATGTGAACCTCTTTTATCATGATGATGAGTTAGGTAGCTTTGCCATGTCAGGTGGTCTTTCTTCCACCAATCACCCCATCTTCTATTACGATGACGACATTATGGAAGTAGTCACTGCCCCTGACTTTATCTATCCCCCCTTACATCAAACCCATGCATTCAAACCACATACACCTTGTGGCCATTACATTGACACCCAATGTTTTGGTAAGGGGGAACCCATATTTGAAAGTCCAGGAGAAGCAATTCTCCACAACTCTCCTAGTGTATCTGGCCATGTCGACTCTAGTACCATTATTCTTCCCAATTTAGAAGAACCTCTAGAGTCCAATATCACTTCAGATTACTCTAGGAATGATACCCCTCATCATTCCTTCATCTTACATCAGCAACCCAGTCCCCTAGAAATTGTTGTTGACCAAGCTGTGGGTTTTATAGGAGAGGAATAGTTCATTATTTCCAAATCCACTCTTTGGGATAGTGACACCATGTATGCCAACCTCGAAACTTAGTCCATTTTCTTCATATCTGCAGTACCAAAATAGATTGGTAATCCTCCATTCCCTTTCTCGAACTGCATAACCATAATGAAAACAAATGGCACACCACATCATAAAAATGTGTTTATATTCCCATTTTCTAAATACATTTTGGCATGCCCATAACATGCTTAGGGGCACTTATGCCCCTCAACCATAAAAATCCCATCTCTCAGCCAAAAACAGCACTGAAACCCCCTTTCTTTGATAGGTCGCACTTTTCAGGTCATTTCCTGGGACATGTCGCAGTTTTCTTCCCAGTACCTGCGACCCAGGTCGCAGAACAGACCCCAAAAAGTGCAACCTGGCCTGTTCATGAGCTTTGGGTACCTAAACTGAACTTTCAATCCACTGAAATGAAAGAGTAGGGTTAGGCCTCTTACGTGAAACAGAAGGATCTCGATTCCAACGGTAGGTTTGTCCGCTACGATCGCTCTAAGATTTAGGGCCTTCTCTCTTCTCTACATTCACCACAACTACACTTGCAAATGAGTGAATTTGGAGGGAAAATGCCTTATTAAAAGAGAAACCCTTGATTTTTCTTTCGCCTGCTGTGGCCAAACCGTATCTCAGTTTGACAAACCGTCTATACCGTTGGAAAGCTCTCACCGAGCCCTCAAATGGGTATCTGTTAGTTTGTTGTGATTTGATACTTTTTTAGGACACATTTTGTCTGAGAAGGGTCACTTCACCCCTCCTCAAAATCGAATTTCTTCACTTGCAACACTTGTACTTGGGGAACCACTTTGCCTCCATACTTTTCCATGCTTGTGTTGATTTTCGTCATGATTAACCATCTTGTACTCGTGTTTTTATGGTCCCCATTCGACATTTTCTTTGTGGCAGCATCATCGAGTCGCCCTTGTTTAGAGCATCCAAGTTGAGTCATCATCACATCCATGGAGTCTGTACCGAGTCCCTTTGTATCCCACTATAGTCCTCCATCCTTCATTGCTTGGTTCCTCTCTCATCTCACACATTATGGCCTTCAGTCCTACTATCCCCTATCCCCTTTTTATATTATGTCAGTCGCTACAAAGTCATCCATGCACTTTATGCTCTAACAAGGGAAGTTGTCTGTCCGCTACTCATTACCCCCCATTTCATCATCATCCCTAGTGTCAGTCTGTTGGTTGCTCTACTATTTTCTCTCGTGCCTTATTTGAGGATCCCTTATTGCCTCACCTATGGCGGACCTCCTTCTGTCGACATCAGATCATTCATTCCAGAAGACAGGTCTAGAGGGCGGTGTACCTTGGTTCCAGCTTCCACTCTTGTTGGGTTCCTCGGATCAGGAAAAGGGACTCCTTATTGCCCTTTTACTTGGTTGTTTCTCAGCTCTAGCTCCTTACAACATGATTTAGATTTGTATACTTGATGGTTTAGTGATGCGGCAGATTGTACCGGTGATGCCAGGGTGTGTGTGAGATGTTTTAGACCTCATGAGGGGGTGGCCCTTCAGGTAGCCCCCCACATGCCTGGATGACCTCTTCATTACAACCTTTGATGCAGCTCCATAGATTTGATGATGTCGGCCTCAGCCACTTGCAGCTCCTTTTAGTGTGCATGTATCGGTCAGATTTTTAGGGCCCTTTCATGTTTGCAAGGGCACTTTGGTTGTATTTATATCTCATGTACTCAGATATTATTGTATAAGTCCTGGCTGTTATCCCAGGCACAGTATGTATGTGGGATTCATTATCATGTTTTTATCTAGCTCATGTTTATGCCAACATGTACTATATAGTTCAGTCCCTTGTTTACTGGACGAAATATTCTTTGTACTTTGTCTCGACGGGCATAACTATGCCTCCCCTGCCGCCTATAACAAAGGTACTCACTCATAAAAGAGACTTGTCGCACCTGTAAGTCTTGCCTCCTCAGGGTCTAGTCCTCTAGCGCTTTGGTCTACCTTATATTTCTCTCTCTAACTTCCCCTTCGATGTCGAGTGATTGAGTTCTTACAACGTACTTTGGTCATACGATTAGCTCCTAATGCTCGCACGCTGGGGGCAATCTGTTACACCATTTTTTGGTCATCAAACCTGTTACTATTAGATGGACCTAAATACACCATGTAAGACCAATTTTACCCTAAGTAAAATTGCTTTCACTATGAAAAATAACTTAGTAATCCTTATTTATTAAGTTGTTTATGGTCTAAACAGGAAACCCCATGAGGAAATATTAAATAAATCCACATTTGTTTGATTTTCCTCAAGGAATAATTAGTTAAACAACAATTTAATTAATATTCCTGGTCATATTTAACCCAAAACAGGAAAATTAATTAGACAAATTATTATTTATCTTATTATTTTGCAGGAATAATTCTTTAAACCTTATTTAAATAATATTCCTTGTTAAATTTGACTAAATCATTCATAAATAATTATTTATTTGATTATTACTTAACCACATCCTTAAAATAATAAATAAATCATTTATTTATTTATTATTTACAAATAAAAGTGTTTGACCCACGTCAAATTCTTTTTCCCTCCAACAAATATATTAAAATATTCCATAAAAGTTGGATCTGGAATTGGTTAATAATATTTTAATTAGGCACGAATATCTAGACTAACTCAATATTTTGTTATAAATATAAGGGTTTTTCCATTCACTCACTACCTTTTGTTGCTTAAAGATCACTTTGGATCTATACTTTTGGTCTGACTTTGATCCATCATCATTGTCATATTTTGCTACCATTTTTCTTGTGAGCTCCCTTTGAGTTCCATTTTTGTCTAGGTTTTCTACAACATAAAGAGAGAGGGATTTTAGATCTGAAGTCCTGAGGACTTACAAGAACCCATCCCATTGAGGGGGACTGGTAACATCTTTCTACGTTCCCTTCCTAGGTGTCAAAAAAATACAAAAAATTCTTTAAAACAATCTTGTCTTGTCTATTGGATGCATGGAGAAACTCTTGCTTTTATTTACTGCTTAATGTATTTTAATGCATATATATAGATTTTTGTAGCATTTATCTTGGTCAACTAATTGCAGTTCTAAAGATATTGGTAGCCATATTTGATGTTTGAGCTGTTTTTTATGCACGGCTAAAGTGAGCCTTTTTCGTATGCTTGCGATTAAGATTTATACTAACATCAAGATCAACATAAAATTTATCTGAAATTATCTAAGGAAGCATTGTAACATTAACGATAACATTTAGAGGTCTAGGTTAGAAGACGTGTTCTGACGTCGTTAAACAAATTAGTTGTCGTTAATTGTCTACGATACATTCCGAGTGTGAAACCTCATTCCACGTACGCAAGTATATCGAAGGTCGTCCACGTACTTTTGGGTATATCAGGTGGTGTTCTAGTATGAAAAGTATGAGGGGATTCTCTCACTATGCAGTTTCGCATTAGATAGCACTAATACGGATTGGGCCTTCACGCAACTTTGCATATATTTGAGAAGAAAACTTTAGGTTGCTTACCATCCATAGGTAACCGATTCGGCCGTCTTGTACCTGTGATACATCGAACACACCATTCAGGGAGATTGCCTGCATGTATAATAAGTCCTTGGTTTACTGAGGCAGTATATTGTAGTTCATAGTTTCTTGGTAAACCTTTTGCCTAGCATCACCCTATTTTTGTTTATTTGTTTTTTTATAAAATAAATCAGCAATCGTGGAACAAGATCAACCCCTACCCTGTTTTTCATGTAGGACATCGAATAAACCTCCATTACCGCAAGAAGCTACACCTAGTAGACAAAGGCACACTCATCCTACCAAGTCTGGTAGCTCTATAACTCTTGGTGCTACATCATCTGATATAATAGAGACATACGATCCTTTAAGTACCAAGTCTCGAGTCGTTTCTACTGATCCCAGTTTATCTTCTACTGTCGAGACAAAACCTTCACAGTTACCTGAGGACACTAAAATTCAATCCAGTGAAGTGGTAAATCCTAAACCTGAGCTTGCTCAACTAGAAGTCGATCTAAAAGTTGATCCGGAAGTCGAACAACAAGAAGTTGTTATGGTGCAACCATCTAATCCTTAGCCATTCGTAAACGTCGAGTCTTCCTCTTTACCGCAAAGTTTACCGCCTGAAATTTATCTCGGGCCTCACGGTGAAGTGCTTCCACTTGGTTTGATTTTGATAGAGGAATAACTTTAGGAAGAGACAACCCCTTCAACTCCCACTCATTTTGGGTCAGGGATTTGTTTGTATCAGTCTTTTCCTTTTTTGACATACTTTACTTTTTTTGATCCTTTTCACCCTCAAGTTCCCATAGATTCGTTAGAGTATTTGCTGGGTTTTTTAACCATGGTAGAGACAACATTCCAAACTGTACCATCTATTGCAGTTGTGACATCAGCTACTGTTGCTTCATATTCGATGTTTTCAATGACACTTGACTCTAAGAACATCAGTGCAAGAATCTTTAAGGATCCTTCCCTAATGGGCACCTTTTCATATCCGTCGCTTGCGACATCAATGGAAATCGCAAATATAGAGACTTGCAATATGATATATTCCACTTCATCTGACTTAAGGAAGATTCCCAATGATTCTAAAATAGATAGGCTGGGTGAATCTTGAGGATAGTTCTTTTACTGTGTCAACCTCGTTAAAAAATGAATCAAGTCTTGAGGATAGTTCTTTTTCTGTGTCAACCTGTAATATTCCTAAATTAGCATGCAGCTAATTGGAATATTAATTTTTTATTTTCTTCTTAGTTAGAATAATAAGAGGGTAGGGAGACCCATAAATCTCCTTAGTAGGAATAAAATCACTCCAAATGTGAATGGAGGACATTAAAAGAGTTGGATAAAGCACCCCCATGTGTGAACAAGGGATGAAGCATGTGGAATGGGTCAAATTTGACCAAATCAACAGTGCTGGTATGGAGGGAGTGGAAAATCAATGAGGGACAACGCAGTTTTGGAGGGAGATCCTTTGCATGGAAGTAGTGCCTTTAATGAGTGGGGCCAAGGGTGAGGAAGCTCACCAAGCATATAAGGAAGGGGATGGTAGCCATTGAGGGGATGTTTTGATTATTATTTTTTCTATGGTCTATATGACTTGTTGCTCTCTTCAACTGTTTAGCGGAGACTATAGTGTTGTTTAGCACAAGGGTGTTCTTGAGAAAAAATCCCACCTTCATCCTCGGGGGACTTCGAGTGCCCACTCAGGAGAAGTATTTGGGCTACATTTCCACATTCCAGCATTAGGCCAAGCTCCATCTTTCTTCTAAAGCGCAGTTTCTGCAGAGGGTTGTGCTATGTTGTAGGGTGCAAAAGTGGAGGGATTGATTTGGGTATTTTCTGAGCTTGTTTTCAGTGAAGGAAGGTTTCCTTATATTGGGAGACCAGAAAAGGAAGCCATTGAGCTTTATTGCTACATTTGGCACTAGGCCAAGGTGATATTATCCCCTACAATGTAGTTTCAGTCTGAATTTGCGTTATTTTAGGGAGGAGTTACAGGGGTGGTTGCAGTGCATGATTTGCGGAGTAATTTCTTTAGTGAAGGGGTCAGCCTTGGATCCAGAGGATCTATTGAAGAAGAGCTACATAAATCTATATCAGTTTCAGCCATATCATCCTATCTATTTTCTTGTAGCAAACCTTCAGCCCTAGGGTTGTAGCTCACATTGTATATTTTGTGTATTTTCCAGAAACCCTCTTGGGTTGTCTTGGAAAGCCTGGTATAGTGCCTATATCTTCTTGTATAATATATTTAGAGGAATATATTAGTATTTTTGTATCATTGTATGATCTCTAGTTGTATTTATGCCCATTATGATTGCGTTGTAGCAGTTCTCCGACATTTTGTATAGTAGCAACATCTCACATTTGAGAGTGTTTGTTTATGGGAGGCTTGTATGCTCATATAGTATGATTTGTGCCTCACTATTTTGTATGGATTTGCTGTTAATATTCATAATATAATGGCTCCATATTGGTCTGTTATGGTTGTGCATTGATTTACATTGCTACTTTCTATTATTGTGTTCAATATTGCTACTTTTCATGTTTAGGAATATTACAGTGGTATCAGAGCATAATATTGGCTCATCCTATGAAGAAATTGCATATATGTTATTAGAAGAAGAATAAGCTTCTCACAGAAAAGAGAAGGATTATAGAAGAGACAAGGGAAAGAATCCATTAATTGGAGAAATGGAGGGAAGGAAGTTTTCAAAACTTCTTCTCAAAACTATGCATGAGATCAATAGAGAAATCAAGGGAATGAGAAGGGAAAGACATGCGAATCCCTCTAAAATATTTTCACATGAAGAAAGATCCAGTTCTTCATATTATAGGTGTGAGAATTCAGCCACACAATCAGATCCAAAATGCTCTACCATGCCTACATTCACAACAAGAGAGATGGAGGAAGGAGATGCATCAAAGGAGGAGACTCTTGGTGATTATTTGCAAGAGTATGAATCTCAATCTCAGAGGTTCAAAGATCATCAAAAATTCCAAGGGTTTTGCAAGACCAAGGAGAATATAAGGCCTAGAAATCACAATAGAAGTAAAAGGTGCAAGAAGCATGGTTTGGGTAGATTCTTTATGCCTACTTTTGATGGGTCACCTAAATGCACAACTAAGGCTTGGGTGAAGGAGCTAGATACCTATTTTCAGCAGCACCAAGTTTCAGAAGATGAAGCCATTAGAGTAGAAGTGATGAATCTTGAAGGTAATGCTTATGCTTGGTGGTTTTATGAAACTTATTCATTAAATCATACAAATGTATCTACTTGTGTAAAGTTCACTAGGAGGTTAGTGAAAAGATTTGATGTAAAAAATTCTGAAACATCCTTGGTTGAGCTAGCCAACCCCAAACAAACAAAACCTTTGCATGAGTTGGAAGGATCCATAAACCCAACTCCATTCCAAAATGATATTGAGGGGGTTAGAAATTTGCAGAATACCTTGCTAAAGGCAAGATCCCCACTTGAGGAAGAGCTCCCTTCTCAAAAGGAAGACATGGAGATCTCCTTTTCAAAATAGGATTAAGACAAAGGACTTCTTAATGAAGATGAAGTATCCTGCATTAATGATTAATGGGAAGAGTAGGTAAGAGGTAACAACGATGTCACACCAGGAGGAGATCTATTACCTCAAGAATATGGAGATGGAGCAATTTCTCCAATCAGAGGAGCCCTTGTATCTTTGCAAGGAGTTCCAAAGGATCTAACATGTGGAGATCAAGGCACGATCCAAGAGCAGCATGTGCCATCATTAATGGGCTATGAGACCTTGCATATGGAAGGAGAAGATAGGGAGGATGGCCAGCATCAGGTGATTAGGAGCACACACCCCTATCTATTTCAGGAGGTTGATGCACAAAAGAGGTAGACTGATTTGCGCAGCGAGAGCAGGGACAAAGTAGTTCACTCATATATGCAATCTACTCTAGACATTGATGTCTCATTACATGGAGGCATTCCACCTGGGAGACCACCAGATCAAGAGTTGATGAGAGTTGTCTCATAACAGGTTGCACCACTCATAGATTCCGGAGGGGTGAGAACCTTGGGAGGAATTGAAACAATGCAGATATTCTTGGGTAGGCTCAAGGAGGAGGGAGCTGGTCCCCCAATATAAGTATTACCCACTCTCACCAAACATCTCGCACTGAGAGAACATGTTTCACGGATGGATGGAAGTATCATAGTGCAAGGAGACCACTCCATGGATTTGGAGAATCAGAAGATACTTCCACATTATGAGAAATATTCCACATATGGTAGAGGTTGGTGGCCACTCATGCTTGCATTGGCCAAACTCAGGAATTTTTTGATAGGTGATTGCTTCCCATGGAAGGATAACCTCCAAAAAATTCTACCTTCACTAGAGCATGAGCAGCTGCAGGAGGAGAAATAGAGGCAAGATAGAAGCATCTTGGTGCATGACTTTGGCATGGGAGATGTTAAAAAAGAGGGCAGCCACATGACAGGTGATTTACATGATAGATCATCAGTGCTGTCATTATTGAGTATTGACCCTTATTGGAGATCCCATCTGTTAGTGGAATACTCCAAGGATCCCTTTTCATGCAGATTACTTGATGTCCAGTTATCAGATGGGAGATATGCAATGAGAGATGGGGTAATCTATTTTCAAAGTAGGATCTTCTTGATTAGAGCCTCTAAGCTCAAGGAGGAACTACTACATGCAACATATGAGGGTTTTCTCTCCAAACCCACTAGTTTTATAAGAGCATATCGTACTATCCTGGAGGGTTTCATTTGGGAAGGATTCAAAGAGGATATGCACCACCATATGAGGAGATGCATGGATTATTTGGAGGATGAGGAGAGACATAAATCTTTGGTAGAGTTATCAAATCCACTTCCTTTCTCATTGGGAGTGAGAGGAGACCCATCTATGAGCCACTTCACTAGCTTGAACCAAGTACATGGTAAAGGTTGTAATTTTGTACATCATGATTCACTTACTATGTATTTGTATTTCCTTACCATTCATGTTGAGGGCATTACTCCAAGAGGGGGCACTCTTTCTTATACACTTCATGGTCTACTTGGGGCCATAAGTAGTGATGATGATGGCCACTCCCTAGGATATTTTGGGTAGATTATTTCTTATTTAGGGTGTCCTCAATTTACACCCCACATCGTACACCTTCTCCAAGAATGTGAGAGGATTGGGGCAACAAGCAAGTGGTTGAGAAACCACTCATTATATCATATTCTATGGTATTTAGGAGTAAAACTACGCTGGTTGCACTTGAAGGACCATTTTCCTTCTCTAATATTACACATGGCAGCTAGCATGACTTTGATTGTGATTCCATATTTTGATGATGTTCTTATCATTGTTTGGGACATGGTTGGAGGTATGACACATAGGTTGGATGTGTCCATTGGGAATGAGACTTCCCACACTTCTTATGATTCATAATCCAGGGGGAGCATGGAACATTATATGGCTTCTACAGTTGATCACTTGTTTCCTTATGAGGTGAGCCATATGGTTGACCTGAGCCTTTGGGAGATACCTCTCATGAGCATGTGGGAGGAGTTTTTCTATGAACTACCATTTTGGAGGGTGATTCATTTTATATGCATGATAGCTTGGAATTTGGAGCTTCACATGGGAATGAAGGTTCCCTACATTTTTCAGTTCTATTCTTGCAGTTGCTTGAGGACAAGCAACATTTGAGAGGGGAGGATTTTAAAATTCCTAAATTAGCATGCAACTAATTGTAATATTAATTTTTGATTTTTCTTCTTAGTTAGAAGAATAATAGGGTAGGGAGACCCATAAATCTCCTTAGTAGGAATAAAATCACTCCAAATGTGAATGGAGGACATCAAAAGAGATGGATAAAGCACCTCCATGTGTGAACAAGGGATGAAGCATGTGGACTGGGTCAACTTTGACCAAATCAACAACGCTGGTATGGAGGGAGTGGACACTCAATGAGGGACAATGAAATTTTGGAGGGATATCCTTTGCATATAAGGAAGGGGATGGCAACCATTGAGGGGATGTTTTGATTATTATTTTGTCTATGGTCTGTATGACTTGTTGCTCTCTTCAGCTGTTTAGCAGAGACTGCAGTGCTCTTTAGCACAAGGGTGTTCCCGAGAAGGAATCCCACCTTCATCCTCGGGGGACTTCGAGTGCCCACTCAAGAGAAGTATTTGTGCTACATTTCCACATTCTGGCATCAGGCCAAACTCCTTCTTTCTTCTACAACGCAGTTTCTGCAGAGGGTTGTGATGTGTTGTAGGGTGCAACAGTGGAGGGTTGATTTGGGTATTTTCTGAGCTTGTTTTCAGTGGAGGAAGGTTTCCTTCCATTGGGAGGCCAAAAAAGGAATCCCTTGAGCTTTATTTCTACATTTGGCACCAGTCCAAGGTGATATTATCCCCTACAGTGCAGCTTCAGTTTGGATTTGCGTTATTTTAGGGAGGAGTTGTCGGGGTGGTTGCAGTGCATGATTTGGGGAGTGATTTCTTCAGTGAAGGGGTTAGCCTTTCATCCAAAGGATCTGTTGGAGAAGAGATACATAAATCTATATCAGTTTCAGCCATATCCTCCTATCTATTTTTGTTGCATCAAACCTTCAGCCCTAGTGATGCAGCTCACATTGTATATTTTGTGTATTTTCCGGAAACCCTCTTGGGTTGTCTTAGAAAGGTGGTATAGTGCCTAGATATTCTTGTATGATATCTTTAGAGGAATATATCAGTATTTTTTTATCATTGTATGATCTCCAGCTACATTTATTCCCATTATGACTACGCTATAGCATCTCTTCAATATTTTGTATAGTAGCAGCATCTCATATTTGAGAGTGTTTTTTTATGGGAGGCTTGTATTCTCATATCATATGATTTGTGCCTCAATATTTTGTATGGATTTGATGCTCATATTCATAACATAATGTCTCCATATTGGTCTCTTATGGTTATACATTGATTTACACTGCTACTTTCCATTATTGTGTTTAATATTGCTTCTTTTCCTGTTTAGGAATATTACACAACCTCGTTATAAAATGAATTAGGTGTTGAGGATAGTTCTTTTACTGTGTCAACCTCATTAAAAAAATGAATTAGGTCATGAGGCTGGTTATTTTATCGTGTAAGCCTCGTTAAAAAACTGAATCAGGTCATGAGGATGGTTCTTTTATTTTGTCAACCTTGTTAAAAAATGAATCAGGTCCATGAGGATAATTCTTTTACTGTGTCAACCTCGTTAAAAAATGAATTAGGTACTTATGAGCACAGTTCCTTTTCTTGTGTCAATCTCATTAAAAAATGAAACAAAGTTCTATGAGCATAGTTATTTTTATGTGTTAAGCTCATTAAAAAACGAAACAAATCCTCTCCTAATTAAGTCGAGTCTTTCATCTGGTCTTGTAAATGAACCTTCATTCCATCCAGCTATTAGTAACCAATATTATACTTAGGTGAATGAAATAAAGCTTGGGGGGCATGTGCTCTTGCAAGTTATGCTTGGGGGCCATTGAAAATTAGTTCAAGCACAGTTTCCTTTGTTTCAAGCTTGTGTCAAAATGAAACCAATATCAAGCACAATTTTCTCTGTTTCAATATTTTGTAAAAATGAAACCACTCTTAAGCATAGTTTTCTCTATGTCAAGATTGTGTAAAATGAAACAAACCTATTTCAAGCACAATTTTCTCTATTTCAAGCTTGTGTAAAAATGAAACTAATCTCAAGCATAATTTTTCCAATGTTTAAAGCTTGTATAAAAATGAAACCTATCTTGAGTCCATTTCAGTTATTATTTTCAAGACTCGTTAAACTCATTGAATTCCCGAGCTTCTTTTGATATTCTTTTAATTCTCGTAAAAACATGAAAATGCCAAGTTCTTTCTGCCTTTTCCTGCTTGTAAATTAAATTGAAGGTCGGTGATATGAGTACATTTTTATCACTCTTTCGGATTCGTTAAAACTTATGAAAAAACGAAACCACAAAGGACACTTTTATCTCTTTTTTGAGCTTTGTTAAATGTGAAAAAGGAACCCAAAGGACACTTTTATCTCTTTTTCGAGCTTTGTTAACATGAAAAAGGAATTCAAAGCACATCTCTTTTTTGAGCTTTGTTAAACACAAAAAAGGAAATCCCCTGGATTTCTCTTTCAACTCTTTTTAGACTCTCAAAATATGAAAATATTTCTGAGCACTTGTCCTTTCGAGCTCGTAAAAGGAATTGAAACGACATCTACTCAGTATAAGTTTAACCCTTTTCCGGACTGAGATAGATTATGTTTACGAAAAAGGAAAACCCTGTCGAACATGGCTAGGAGGTTCTCTCAGGTATTATTTTACGCTTTTTTGGATCTGAGGGACTATTATACGAAAAATAACTTGTGGAGTTTTCTTTTCGTCCCTTTTTCAAACTCTATAAACATGAAAAAGGACCGAGTTCTCATTGTTGTTAGACTTGTTAAAGCATCAAATAGCGATAGACTTGTCCATCATGAAAAGATCGAGTTTCACCTTCGCTAGACTCGTTAAAGCATCAAATAACGATGGATTCACCTGAAGGGTGGAATTATACATCAAGCATATTTTATCCTCCTCAAGCTTGTCAAAAAATAAAGAGGTACTGGTCAAAAATGACCGGGGAAAATTGGAAAGGGATAAAACACTTTATGGTAGCAAGTCACTCTTGAACATGACACTTATTCACTTCATCTTCATGATTTTTGGGTAATATTCTTGACGGTCTATCATACCTATGGTCTATCATAGCATCCATCACTTTGGTTTTGGGTCAAATGTTGCCAATTCATTCATTGTTGCCGATATGTTCAAGAGAAGTCACTCAGTTATTCCTCATAGTTTGTAATACTCATAAACCTTCATTTCATGACTGCTATCCATGACATTGCTTCATCAGTCACATTCTATCTTCAAAATTATTACTCTCATTTTTTGTCGTTGATGAGGGAAGTATCAATGCCATCCTACGATGAGTCGCTTCCTTTCGACATCAACTCATCATCCAGGAAGTTGACTAAGAAACAACCTTTCAATACCTTAGAGCTTGCTTACATCAACGACATATTTCTCGCTTCCAGCGATAGATTAACATCACAGTCCTTCGAATGAAATACTTTGTATGGTTTTCGACATCAAATCATCTATTCACACCATGCAGAATGTACTACAGTACCTTGAGAGCCATTATCATCAACGATGGTTTCTCTCGCGTCTGTTAATGGCTCACATCATTGGCTGGTAATCAGACGGTGTCTTCCCATGTTTGACTTCAGATCATATATTTGCATGGTTAGACTCGTATTTTAAGCGATCAAGTGAATGAAATAGAAGACCTCGTATCTAGTTTCATCCATCCAAGCTGTGATTTCAGGAGAAGTACCAAATTATCTGTACGATGGTCATTACTTAGATGGTCATCCTATCATGGGTCTATTTTTGTAGACAGTCTATATCTGTAGACGAATTTTTGATGTTATGATAGTTTATGTGTTGAGTATGGGATATGCCTCCCTCATAAATTCATATACAAGATGAACATATATCATGATGTAATGTATTGTAATTGATGCAGGTCATTGTTCGCTTCAGTTCTTCCTCATCACGTCGTAAATAAAATCACTCAAAATTATCATTTTTGACTTCATGCTTTAGGGGGAAACTGTTACAGGTTGATTTGGGCATCATCCCAAAACACATATCAATATTCATTAGGGTCTATCATACTCTAAATTTGTTGCTACATGCCCTAAACAAGTATTCACATTGATGGTCTTCCTTCATGAAAGCTTCACTACTTAGATGCCATTTGAAGTGCCCCATTGAGACATCAAGGCACCCCTAGACAACTAGAATTTCTTTGCAGAGCATCTACTCCCATGCAAGGATGTGTTGCAGAGGATCTACGACCACTTTGGAGTGATTTGGTTGAATGGGAGCGAATTTTTCATTGGATTCTGGGAATCTTCCCTACTTCTAGTGACTTCTAGAAGTTGTTCCAGCTTTCACCTCATCTGATAGCCTCGAATTTGGAACCCATGAAGTCATTAAAACTCTTATCCTCCTATTCCCATGAACAAGGAAACCTCTTCATCCATTTTTAGGAAATCTATTCAATGGTTCATTTATGTCAAACTACCTTCACCTACTTATAAATAGAGCACTGAACATAGTGCATAAGAGAGAAAGAATTTGTGTTAAGTAGAGTTATCCTAGTGAGATATCAACTCTTGAAGGTGTTGTTCATGTACTGTGATGCTGGTGGATTTTTAATGCTAGATGTGATGAGGATGGGACTCAAGCTGGATGAGTGACAAAGAATCGATCAACTAGTTGTACTCTTCCTTCTACTTCATAATAAAGACATTTGTTCCTTTCTTAATGCATGTGTCAATGATGTTATATGTGTATTAATGAGTTTAATCTATTCAATTTGTTTAACTTGAATATATCATATTACCTTTATGGTGTTTTTTGTCTTTTGTTTGCCATGGTAGATATCAAACAAGCGAGTTAAGTTGGATTGAGAGCAATGAAAGTGAGAAAGGGAGGTGAGGGAAAGCGAACAGACTACAAGTAGGTTTCTCTCCCTTTATCTATTTAATTTAAGGAAAATGTCAGATATCTTTCTTTTTGTTGTTCTAATTGAACCACCCAATTAGGGAAAGTATACTTATCCATAGGTTTGTATTTCCATGAAACAATTACCCTTCCCCTTATTCCTTCTATTCGGGTTAGGGGGATTGGCAATGCTCTGATGATCATACACTTGACATTGAGGAGGTGGTTTTTGTTGCTATAAAGGTGGTGGATGCATGGAAGTTTAAGGAGTTGGTGTCGTTGGGTCCGAAGCACTAGGTGGTGCATAGGTATAATAATGATTCATGACAAAATTTTGATAACTAGGTTGAGAAAAAACTGGCCCTAGCATCAATTGACGTGAATGGGGAAATGTATATGATGTGCGTGTACCTTGGTAAGAGTTGACACGTGAAGGATCGGGAGGGGGATACATGTAAGCTGAACTGGTCTCCCCCTGGGGTTGACCATAACTCATAAGAGGTTGAGGATATGTCAAAGGGTGAGGGTGGGAAATAGATCCAATGCTACCGTCAGTGGCATGAGATGCCCCTATTGTAGAAGTAGCACCAGGCCAAGATAGATCAGGGAGGACAATATAAACATAACCTAACTGGGCGTCGATTAGATCATATTTGAAGGCTATCTGGAGGGATTCTTCCTCAGCGTGAGGGAATTGACAGGCGACATTTTTAACTCTGGGGGCCAATGGGGTTCTCAAAACCAATCCATATACACACAGTATTCAAACTCAAGGTCCTTACAAATGCTCCTCCTTCTGTGCCATTCTTGTACTTGGTTAGAAAGGAGGGTGGAATAAGTTTAACAAAAATAGTTCAATAGTTTGGTACCAATTTCATATCGAAGAGGTAATTGGAAATATGAAAGAAAGGTGTTGGATAGAGTCACAAAGGTGGAATGAGAGGCATGCAGTTGGTCCACATACCATTTGGCAGCAACTCCAGTTAGGGTGCGTAGGAAGAGACAAAGATGAATGGAGTCCTCAATAATGGAAATTGATGAACATCACATGTGGAAAGAGTGAACATGATTGGTGGGGTCTTCTCCAGGATTAACTTCAAACTTGGGGATGTCTGAGGGAAGTTTGGCAGGCATGGGAGCTCAATTATAGTTGTGGAGAAAAGGATCATTGATGAGCTGGCTTAAATCAAGGAGGCTCAAACCAACCATATAGGGAAGCAAGGGTGGATTAGTTTCCATACCTGCAGAGGTTTTGCCAGTAGGGTTACGTTGGTTACCACTTGGGTTTCCACCACACACATTAGTTCCTGACATGGTGGAGATGTCGGGTGGGGAAGATGTGAAACCAGAGGAATAACTAGAGGAATTAGAAGAATTAGAGTTTGTATGTGGACTCAATCGAGGACTAGGAGGATGGGTCCTAACTTGACGAGAATGAGTAAGAGAACGTCCAAAAGGAAACTAGGGGTGAAGGCCATGAATTCTTTATGACAAATTCCTAGGGGGCACAATGGTGTCAAGACTAAAATGATGAAAAATTCTAAGAGGGAACGATAGGAGAAAAGAGCAACAAACAACAAGAAAACATCCATTGCAGTGGTTCCAAGTGTAAATTAACTATAATGATATGCTACTATAATTCAAGAAAACATGTACTATCAAAGAAAAATGAGCACTAGCTTAAAGGTGATCTAAATCCTCAAACAAATCATAGTTCTATTGTTTTAGATGGCCTTCCAAGAGAATTATTACTTGAAAAAATCTAATCCCCGTAAGTTGAGCTATATAGAGAAAGGTGGGGTAGAGGACAAATTTCTTACCCACAGGAAGTCCTGTAGGGTGTTTTCCTAATATTGGCCACTAAGGATACCTTTGTCTCACAGGGGAGGTCGAGTCTTGAGGTTCTTAGTGATTAGCCATGACACAAAATTACCTACCACAATTTGGGTAGCCTCGAGTAGAACCGCTTGGGTCGTGACCTAGCTTAACCCCCTCTAAATCGACTTTCTGACGCGCTCCAGTTTTGGAATGTGGGGCGGTGAAGGATTTTAAGCTCCCTAGAATGTTATATTTCTATGTCTGTTGTAAGCCATCAATGGGTGTTATTAAAAGCCTATGCCACTGATCCTACACCTAACCACAAATATTGTTTGGCCCTGGTGCCCAAGTTGGCTTAATTTTTGCGAAATAAGTTATTATTAATGTGGAGAGTTTCAAATATTGGCTTGGAAGTGATAACCAAGATCGGATTTTCTTAGGGTATGCATGTGTGAAAAATGTGTCAAGTGGATGAGTTAATTAAAAATGTTTTGATGATGCCAATTCTACTGAAAATAAAGTGCATAAACTGTAAATAGTACTGAAAATGAACATTAAACTCAAGCACACAAACCCCCACCCAAGAAGGAAATCAAGCAGCAAAAATGATGGCAATAAAGCAACTCAAAGAAATAAAAATGGTCAAAATATCGACTGTCTGAGGGACTAGGATATAAAGGAAAAGGTTTGTTCAAAGTGGTGCAGAAAACCAACAAAAAACATAGATGAAAATGCCGGAAAAAGAGAGGCAACAAGCTACAAAAATAAGGATACATAAGGGGATCCTAAGGAGGGAAGACAACACAAGTTTATAAAGGAATAGATTATTATAAAAACCTATCTAAAATGGCTCCAAAATGGTGGAAAAGTTATTGAAAAACAATGGTTCTAAATGTTGCACACTAAACTCCTCAACTCAACAATTCTCTTCCTAAATGATAAAGGTGTACTCTAAACCATAGGTGTATTTTTCCTTCCTTAATCAGAAAATACTAAGTGGATATAGGCCTAGAGGTGACTCAGGAAAGAACAAAAACCATTCTCTGCACACAAGCAACAGTCTCGGCAAAAAATGAAAAAAAAAAAAAAATTATAAAAGTGAAAAACACAGCTTCTAACCTAGAAAGTGTGTCTTGGCATAGATTTTGTGCTGAAAAATGTGTTGGGGGCATTGAAAAGGGGCCAAAAAGTGTGCTATGTTCTTTATTCTACTACTCGACTGATCTGACCCAGATTGTGTTTTCTCCTGATCGACCTGTACCTGTGACCTACGGAAATATGTGAAACCCCAATAGAAACAAAGAATTTCCCAGAAATAGAAGATATCTAAAAATAGAAATTGAGAGGAATAAAAAATCTTTAAAAACACTGAAAATAGTTGAAACAACAGTCATCAATGTTCTGAATAACTACACTAGTGAGTCACCATTTGTTGACGACTAAATAGCTAAAGACCCAGTGGATTCGCGATTTGTTAGTGTAAAATTTTTCTACAAGTGAGAGAAAATACTTACTCAAGTTATAGGTGAATTATAACTGCAACAACAAAATATGGTTGTTTCTATGCTTCATATCTGCAAACAAACATAAGAAAAACCTTGTAGCAAAAGATAATATGAAAATAGAAACATATAACAACATAAATAAAAGTGTCGCAACCCAATGGATAATATGAATAAGAAATTTTATTAATCAAATCGATACACTTAGAGGATAACTTATAAACTTGTGTATATAGATCCCCCTCCATGGGATTGTTCCTTCTTGACCTTGTGATTTGTTGAAAATGCACCAGGAAAGTCTCAATTTTGATTTTTCCTCAATTAAAATTGAGGAAATTCGAAATTCCGCATCAGCAGACAACTTGATGGAGTTAACTGAGGTGACATGGCTCTTGTCACTTAGTTAAGAATACATAATACAAGTTAATGAGTTCAAGTTCATTTTTCTTGTGTTGATTCCTAAAAAATAGGAGTCTAGCTCAGCTAATTTGAGTTAAGGGCATGAAGTTCAGTTGTATGTAGTGATTCCTAAATTTTATGGGCTTAGGTTGAGTTAATATCAGTTGTAATTAGTTAAACTAGTTCTAACTGATAATAGAACTAGTTGGTGGTCAGTTAAGTAGGGGACATTATTATAACTCAAAGATCATCTAGTTAACTGATCAATCAACTAATAATTAGCTCATGCATGAAAAGAATTTGAATTTCCTAGTTGTGGTGGATTTTCCAAGGCATTTAACCAGCAGTTGTAAACTAGTTGATTGTACAAATGTTGCATGAGCTTAGTTGGACTATACTTGGAAATTGCACAATGAATTAGAAAAATTTCCTCTCTAATATGGTCCTAATTCTTCTAGGAATGGCACAAGGAAGTAGGGGTTCAATCATAGGAAGAAATTAGCTAAGTCTGGGTCAGAGCTTCTAAGTGTGCAGAGAGATAGGTTATGCACTTGTAGGTTGTGCTCAGTTGAACAAATCAATTGTAATACATCTTTATTCTTCTAATTTAATGCAAGAAATAATTTGGGTTCTTATTAGATTTATTTCACTGGATAAAAATACTTGTTGCATGTGTGTGATTTCTTATTGCATGTCTAAAATTTTGTTCTAAATTATGAATTAACTTCCGTAGAGCAATAGAGTAGATTTGAGTCTTGTGTTTTAGTAAATTTTATGAGCAGTTTTGAATCTACAAACTAATTTTTACATGATACACTAGTACAAAATGGCTAATTAGTTACTAAAAAAACGGCTAAAATTTGCATATAAACGACTATTTTTCATTCAGTGACCAATAGTAGCTAATTTACAGTATCTTATAACGCGACCAACTTTTAGTCATTTTTAGCTTAGTCATTAATTGGTTCTCTGCTTTATTGTCTAGTAGTATATTTAGTCATTGATTTAGTCATTAATTTCCACAATTAATG
Organism: Pinus albicaulis; assembly: GCA_034641835.2. Classification (NCBI taxonomy): domain Eukaryota; kingdom Viridiplantae; phylum Streptophyta; class Pinopsida; order Pinales; family Pinaceae; genus Pinus; species Pinus albicaulis. Next base: position 1,510,531,402 of record CM076581.1, on the reverse strand, counting down.
ACCAAATATACAACAAAATATATTACTAAATGATCACCCGAGAAAACCAATTAATGACCAAAGAAATATGACCAAAATGTTGGTCGTGTTATAAGATATTGTAAATTAGCTACTAATAGTCATATATATGGAAATTTTAGTTATCATTTGAAACCAATTAATGTCCAAAGAAATATGACTAAATTTTGGCCGTGTTATAAGATACTGTAAACTAGCTACTAATAATCATATATATGCAAATTTTAATCATCGTTTGAAACAAATTAATGACCAAAGAAATATGACTATATTTTGGTCGTGTTATAAGATACTATAAATTAGCTACTAATAGTCGTATATATGCAAAATTTAGTCGTCATTTGTAATCACAAATTTATCATTTGTAGTAGTCATTTATCTTTTTTTGGTAGTTTCATATTCATTATATAAATGACAATTTTAGTAGTTTATATTCATTTCATTTACTTTCATTAACAATCATTATAATCAACTAATTTAGTCGTATATTCATTTTATTTGTGTTAATCATTAGTAAACATAAACTATTAATTTAGTAGTTTTAGATTGATTTTGTGTATTCATTATTAATCAACATAAATTATTAGCATGATTTTGCAACTAAATTTAAATAATAATAAAAATAAAAATTTGGCATATAATGCACATGTTCATCTAATATGAAAACAAAAAGTTACATATGTTAATTACAATACTAAATGATATTAAGTGCAACTATAAATAATTTCAATCACAAATTATATTATATAAAATATCAAGTATTACAATGAGTTTCCAACTTAATATTGGTTGGAATACAATTTACACACGAAACATTGTTTCATCTCTTATAAACATTATCATTGTGTTGCCAAGGCATTGTAGGTGAATTCACGAACTCTGAAGACTTGACCATCAATCTCTATGTGTGTCTTATGTGGGATATTGGCTCTACAGGTACCACTAGAGTAGTTATATTCTCTCTCTCTTTAATTTGTATTTTTTTGCTCCAATGTTATTGTTCTCCTCTTTCTTCAATTATTGCTTCTTACCATCAATACTGAGTTCATTTTATGAAAATAAAGATACAATGCAGAGTATAATACATGAAAGACGATGAACACTGGAATATAAAATAAATTAGACTATAAAATATTTATATAATATATATCTCAACATCAACAATATTGTCAATGCCATTTTTCCCCATAAAAGAAAGAAACTCGAACAAATTTTCTTCAGTTGGGAAATAGTGGCTTCTATGTGGCTAGATGACCTGTATAAACAAAGCAAATAAAAAGTCACCATAGAAAATAACACCTTAGTAAAATTAGTATTCAACATTCAAGGAAATATTAGGCACAATCATGCCAACTAAGTTTCATGCTAAATATATCAAGTTTCAAATTACTTATACAATGTGGGAGTGCAAACAAAACTCCTAGAAAATGGTAAAGCTAAGTCTAGAATAAAATGAAATGAAGTATACAATACTAGGATAGCCTTATATACATGTATATAACCAGATAATGTAGAAGGCTAAGTGAATAAGTCTAGGGCTAGAGGTAGATGATGTCAAGAGTACCCAAGTATGATGAACATTTCTTCAGATAAGAACTACTATTTGGGTCCATTATCACATATGAATAAGCCAACTAGTCTATATCAAATTATTATTGTTTTGATTATATTTATGGATCACTAAAATATAAGTGGATAAATTGCAAAGCCAATTGCCTTCCCATTGTGTTCCTCACCCGTGGTACAATATATTAGCTGTGATTTGGAGAAAATTTCCAACATCGAAAATATGTAGAAATCACCATTAGTAATCCACCAAAAAGGATTATTTTGAAATGTAACTTTCAGATTCCAGTTGCTATATGATTATTGAATGGAAAATCCACACTAAATTCCAACACCAAACTTCCAATTTGAGGGAACACTTGTGGCCATCCTTAGTCACTCAAACTCAAAAAATCAATGATTTTTATAATGAAAGATAAAATAAGAGTAGTTTTGATGTTTTGCAGATTTACATGCAAAGCACCAATAGTTTTCCCATATTTACCATACTTGTAACTTCCAAGATATAACGCATTAATTGATCTTTTACAACGAATATTTGATTCAATACAAACAAGAATTTAACATATTACAAAAATACCACCAATGTTTGATCCTCAATTAGTTCAAAATATTTAGCACAAACACTTCAAGAAAGAGAAACAAGTATAAATAAAAGATCCATCAATTAATTATCAATTAAAAAAGGATAAGCGTTTTGCTGAAGTTTTATAAACAAATATAAATATTGAAAATCCTCTGCAACTAGTGGTGTTTTTCAAAAATAAATACTACCTGGAGAACTCATATTCCAGTTTCTTTGCTCTATCCATGTGTAATATTCCCAATTGGGTCTGCTTAGCAAGACATGCCTGAAAAACACATTTTTTAAGAATGTGTGCTACAGGCTTGCAAACCAACCCCTGGATCCCTTAGATCTAATAATATAAGACCTAAATCCAAGAGGGGATAAAAAACAAATCAAACTAGGTGGGTTAAACAGACCTCCCACACCTAGTATGGCTTGAAAAATGCCCAATGAAGGGACTGCAGCAATACACAACAACACTGCCCAGAAAATAACGCAGTTTAGCCCAATATATGCAGGAGAGAAATATGGAGGCTCATTAATCACTTATACATCAACAAAAAAGATTTATAATATGGCCCATACAATGTACAAGAGAAAAATAGAAGACTTTGATGAAGAAACCCTCAAGAATGAGGTGCTGTAACAATGTATTAAGCTATAAGAAGGCTTGACAACATTATATTTAAGAGTTGTAGCAGTTTTACATTAAAATTCAGATCTAGAACAGATATGTGTACAAAATATTAGATCCATATCATATCTGTACGCTAGATGAGTTCCTCTACAAATTCCCCTTGGGGTTTTGAGCAAAACATGAAGTACAAAGAGTAGATATGAGATCTAAAGTTGCAGATCTGCAGTAGTATTCAGAATTTCTGGAGTAAATACAATAAAAATCAGATCAGATCTAAACATTACATGGATTAGATTCCTAATCCATGGATCACCGCAGTGAAGGGAAGAACCCCAACACCAGAGATCTCTCCTCTAAAAGTATGCCAAAACTCCCTGCAACTCTATACTTACAAATAACGTAGTTAAGGGAGAGAAACTACGTTGTAGGCTCTAATACTGGTTTGGCTTGATGCCAAGATCTGAATATGCAGCTCCAAAGATCCAATACACTCTTGTCAATGAGATAGAAGACTCTCCCACTGAAAAGAGGCACTAGATTGGCCTAGATCTGAGCAGATCTAGCCTCCACTTGTTGTAGCTTACAAGGACAACCAAACCCTCAACATGATCTGAGTTGTAGTTGGAAGATGTAGCTTGGCTAAATTCCTGATAGTGGACAAGATCAGCAAGGCTCCTCCTTGAGCTACTCAATGGAAGAGGTGGGATTCCCGCCCAGGAACACCCAGTGCTAAACAACACTATTCTTAGCTAAACAACAAGAGAATAAGAAATGTCTAAACATACAATATATTCTGAAAATGTCATATCATGAACAACCTTCTCTTGATGTCCTCCCATCCCTTTTATAAGATAGAAGTCCTGCCAAACCTTAAACCATCTTTATGATTTAGCTCCATTCACATGTGTAGCCTCCAACTAAAACTGCACTATGTATCTAGGAGGTTCATTGCATCTAGACAATGTTGTTGATTTGGTCCTAGTTGACTTGGTCAAGTGATCCAGCCTCTTTCACACTAGTTTGCTTTATTAAAATAGCTCAAATTTAGCCTTGTTCATATTGAGCATTGATTTATTTTAGGATCCACTCCTCAAATATTAATGTAGTTGACTTGGTCAAACTTGACTTTGTCCACATGCAAAAAGTCCCTGTTCACACATGGGATGTGAAATCCAGTTATTATGTTGATCCCTTTTTACATTATGAGGGATTTTATTTAGATTTTTATTATGCATGGACCTCCTTACCTATTTATTCTTCTCCTAAGTGAAATCAGAAAAAATCAATATTCCAATTTGCTGCATGCAAATTTTGGAATATTACTGTCCTCCCCTCCCAAATGTTGCTTGTCCTCAAGCAACTGCAAGGATAGAATTGAAGATCCTCCCCTCTTCCTCTTGTAGCATCCCAAAGTGATAATTTCCTCCAAAGAACAAGATGCTTTATCAACAATGTGTCCTCAAGTTGTTCCTCCTATGTGAAAAAGTATGTCTTTGGTGAAAATTCCAAATGGCTCCGGAACATGAAAAAGTGGGACATACATGGAAACAACAATATGTAGTCTAGAGGCCTTCTTGAAACATGGAATTAGAAATGTATTGGGAATCATCATCCCCATATGAAGCCTCCATTCCCAAGCTATCATCCACAAAAAGTGAGTCACCCTCCAGCATGGCAACTCATTTTGCACTTTTTACCTTTGCATCACCTTCATAGCTTAGGATGATTTTGTCCCATATCTCCTTTGATGTATTTAGCTGCATGACTTTGACAAATTCTACGTCAGTTAGACTTCCAGTTATAGCATTGACCGCTTTTGCATTTGATTCATAATTTTTTCTTTCAGTTGGATCTGTTGGTGTAGCAGTTGGATATTGATATCCTTGTTCAACGATGGCCCATATATCTGCTCCCATAGACTGAAGATAGGATCTCATCCTTATTTTCCAGAAGATTAAATTGCTTCCGTTGAAGAGCAGAGGTTTGATAGATGATGTTCCCTCGTGATTGCTCGTCCTGCTTGATATTCCTTCTAGCGGTTAAGCCTTTTCATAAGGACCTGCTCTGATACCAATTGTTGGAAAATACTGAGAGGGGGGGGTGAATCAGTATTTATGATTTACTCAGATCTTTTTATTTTTTCATTCTTTAATAACTCATATGCTACTTTACTGAACCAGACTCGCGTATATACGTGGATACCCTTTACTGAACTCGCGTATGCACAGAGATATTAATAAACAATCAATTCTTCACTTAGATCCTTGTATGTATTCATTCATTAGATGTTTATATAGCAGTAGACATGTGCAGGAATAACATAATGAAACATCACACAAAAGCATCACACATAAACACCACGATTTTTAGGTGGAAACCCAAGTCGGGAGAAAACCACCGTTGTCGTTGTCTCAGCCTTCAATATTTTATTATAGAGAAAAACTTCTTACAATCATGTACTGGTGGAGACTTATACCAGCACGTAGGCACCCACCTGCAGAAGGTTACAACCTTCTCTCGTTTACCAGCCTCACCTGGAAGGGAGCTTCAACCCCCTGCTCTCGTTTACCAGTCTTACCTGGAAGGGAGCTACTACCCCCTGATATCAGCACCAGCCTCTGCTGATAGAAAGCTTCTATTATCAGACTGAAGGCTTCAACCCTCAGATCCACTGCAGACCACGTTTCATCAATTTTCAAATTGGATCAAACAAATTCAACACAACCCTTCACTTATCAACAAACATACTTTGCCCAATGCTTCCAAACCGAACAGTGAAACCACTGTAATCAGTATATCTGAGATAACCCAAACTTCAGAATAAGTATGCAGAAACACATTCAACCATGAGCAACCATCAGTTCAGATATCATACACTCTTTTATTTATATGGACCCGCGTATATACGTGCTTTCACTGAAGACAACCCGCGTATACATTCGTGCAACTTTTCATAAAAACCCTAATAGGTCATACGCGTCTTTGTTGAAATAGATCCGCGTATACATGCGCCTTCAGTGAAGCGAACCTGCGTATTGATTTATAAAAGATAAACTTTGCAGATCAAACCAGATCTATGAACTTACCCAGATTTCTTCAACTTCTTCAACAGATTTGCGCCAGGTCTTCATCGCTTCTTTTCAGATCATCCAAGAGTTTCACCATTTCAAGATCTAGAGATATTGGACCTTCATTATGTTCATAGATACATTATAGAATCAGATCTATCAATTAAGAGCAAAGTTCCACCATGCAGATATACTTCAGAGTGAAATATTCATTAAAGCCCAGACTTATGCCCCCCTTTGCACAATGAATTTCTTCTCCTTATATTGGTTTACCCTTTATCAATACCATGGGTCAAAACCACATTACTTTCGATGGTATTCCTGGGCGGGGTCATATAGACAAATCATCGCTCAATACAATGGGTCAATACCATGGTTGTTACCCCTGTTTTTGCACTTTATGAGCGCTTTTGCCCATACGCGACTTGGCACGTTATTTCCCACGTGCATACGCGACTTATCCTAGACAAATCTACGTATGCCTTGAGACATAATCTTTTCATCATAGATCTAGCACATACTGAATTCCTTTCTTCATTACCTTCTGTACTCACTGTAGATACATCATTTGACAAGTTCATCAAGACATATTTTATCAAGCACAACTTCATCAAGTGGGTTGCCATCATTCTTTTACATCAAGTGGGTTGCCATCAAGGACAACACTCTCACATGTCATCAGCTAACATTCAGATTCTTCATGGCCAAATTTATTGCA
>CM076581.1:1510329239-1510524727 GCA_034641835.2 Pinus albicaulis | reverse complement strand
TCTTTTCTTCTCTTTTGGGAGCTGGTTACAAAACAATAATTTTTTCCATTCTCCAACAAAGTAGTGGGGCTTCCTCTCTATAAAATATTCTGTTCTATCATCAAACTAATATTCCACTTGTGGTTTAGCCATTTGTTTCTTCATTTTTCTAAGCCCTCATAATCATGTTGTGTTCCCAACAACATAACCATTTCTTGGATCTAATTGATAAACTAGGGTCTACTTAAGTGTCCAATAAACATTTGACTAGTCTAGTAATGACATTATCAATTGTTGAAGCTGGGAAGGTCTCACTGAGGAGTGTTACCAAGGAGTTGGATAGGTGGGGAGCACTACATAGTGAAGTTATCATGTTTTGGACAAGTGCTTTCAAGTAACATTCATTTAACACCATGCAATCCAACAAAAACCATAATTTGTCATCTCGCTATGCTATGGCATTAAATTATATAGTTGTAATTCATATTAATAATGGAAAGAGATTAAAGCATTAATATAAATGTAAAGCATAACAACATAACACATATATAATCATTATACATCGTAAAACAAAAAAATCCCATAACAAGAGGTATATTTCCATTATTCTCAAAGAGAACCACATATACAATATGATCCATACATAATATCAATAACAATATGATCAATGTTCAACCAAAAATTTCTTGAATGTTTCACTATTCAACCATCCAACTAATTATCTAACCTATACGGTGGTATTTATAGATTTTGCCTTGTAAACATCTTGACATGATAAAATACATTAGCTAACTAATTTCAACAACTACATAAATACAATTCATCATAAACAAAAATAAATTCACTATTCAAATCTTAAAATTGAAATTGTTTTATCTTAAAAATCCACTAAAATCATTGAGTTTGATCTCCTAACCACTAAATAACACATTTTTTTTTACATATATTACACTAATACCTACCATATCATATTCCACTAGAAAAAAATAGCATAAAGGAAACTTTTGAAAACACCAAGGCCCCATCAATGTCACATGGTTCACCGAACTTGAACTTTGAATTTTGAAGTTCGACATAACTTATAAGAAAAATTAATTTCAGTTGAGGTTATTCTAGTTCTATGTGATCTTCGTGACCATTTAACATATTCATAATTCACGAAAATTTGAAAATCTTACATGATGACCTAAAATTAGCGTGATCTCGCAACATCTGTTTCATTAGAGGGCCTCCATAAGATGAAAGATAATGTGAATCATGATTGACGTAAATTACATAGATGAAAGATAATGTGAATCATAATTGACGTAAATTACATGAAAAGAGAAGTTGGGTAACAATCCTATGTGATTTGACTTGAATCACTACGTATGGTTTTACTTAGGTTATGATTAGGATAATTTTTTTAAATATTTGTACAATTCTGAACAAAATTTAGATGAGTTATGTATAAAATTATAATTGACACAATCTAACGTATAATTGGTTTAAATGGTTTCATAAGTGGTATAACTTATAATTATAATTGGTTTAAATGATAGTCTCTAAATAATTTTTACACGATGCTTTTTTAACAATCTCCGAAACTCATGAAAATTGAACTTTTGGGAGGGTTTTCTAACAGCCACTTCTAAAAGTGTTTTCTCATGAGTTTTTGTTTTTGGGACGGGGGAGGGCATTAAATGACTGTTCCTAAATATATTTTTTATTGTGGTATTTTTGACAATTTTCAGTAAAAGTCATGAGAATAATTTTTTTTAGAGATTTAGGGGCAGTTTTTTATTCCCCAAAAAGTCATGAAAATTCAACTTTTGGGGAGATATTTAACAACCAACTCTAAGAGTGTTTTCTCACATATATATATTTTTTGGTGAAGGTGGGAGGAGTGGGAGATTTTTAACAACCAACTCTAAGAGTGTTCTCATAATTTTTTTTGGTGGGTGGATAGGGGGTTTCTAACAACCACCTCTAAAAGTCAATTTTTATTCCATGCTATTCCATAAGATATTTTTTAACAAAAAAAACCTTATGTTCTTGAGTAAGGCCCTAAAAAACTTATCATTAACTAAAAATTCATCTCTTTTAAATAATACACACATATATTAACAACCCAGAAACTTAAAATATCTTGCGAAAATAATCATTATACATTACTAATAGATAATTTAAAATAATATATTTTTTCTAATTAAATTACATATAACAACAAATAAATCACTATCTTAAAAATTTAAATTATAATAAAATATACACACTTAACTCTCCCCAAAATAAGAAAAAAATGGTTTCTGTTGTACTAATCATCATACTCAATTTTTGCAATAATACAACAAACCATAAAAAAACTGAAATTCCCCAATGGTGATGTGTTTATCTGTTTGGTGTTCGTTCTTCATTCATTGCAGGGTCATCACAGAAACTCGTAAGAGCACGAGAGTTCAAATCTCATTGCATCCCGATGGTCAGGGTTTGAATATTCAATTATCATTGTGTCTAGAGAGCTATGGTTTATCCAAGAGAAGCTGAAGTAATGGTAACATAATGGGAAAGGGTTATAGCAGAAGCATAAGATTAAACAAAAAAAGAGTTTGAATCTCATAAACTCCTCAGGGTCAAGGTTTACCAAATAATAGGTACTACAATAGTAAATAGGGTTTAGGGTTCTAGTAGAAGAAGAATATATGTCTTTGAAAGGATATTTGACGAGTTGGGCACACCTATCGAAGAATTCCACCAAGATTTTACAATGAGCTACTCAATCTACAAAGTTCCCTTCGATACATGTACCTTAACAAATGACTGCATTTTCTTCTTTAAAGTATACAAAAGGAACCAAACAACTGGAATATAACTTCAATAAACATACTGTTCGTGTTAGTGAAATCATGTCCATTTTGTGCATTCAAGTCTCTGCTAACATAAATATTAGGGTTTTTTTTTTAAGTTCATAATATGGTTACGGAATATGTGGATGTTTTAAATAAAATAATATGATTTCTTGTGCATTTGTTTGAATAAGAGAAACATAAATTAGTTAAAATTTTATCTCCAAAAGGTTGAAATATAGAATGTCTCAGATCGAAGAACCTAACCATTCCATTGCTGCTACAAGGTGTGTTTCATTATTTCCCATAGTGGTACCAATTACTTTATAAATATTTGGATAAAGCTATGGAAATAAAATGCTCACAATGATGAATACATATTGTATATTAGTTTTCCTTCGATATTTATTCTTGTGCGCTTACAACCAACAAACATTAAGAGCGCAATATTGTTAAACTTTGCTGAAAGTAAGAACCATAAATTCGGGCCAATGGCTAGAACTTACTAAAGGGCGTTGGCTACGTTTCATTGAATTTTTGGGATGCTAGGGACACCAGGATGCTTCGCTGAAAGTAAGAACAATAAATTCGGGCCAATGGTTAGAACTTAATAAAGGGTGTTGGCTACGTTTAATTGAATTTTTGGGATGCTAGGGACACCAGGATGCGTCTTAGGGATGTTTGGAGGGACCCCACGATGCCTCTATTTTCTGGTGATGTTTTTATTCTGGACATAGGGGACTTCATCTTAAATTTAAATTTATAAAAACTATAGAAAATAATAGAATTCAATTTTTAGAATCAATTTTTTTAATAGAATTGAAGCATCAACATCCACGATAAAATTTGAAATTACATAATTTGGAAGGTTTTATGATCAAAGCCGCAATATCCATAATCCATTTGGAAATTGCATATTGTTAAAACCAAAATTAAAGGAATAGTGACTGGGGGAATTGGTCAACTCGTCAGTGAAAGTGGGATGTTCCTATGCCCTCCATAGTGTTAAATAATAGAAAAAGAAACAAGCATACTCTTGCAAGGGGACCATTTATTAGCAATTGAGTTGTTGCGGGACCATTTATTAGCAATTGAGTTGTTTCGGTTACATGCCTCATAGGTGTAGGTGGTGGATGCTCAAAGTTTCAATGTCATAGGAAATATCTACATTTTACCTATGTAATTACATCCATCATCATCTAAATAGTAAATATTGAGGCTTGTCTTTGTAGAAAATAACATAAGAAAGAGATAGACGTAAGCTAAAGAAAATAGTTATGCTCAATTAGTCTTTTCTTGGTTATCTACTTCCATGTGTTATGTGAATGTATCAAAATAATTTTATGGTATACGAAGACATTTGGTCCCAACTTGAAAGCATTTTATTGATACAAGGTCTGAAGAGCATGAGATTTGCGCTTGAGTGCTTCTCTCATTTAGAGAAAGGCATTTTTGGTTTGGTTAGTGAAATAAAGTGCAAAGAGGAGCCATTGGAGCCTCATAATAAACCATGAAAGATCCCATGAATCTTGTAATAGGGGAGACTCTGGAATATGAAACATCTCTAGCTCTTCCAGGGACATAGTTGGTAGATCTTGTTCAACCATGGGATGTGGGGGTTGATCTTGAATCGAAGTCTATGAGATCCTTAGGGCATTTATTTAATGTATGTGTGCGTGATAAGGTTAGATGAATAGGCCAAGTAGTATCTCTAGGAAGTTCTCAAAGTAGAAAACTAGTTCTCTGGGATAAGGCCTATAGGTGGTGCTATACTGACGAGCTAAATGTACTATATATATATAGGCCCTCGATTACCTAGTTCAACAATTCCTTAGACGTTATGAGGTGACCTATCACATCAAGAATTAATTTTAAGAGGGTTATGATCTAAGGTGATGGAAACAAATTAGAGTAGCTGAAGGGCTTTTGAGAACCAACAACTTACTTGACCTAGGTCTAGGTGAGGAAATGGCCTTCGAAAAAGAAAGTGTTATTTAGGGATATTGATCGTTCCTCAAGGTAAAACCCATAATGATTTGGATTATGTGAAGGAAACCAGCTAGAAGGTGGCCTTCACTATTTATGCATAAAGGCTAGGACCTAATTTACCAAGAAAAATTTATGGTTACAACATCCAAATATCGATCTCGATCTAGATATAGATCCACCATATTTTTTAGAAGTTAGGATTCATATACGATGGGGAAATGTCAAATTCAAAAAATACATATATAATTTTTAAAAACATATTTAAAGTTAAAAATCAAGATCATTCGTGAATCACAACATTAGAACTGAAATCATTAGATAATTTAGAAATATGGAGAATGAAATCATGATGCATGATGCCTTATACAAAAAGGATAAATGTAAATATAAAATTAAGTGTATAACCAATGATCACTCTATTGATATGATGATCTAGAATCGGTCTAATTACATGTCCATGAATTGGTCTACATCCTCATCATCTGAATATTTCAACTCTACATCAAGTTAAAATCTAAAAATTCCTTTCCAGTTACAATGGGAAATGAATAGTGGACATCGTTTGAAAACATGCTATTGTCTACATATCATAGTGTTCCAAGAGCGTTGTTCACCTAGTGTTGGATGGAATTGATTGAATTAAATTATTAATGACACAATCATCACTTTTTCACAAAGAAAATTAAAAATGAAGTATATATACTATTTTCTATATATTGTCTCAAAGCCTTTCCAAAGCATTCCCACTAGCATTATCAAACACTGAAAATTAAAATGTTAATGCCTTAGACATTTTCTACTAGCATCATCATTTGATATCAAACCTACAAGCTACAAGCCATAATAGCTTACTATAGATTAATAATAAGTAATCTAACTGAAATCTAAATAGACCTATTTCCTATTAGGGTTTCAAATAGGTGTCAAATAAAATTGTCTAATATTATTTTCTTGGGATCAAGCATGTGAGTGCTAGATGGCACACGATACATTTCAAAAGCATGGGATCCATTTCTGGGTTTGAAGGATTCATTTACATGGTGAATCCTACAAGGATTTGGGTGGATCATCCATATCCTTATCAGAAATGTGGATCCAACATCAAGACGCCATGGATTTGGTAACACGGGCTGGACTCCTGAACAATGGGATGGGGAATTTTTTGTTTGCACCAAATGTTGCATTTGAGGAGGGTTTGGAGTCTCCTAATCCTAGCCTAATCGGCCTACAACATACTCAATAGTTATACCTCCGAAGTTCAAATCATAATTAATATGGGTTAGATGATTTTCCCCATCAGTTTCATCTTGGATGAATCTCTTGATCGGCATTATGAAAGCATTGGCTTGAATGTGATTCAAAAAGCTTTTTTTCTCAATAAGGGGAAGAGAATGATATCCCTTATTGAACTAAGGCCTGCCACAAATTGAAATGAGTTCTTGTGAAGGTACGTGATGATGCTTATATAAAAATGATTAAAAGAAAGTTTTTTATTACATGCCCAACAATGGAAGGAAACAAGCTTCGACTTCTTTCTTGATAATTTTTTGGTGTTTTATTTCAATTGTGAACTAATTTATATCCTTTTTCCCACTTTATATTTATTTAGAAGCATCCAATGATACTAGGTGAGCCTGTCGGGTTTGCAAAGTAGTGAAAAATTTGGAGGGATTTGATGAAGGGTTGTATGAGTATAAATTTACATGACTGAGGCTTGCATTGATAATAATCAAGAAAATTGCAAAATCAGGGAAAAATAAAAATATAAGTAATATTTAAATTTTGAGCTTAAATGTAAATATTTAAAATTGAATAAATACTAAAGACTAGAAAATATTAATTTTCACATCTAATATTTAAATTTGACAAAAAAGTTAATATATTTAAAATTTGACTACAAGATATGTAAAATATTAATTTTTACAATGTCTATTTTTTCCAGCAAATTCAACAACAAGATGAGTTGAGTTTATCTGATTTACGTTGATTTTACCTAGTGTGAGTTTCAGGGGTACTTTCTAATTGCTATTAGCATGTAAGGCCAGATGCCAATTAATATTTCAATCTATATGAAATTTATTTTTAGAATATTGATAGGGGAGGGTACATATATTTTTTTTGGTAAATGAGGTTAATCTATATTAATTCGAAAATAGAAACAGTACATATGCTACAGGTTGAGTTGGTAAGCTGCGCTTAACCAATCCTAGCCTTTGTTTCATAAATAAAGGGTTGCCTTCGTGGAGGAAACCAGCCGGAAAAGTACATGAAACAGAAAGTTACAAAATGTGCTGTAGCACCAGTGAAAATAGAAATTATGTGATAATAGCCAACATGACAAAAAACTAGGAAGAGTTGAGCTACTGTGTAGTCACTATTCTTTGGCATCATCATTGTTTTCTGGATCTTCCTCCACTATGGGACTGGTGTACACGTGTGCGGAAGCTTCCTCTTCAGCGGTGGGTAGACGCAGAGTCTTGGAGACCAGTGCGCAGAGGATGGGAGCCACCGGGTACTCGATGTCTGAGAGGTGCATCCAGGTACCTTCTAAGTCCATTATGCAAACATTTGTGTCATCCCCATCATCTTCCTGTGCCAGAAGACGCTCGGTGTTACAGGGAAAGGAGTGATCTTGGTGCGCAATGGTGGACTTCCTTGGTCCAATTTTGCCTCTCTGTGAAATATTCGAGGGGGCCTCCTCCTCCTGGTCAAATTTGGGGCTCTAGGGAGCCTCTATAGCGTGTTTGCCTGAGGAGGAGCTTTCAATAAATTCCAGGAAATTATCAGGCCCCCGGTGGTAGCGACTAGGGAGAGCACCTCTCTGGCCTCCTCTGATGGTTCTTTGTCACAGCCTAGGAGCCATGGTCAACTGAAGTGAAGGAGGTGTGAAGCAAGGGGAATGCAAGAAAAGGAGGGAAGTGCGAAGCAAAGTGCTAGTGGATAGGGAGGTGCACTGAAGGGGAATGCATGGAAAGGGGCATGAGCTTATGGGAGCACCCAGGCTTATGAAACTGTTAGGACAAATGGAGCTGGGGTGAGTCGCACAGTAAGGGGGGAGCTTAGCCCAAGGAATTATGTGCAGTGCAACACTAGGGGGGAGGCTGTGCGGTAGACTAGGAACGCAGAAGGGCAGGGACTAAAGCAACATATAAACCCAAAGGAACAGACGGTGATTCTCCTTTTGATGAAGGTCATTCCTTTTAATAGGACTATGATGCATGAGAAGCTGCTAATCATAATTGTGCCTCGCACACAGCTGCGTGTTGTAACGGTTTTCATGAGTAGGCACGTGCGAAGAGTTATGGCCTAGTGGCATGTCAATCTAGGAGATCATTAAAAAATATTACATCAGAGAGGTACCCTGGAGGGGGTGATTCTGTCTGAGGGTGTCTTCATTATGCCCTATCTATGTCATCTCATGCAGATGATTACAAGAGTGAGGTTCCACGTCAAGTGGTGACTTGCGTGGCAGATCTTCATCCTCTTAAGTGTGGGAGTGGAAATTATCATGTGTACTTCTGCTGTCAACCACATCTGGGGAGAGAAGATATTTTTGAATGAGAGTTTGTCATTCTCTTCTTCACGAATCATCGTCAACCTGAGTGAGATTGGAATGATGCAACTCTCTGTGACTTTCCACACCCTTGTTCGCGAGGAGGTCCACAATTGAGTTTCCTTTCCTGTGCACATGCTGAAAAGTTATTTCTCAGTGATTGTGTATCAGTTGTTCCAGAATTTTGAGCCTATGGGAAAGCCTCCAGCTGGTGGATACCTTTGTGGAAGTAGTGCCATGGAGAATTCTTGTGTCCGCCAGAGTAATAATTTGCGAATCTCCCTCCATTTCCAGGGAAAAATAGTTAAACTCAATTGATCTGTAGATGCCCTAGATGAGTCCCTCAAGCTTCGCGGCGTTGTTGTTGTCCCATCCCATGTTGACATAGTAGATCAGAAGTGGCT
This sequence comes from Pinus albicaulis, assembly GCA_034641835.2. Taxonomy (NCBI): domain Eukaryota; kingdom Viridiplantae; phylum Streptophyta; class Pinopsida; order Pinales; family Pinaceae; genus Pinus; species Pinus albicaulis. The sequence goes on along the minus strand of CM076581.1, from coordinate 1,510,515,977 downwards.
CACCCTGGTAGTTCCTGAAGATGCCTCTGAATCTTGCATTCTTGGGATTGCCTTTGGAGGTGCCATCGAAGTTGCATTTGAAGAAGCCATTTGGGGGAGGCTTCCAATTTTCAGGAGCAGGGGTTCTTCCTGCGCTCCTTAGGGTGATGTCCAGGGGGGTATTTTTGTTCATATGCTAGTTGCTCCATATGTTACACTCCATATTTGAGGTGGGGAGATCCTCCTGGCTCCAGGAAGTAATGGCCATAGTTTCGGTGAGGTTATCATGTATCCTTGCCCAGATTTTCTCTTGGGTGGATATTTTATATTTGAAGATCTGACTGTTCCTTTATTTCCATATGTTCTAGATCAGGAGGCTCGAGATTATCTGCCAGAGTCTATTCATAACGTTTCTAGAGTAAGAATTATGCGTCCACTTGCTCATGGTGTTGATGATGTTACCCCTTTCTCTGTTGGTACGTCTGTAAATGATTGCTATTATGTCCCATAGGGCATTGGAAGTAGGGCATAGGTCCAACAAGTGGTCGATGGTTTCAAATTTATCCTAGCATAGGGGGCATATTGAGGGTCCTACAAACCCTCTCTTCAATAGATTCTCCCATGTGAGGATGCCTCGTTTACTGAGCTGCCATAACAAGGTGGCTACTTTGGGCCAGAGCTTGGGCGACCATATCTTCTTCCAGATGAGATTGGTGGGATCATGGTTCTTCTGATGTAAGAGGTTATAGGCTTCCTTGGTAGAGTATATGCAACTTAGCGTGTGACCCCATCTAAGGATATCATGTCCTGGTTGGGCTCTGATTTTTATTTTAGTGCTTAGTTCCTCCCAAATGTCTATGTGGTTTTCATTATTCTAGTATTCTTGCCATATGTCTATATGTATCCACTTCCTGTTTCCCTGAGTTTTGCCATTGGTCCAGAAATATTGTACGCACTTCCTCTACATTTCCTATAATTTTGTGCTCCACAGTGGTATGGGAAATATGGAAGAGAGTCTAGGAAATTGTTGCGAGGAGTCCTCCCATAATTCGGCTTGAGTACCACTGCACAGCTCCCAGAAGTTGTGGGTTTGTATCAATTATTTTTGGTTGTTAGCTGCTTTCCATATTTGAGATCCTCCTGGCTCTATGTTAAATCTAATAAGGTCCTCCTTGGGCCAATTTCTAGCATATTTGGCTACCCACAAGTTAGCCCATGGAGTGTGGGGATTGGAAACCTATTTCCACTAGATACTAGCTCCCGTGATACTGTTGTTGTGCTCTGGGTCATGCAACCCTAGCCCCCCATGACATTTTGGTGTACATACTTCTTTCTAGTTGCCTAAAGCCCATTTGTTTTTCTCTTTGGTACCACCCCATAGGAAATTCCTTTGTAGTTTTCGCATGGCCTTGAGGACCCGTTCGGGGGCTGCGAGAACTGAGAAGAGATATATGGGGAGAGATTGAAGAACCGCTTTGATGAGTACCAAAACAACCTGTTATATTGAGAGTAAGATGGGTCCAGTTGGATAGCCTAGTTTCCATTTTGTCTAACAGCGCTCGCCATGAGGAATAATTGATGGCAGTGGCTGTGAGAGGGGTACCAAGGTATTTGGAGGGAAAGGAGGCTATGGAGAAGCCCAGAATGCAGGAAATATTGTGCTGAGTGATAGGGGGAGAGTGGAAGAAGAATATTTGAGATTTTTCTGGGTTGACCTCTATGCCAAAAGCTTCAGAGAAGGATTCTAGCAGAGATTTGAGGGAATGAGCTTCCTAGACCGAGGGGTATCCCATGATCATTTTTTCTTCGACAAATTGTTGATGGGTAGTGGGGGGAAGATTGTGGAGGGGTATACCTCGTAGAGTACCTGAATGGATAGATATTTTGAGAAGGAAACCTAGCCCTTTAGCCATAATGATGAAAATGAAGGGCGAAAGGGGATCCACTTGTCTAATACCTCTTGAGGGATTGAAGGTCGCTAAAGGTATACCATTGACCAAGATGGAAAGAAATGGGGAGGTTATGAGGATCATGATCCATCTGACCCAGGTGTGGTTGAAGCCAAAGGAAAGAAGAACATGTTTAATGTAGTGCCAACCGAGTTTGTCAAAAGCCTTGGATAGATTGATTTTGAGGAGCATACAAGGTTTTTTGGAGGTTTTAAGAGAATGAATGACCTCATGGGTTAAAATGATTCCATCAAGGATTTTTTTTCCTTCTACATAGCCAGTTTTCTCCAAGGAGATGATCAGGGGAAGGAGCTGCTTCAGCCTATTAGAAATAACTTTTGAAATTATCTTATAAATGACATTGCAGAGTGCTATGGGCATTTACTTACTTGGTGTAGCAACATTATCTTCTTTCGGTATGAGAGTGAGGAAGGTGGCATTTATAGCTGGAAGAAGCCAGTGAGTGGTGCATGATTCCTCAACGACACCCTAGACCTCATCTTTGATGGTTTCCAAAAATAAGTGGAAGAAGTTGGTGGTGAATCCATTAGGGCTCGGAGCTTTCCCTTCCTTCAGTTGGAAGACTGCTTGTTCCACTTCAGCAAGAGTAGTGGCTTTGAGCAACGTCAAGTTGTGATCTTCCATAACTAACTTAAGTATGTGCTGGGTGATTTTTCCTATTGCCTCATGCCTCTGATGATTAGGTTCTTGAAAAATATCCTTGAAGTGGTTGTGCAACTCCTTCGTGATGTCCCCTTTCTTTTCCAAACACTCTCCATTTTGATTTTTGAGAATTGTGATTTTATTACGCATCTTGTGCTGGATGGTGGAGCGATGGAAAAAATTTGTGTTTCGTTCTCCCTCTTGGAGCCAACAGATCCTAGGTTTTTGTTTCCATAGGATCTCTTCCTGACGCCTTCTCTCTTCCATTTGAGTTGTTAATATTTTCTCTTGGTATTCTAAAGCGACAGAGAGACCTTCCATAATGATAGTTTGTTGAAGCTTCTTCATTTTCTCTTCCAGCTCTCTTTGATATTTGAAGATATTTCCAAAGGTGGATTTGTTCCATACCTTCAGTGTCCCTTTGAGCATTTTTAGCTTTGTCTAGAACTGGTGCATTTTTTTTCCTTGCGGTGGTAAAAGGGAGGACCACCAATCAGAGACGATTTCCTCAAAACCTAGATGTATGAGCTAGCATTGTTCAAAGCAGAATGGTTTGGGCACAGTCATACCTGGTCTTAACCATTGAAGTTGTATTGGCTAGTGTTCAGAGCTGGCAGCCAAGATAATGGTGGTTACTAGATTACCCCCCAGACGTATAAAGTCTTCCATGAACAGAAACTGGTCCAGTATGGAAGCAATTTGATGGGTACCTCCTCTTATATTGTTCTAGGTGAAGATGCCACTGGAAGTTTATATATCTATGAGGTGGTTGTCTTGGATGAAGTTCTTGAATCCATTGTTTTCCATGTCTAGATGTAGCCTTCCTCCATTTTTTTCCTGTAGATTTGTTATCATATTGAAATATCCTCCCAACAGCTAGAATGCTAGATATCTCTGTTTATTGAGCTCAACCATGTTTTCTAGAAGCTTCGTTTTCTGGTGAAGATTCTAGGGAAAGTAGACATTCGTTAGCAAGCCATGGATGTCTGTTCCAATCAGATGAAAGTTGGCCTAAATGAAATGCCTATTGGCATGGTAGTTATCCAGGGAGATTATTTGGGGGTTCCAGATGATTTCCAGTCCTCCTAAAGCTCCATTGGCATCTACCGCTATTGTTCTACATCCTTTCCATATTTTTTTGAAGATTTTTTCCAGAGTGGAGCTAGAGCATTTGGTTTCTTGCATGTAGAAAATTGTAGGGTGTTCCTCAGTGATTCTTTCCTTGATTATCTTGTGCTTGGTGGGGATGTTGAGCCCTCTTATGTTCCTCAATATGATATTCATTGAGGGGGTTGGTAGAGTAGGCGTAGAATCGGGTTAACTTGGGGAATCTCCCAAAATCCACAGTTTCTTTGCCCATTTATTTTGTTATTTGCAGTGTTGTTTTTTGTCCTCTTTTGTGGGATTATTTTGTGAACTATTTTGCATTTATGAGCGTACCCCCCTGAATTCCCAAAGAGGGTAGCTGTTGTGCTCGGGTGAGGATTTCTTCCATATTTTGGATCGGTTGCTCGGATATTGAGCGAAAGTCTCTTATTGCATGCATCCTCTAACCCTATGAGGTCCAGGCCCTCAATATCAATGCTCTTTGGTTCCTCCTCCATAGCTTCTGGGATCGAATTCAACACCTGTTATTTACCTTTTGATGCAGAGTTGTCCCCTACGAGGCTAGGGGTTTTGGGTTTCAGAAAGGCCTCCGATTGGATCTTGTCATGTTGTTTCTTTGAGGTCTAGGGCTGCTCCTGTGAGTTTCTCCCTACTTATTTGGTTGGTTCATTCTCATTTTCACTCAGCTGGTTTAGGGTTGCAAAGTTATTGTTATTCAGAGGGCCTTTTTTTATTCTGGTGAGAATTAGTTCTCTTGTTATGCCTTTTCTTACTTGCTACCTTCATGAACCCTTATGTTGCTTGATCATTTGATTCATTTTTAGCTGCCACTTTTTTGTTTAGAGGGCAATCTCTAAATAGGTTCCCATGTTGGTGACACCTCTGACATCTAAAAGGAACATGTTCATAATCTACAGTTTGTATCCATTAAAAATATTCATGCAGCATAATTATCTCACCTGGTAGTGACTCCACTATGTTCATGTAGACGCAGGTTCGTGCATATACTGCGTAACGATTTATCTTTGTTTCCTTCGCTATCTTGAAGAATTCACCTAGGGGATTGCCAATGTCCCTTAGGGTCAGCTCATCCCAGTAATCTTAGGGGAGGGAGTAGAGTCAGATCCAGACAGGGGCCCATGTAAGATCTTGTTTTCCTGGGTTGAATCACTCAGTCCAATGGCAGAGGTATAAACTTGTAGAGCTGAAGAAATAGGGTCCTTCATCCATGATCCTATTTTTGTCTTCAATACAGGTAAAGATCACATTGAAGAAGCCTTTATCACACAAATGAAGGTCAATATGGCCCTTGGGTTTCCATTTGGAATCTATCGATCCTAGGAGGGCTTTTTTAGTGGGCTAGAAACCCATTAGCTTGCCTATCAATGCATGATCCTTCATGAACTGTATTCTTTCATTGATGTAGTGCGCAGGGAGCTCGATCGTTTTCCTTTTGGGGTTCTTCGGAATGCATGTGGCTGATGTGATATTTTATTCTTCTATTACTGATTTAGATGCTTGTTGCATTGTGGGAGTTGCCCCTGTAGTGACATGAGGCGGGCCAGATTTGCTGACTATCGATGCTAGCCACTGTCACCGCCCCTATGGGAAGTTGGCCTGTGATGGGGGATCAATGGTCCCCCAACTGGTTTCTGTCATAGGTGAGCCTCAAGGCTAACCAAGAGTGTGATCATGGCCTAACGGTCTGGGAGGGAGGTTTTCCTGGTGCAGAATGCACTGAAACCTCGAAACCCTAGGTCATGGCAGTCGACTTGGTGCAGAGAATTTTTCCAAGATCTGGTTCATCCATAGGGGAGGGTACATATTATGTATATATGCATGCCGCCAAATTTTTCCTATGTATATGATACCTATGGATGCAATTAGTGTTATATAGCTCTTCCACACATGCAATAACTGAACAGATTTCAACCCAAAGAAATATTCTGCCAATCCTTGTTCCAAAGAAAAATTGCCTATCTAGTCCATGTTTGTATCTACCAATATTAAAGTATGTGGTCATTTGTGTTGAACTGCTTGGTACATTTTTTGAATTTATTTTTAATTTTCTCTCTTAAAGGCACATTAAAATTAATTCATGTATTTTCAATGATAAAAGATTTAAATATTATGGAATTAACATTGGGTACGGTTAACACCCAACCCAAATTAAGGCCACTTAAATAGTTGTGAATTGTGTTGTGCCATGGATTTTCCTTTGGGACCGTCCATAATTATCCATATCCTTGAAAGTCCAATTCTATAAAACTAATGTGTATGGAATGAAGAACCATGCACCTACTTTAAATTTTAATCTGTCTCTTAGTTTCAATTTGGATCACTCAAGAAGTAGTCCTCTAGAAATTGATTTGTGTATGTACAATCCATTTTATTTTTGTCCTAGTTTAATTGTATACATGCTTTGTTTATACTTTATAGTGGATGTTATATTCCCCAATCCTTTATTTTATGTTACAGTATTTTCTTGGTTATGTTCTCAAAAAATCGTCACAAAGATCCTATATACATAGTTAGACATGGAGAAAGAAAGTGACATGGGGATAACGTGTGCCCACTTTGTGTTAAGGAAATGGATTTGACATATAAGAAATTAAAACCTCGGAAATGTGGCTATGAGGTTTGCTTCTTAGTTGTTATTTTCTGATTTGTTCTCTATTTTAGGCTAAATGTATTTTTAAGCAATTTCTGAATTATTCCTATAGGATTGGTGAAGTTAACCTTGGATTATGTTGTGGGTCCACATAAGTCTAGATTAAGCTGACAAGTTTTGAGTTTTCAGTTTTCCAACATGCACAAAAGGTAAGCCAGCTGAATGTACATGTAATAAGAATAATAAAAGGTAAGTTGTGAATTTAGGTTCAACTTAGTTTCATGTTGGGTCATGTCTAAAATATGTCACGAGAAATAAGTTGAAGTGGACATAGCGAAGAGGATACATTAAAATGAAGAGGGTGTATTATCATTGAAACCCGATAACATTGTCGAAGAGATTCCATGATATATTTAAAAGCATCCTAAGTTAACAACAACTAGAATTGTTTGTGAAAATGAGATGTTCGTTTCCCTTTTTTAATTCCATTATATAACATTAGCTTTCTCACATTGACCGCATTATCCCATAGAAGTAGCGTAGATGTTTGAAAATATCACATATGCCCCATTTAAGTGTCTCGAGTGGTTGAGGATGCTAACCATGCATGTATGAGGCTCCACTCTAGGCTTCACCTCAAAATTTCTTCTAATTAAATTGAAATGACACCAACCTTCATCTACTAGTCCTACATGGTTGTAGGTAGATAAAGTAGAAATGAAGATGATATGGTCTACCTTAGTTCCCACTTCTTTTATTTCATAAAAGTGTTAGGGCATTTTTCTTAGTCCCACGCATTCAATACCCACACTACAAAGCCACTAAGTCAACACATGAAGGAAAAAAAATTTCTATGGTAACAGAGTTAGGCTTACCTCTACAACTTTAATTTAAAATAAAGAGTTTCAAGGATTCAACACTATGACCAAATTGACTAGATCTCAAAATGACCGAACTAATTACATTTGGGTTGATTCATGTCATTTTGAAGTTGATAAAAGAGTCCCAACACTTCATCACAATATCCAATAAATGCATAACAATAAATTATTGCATTCCATGTGATTAGATCCATGTTTTTCATATTGAAAAAAACTTCATGTGCATCATCCACTTTTTTGTTGTTGTAGTGCTACTAATTCTGCACAAAAAGAAAGAGCACTGGAACTAGTGACTAAATTGGATTTTTCTCTAGCCAACTTCATTTTAGAAAAGATATCTCTGCACTATTGTTTTAGCCATTCTATTCATACTTGGATATCATCACACTCCAAATTATCACATGGGGTTGCAACCTTCACAACTTCATTTCATCAAGTAGCTTTCCTGCCTCTTAACAATTTCTAATTTCGAAATATCTTGTAGTCATGGTGTTCCATATAACTACAGATTTCCTTGCCCTTCTGTAGGGATACAATCTCAGTGCACACCTTGAGGAAAATTGGAAAGGATTATCTCCACTTAGTCCTCCATGTTTCATTTGGTAATACATCTTGAGGGCTTCCTGGCGGTGTCCATCCCTGACACAATCTTTGAAAATAAAATTCCATGTAGACAAATTTATCTTGGGAATTTTGTCAAACACCTAGTGTGTGCCCTTCATACTTCCAGAATGAGCATACATGTTGAAAATATTAGTTACCAAGAAAACACGCAGGGTTAATACTCCCATGATGAGCATATAGGTGTGGAATTGATGACCTTTTGATGGATTTTTCCTTTTGATACATCCCCACAACAAGAAGTAATAGGCATCTGAGTCAATGGTCTATGTTTCATTGACATCTTGACAATCTTCCTTTATATTAGAGGAAGGCATCCTTGTAATCATGGAAGTATTCATCATTGTAGTTGTTGCTGTAGTGAATGGTGTTATGGTTTGGTATCTGAATCCAATCAACAAACATATACAATGCATAGTGAGACCACCATCAATACCTCTAAACACAACCATCCAAGATGTCATTCATTTTGTACAAGAATTGTGTCAAGCGATAGGTGTGAAAACTCTAAGTTATGACATGTTCCATTAAAGAGTATCCTCAATAGAATTTTCAAAAGAGAATCCTCTATTTTGTTGGTATTTCTAACCCTTCTATAATCTAGCTTTGGAATTTTGTCAAATGGCTTGCCACCATATTCAGTAATTTTTATTGTGTTATAAGTTTGTAGCCCATGCAGGCCCAATATTGCAAGCTGGGTGCTTCGATATCATTATATTGTCCCTAGCCACCTCTTGGCAATGACAGTCACACAAACCCAAAAATTTCTCCAAAATTTACCAAAATCAGAAGCTTAAATTAACCATAGCATATAATACCCGCACACTTCCAATACCCAAATGCACATAATACATGTAGATTTCAAACATAACCAATATTATATGTAAATACTTGGAATTAACCATAACAGTAGTTCCACAAACAAGTAGACCATAAATACACAACCCTAGGAAAAATTAAAACATAAATATACATTTATGTGAATTGACCATATTCATTTAACCGATTACATTGTTCCAAAGTATAACCAGAAATGTATGCTTAACTTAATCATAATATATGATATTGAGAACAATCAACCACAATATTGAAAACGCATATGTAAATGTAACAGAATGAACAATAACAAATTATGAAATACTTATATGCGAATTTTGTGAACCAGTTGTGGACTTTAACATTCCTCCCATCCATAGACCACATTGTTCATTGTCTTTCAACAATCCATTACCCCTGAGCTAGGGCCATGACTCCATGGCTACCTGGGCCATAATCAGAACCCGTTTAAAATTAACAGCTCATGGATGAATTTCCTTAAATAAAATCTCATTTCTGAAAATTATGGAGTAACTTCTAAAGTTAGAAAGTCACATCTAACATCTCAAGTATGACTTTCCAAAAATAGTAAATCACCTTGCATGTATTGGTAATAAAGTAAAGTTGAAAGAAAATCACTTAAATTATCACTAATCAATCATAATATTTCAATCCTAACTTAATCATCAACATTATTAATACTATTATTATTATTATCGTTTATGATACTACAATATTATTATTAAAAGGAATTACAAGTATCCTTACCTTCATCACCTCAATCACTTGGCACCACTCTCCTTGATGAATCTCATGGCACTACCTAACTCTCTTTCTCCCTTAATGATACTTTACACTCTCTCTTATACTCTCATTAAATACATGGCATAGTCCTCCTACACTCATTAAAGGCATGTCATAAAATATTCCTCTTACACTATTCATATGTTACACTACTAAGACATGCATACCTCTCTTAATGGTATCAATTACTAAGGCACACGTTTCTCTCCTTAATGGCATGAGTTACACTCCCTTAAATATTATATGTTACTTTTCTTCAAAGCATGTGTATTTCTCATCCTTTATGAAAAGAACACATTGCTCCTCCTATATATGTGTTTCATGACTTCTCAGCTAACTACTACTACTTGTGCATTGTGAAATAATAATTCCAACTTGAGAGAGAGGGAATTGGAGAGACTTAAAGAAGATGGTGTGTGAGAGAGATACTTGGAGAGTACGATGAGAACTTGGTGAGCCAAGGTTGATTCAATGTTTAGTTTTGATTCAATTGAAGGGACTGTTGATTTAGTGTTTTCATTTGTTGTTTTTATCAGTGATATTTATGCTATAGCTTTTTCGGATTTGGGTGAACTTACTCATTCTATTTATCTCTCATTGTACTTTGTATATTTGCAAAAAAATTCATATCTAATCAAAGAATAATATGGTTGGGTTTTCCCCTTGTGTGTTTTTCCTCAGTAATTGGACCTAAATTATTTGTGTCTCATTTTTTTCTTAGTTGTATTCTATTGTGCATTTGGTTTATGTTCTATCTATAATTTCTCAACTAATATTGCAACATAAATAAGCTTTTGGAATAAGTATTTGTTTCAGCATAAAACATCATAATTTCAACAAAAACACCAAGGTTCTCACATCACGATGCACACTCTATGACATCATTACCTAAATAACCACGCCTCATTCGATTACAAATTCCAGGCACAAGTCCCACCTTATGATTACTTAGTTACAGAGTCGAAGCCTAGGACTTAGTGACTATCTCAAAACTAAGTTCCTAGAACTCCATGGCCACCAAGACATAATCAAAGCCACCAAGCTTCTAGGACCACCAACACCCACAAAATCTTAGATGCATCCCAACTAGTCAGCTTCAGAGTCCAACCCCTACGACTCCCTGACTCCTTAGTCACAAACACTGAATTCCATCTTGAGTACCCAACTTCCCCATTTTATAAATATCTGCTTCCTCTATTAAATATTATAATATCATGATGTTATATTTCCATGAATACGCCTTTTCCAACTGTGGTGTCATGGGCCCCTCGTACCTTTTGTATAAGTCTTTAAGAATCCGTTATGTTTTTATTAATATATATGGATTAAACATATTTACCACACTAGACCTCCCGATATCATAGAATATAAGAGCATAACCACATGGGAAAAACGACCCCAATACACAAACACACATACACATGGGTGTATCGCCCCAAAATAAACTCTTGGGTCACTAGACTAATTATGTACTGGCTCACTAGCCTAAAAATTAGGGTCCTCAAGCCCATTACATAGGCACATCGAACTTAACAATATTCATAACTTGGCCCCATTGGCCTAAAATATATATACATACAGAGGCACACAAGCCTCAATGAATTTTGGGCTCACCAGTTAACACATATTATGCATGGTAATTACATTAATCATTCAAGAGTCGAACTAGGAGTGTTACTTTCCCCTCCCCCTTAGAATAAAATCATCCTCTGTGTTCCTTTGTCTTCAGCAATATGCACATAGTACCAGGTCACTAGTCTTCACTGCATCCATATTTTAATTATCTTCATGTTCCAGAATGTTCCTTTGAATACCTTGAGTTGCATCCAAGGTTTTTGTTCTTCATCATACACCTACAAAATTCAACAAATAAAAATGTATATTATATTCATGTATACACAAAAACTATTGTATCCATAAGAATTTCAATTCATAATTAAAGCACATATTTTCATAATACAAGAGAAGGAAAGAAAATACTTATTTGTATAAGTATTATTCTTGTTCTTCGTACCCTCAACTTTCCAAGGAACCAACCCCAGCGGCCTCCAACATAGAGAAACATGCCCTCCATAAGCTTGCGTTAATGTGGTGCACCCCTTCTCTACACCCAGTAATCCCCTAGGTCTTGTGCCGCCACATTCAGGAAAAGTTATCATCGGATAAGGAAATTCCCAGAGTCCATGGCTCTAGGAGTTCTTGCTACTCTTTCGGGGCCTATAGGCACTTTCCAGGCCCTTGAGCGATTCATATTGCCTTTTTTCTTCCTCTGTTATTTGCGAGGTTAATGGTCTTGAGCAATTTTGCCTTACTAGCAACCTGCACCATATATTGCTTCTACCATTCCTTGGAATATCTATATATTTTTTACATTATAAGCCTGAGGGTGTATTGATTGCCACGTTGTCTTAGAGAGAGCATGAGTATATGAATGCAACTATTAAGTAGGACTATTTTTCATTTTGTTTTATTTATTTTTTAATATTTTATTTCTTATGCTCAAAATGTCTTTCGTTAGTGGTGTTATTACCCACCTATTCAAAATATTCAACAAGATTCCAACCAGTTCATAGCCCCTTCCATGAATGTTCCTTATGTGAAACCTGTAGATTAATGAATCACTATTCATGGTACAAGTTTTTGTGGGTGGCTGATCCTTTCAAAAATTTGTTAGATGTAATACGGCTTGGAATCTCAGGTAGATGAACCAAGTTAGGAAGTTTTGTATTCAGTTGTGGACATGATTCAGGTAGACTAGTCAACATAATTGTTTACTATAATGGTTGAACATTGAGAAATTGATGTGCATCTTGGATTTTAAAACTAACAGCCCCTAAACAACAGTCAAACCAGAACACTTGTGTTGACATTAACCACTTTCAAGCATAGAAGTTCGTCCATCAATGTTAATATTTCATTTAACCACAACTATTTTATTTGTACTAAGCCTATTCATATGCATTTGACCAAGTCAAATTCATATGCAACCTCTTCAAAATCATGGCTGCCTTCATCCTACCTTCAGGAAACACTGGTGGCGAGGTATAAATTTTATTTAGAAATAATAGAATGTTATGATACCATACTTTCCATACTCCGTATGTATCCGTCTAAAACTTATTAATTATTGAGCATCATCCACAAACATATTTTAATGACATTCACCTTGTACATCTAGATAAGGTTAGTTCAATTCCAACATTATTCATTTATGGATAGATGAACAAAATCTATATTATGAAAAGTAACATTTTTCTCTTATGCACATGCATATGAGAAAAACTGTTGGTAGAGACAATACCACATTTTATTTGAATGGTTATCCATATATGACAATTCAATGAGCTAAATTGATTGAAGTCCACAATTTTGGTACCTCTATGATTACCAGGTTCAAGCATTGTAACTTTTTGATAGTTTCCAATAGGTTAGCCTCTCAATAATCTCCTTCTAACAAAAAATGATACCTGTGCCAACTCTTGCCCAATTGATCATTTAATGGAAGTCTTCATATAACATAACACGATGATTTCAGGTATCTAAAAGCATTCCTTCCTATTCTATTTCTTACCACTTAAAAATTTATGGAACTTGGCATTAAATTTTATTCATTTCTAGTCCACTATAGTCTACTCAGGTGGTATATGTTTTTTTCATGTTACTTTGTTGTTGTTGGAGATTTATTTATGGAAATGGAAAATTCACTTCCAATATACATGCTAGTTGTTGCAATACTATAAACCAATTTGCATCTGTTGTTTAACACACACAACAAGAGTATAAATAAATGATGTAGAAATACTTGTCAACATTCTAGCAAAAGCACTTGCTAGAGCATTATTTCCCATTTTTGTAAATGTACCCTTGTAGCTTATCTATTGTAAACGAGTATCTATTCCTAAAGTCACCTCACTTCTAAAGTCCCCTCCACCTATTTCATTGATCTATTATCATATTTGTATTTTCTAGACCATTTTCCATGAGTAGAAGAAATAGGTAGTAAGAACACCCACATTGAGCTATTAGAATGTCATATGTACTTCATAGAATAATGAAACTTGGTTTGGTTAGTAGAGTAAACTAATGAAACTTGTTTGGGGTTTTTTATTACAAAAAATACTGAACCACTCATATTTGTATAATGAAATCTACTCACAACATAAACATTTCTACATGGTCTACCATTATTATTAATTGCATAAGGACATAATCCCTCACAATAAATTTTTAGTTGAAAAATCTAGAGATGTCATTGGTGGTATTTTGGAAGTATCCAAAAAGGTTCTTTGTGATCTATTTAATTCTTGAAAAATTCGTTTTTACAAATATTTATCATGATATTCTCCAAATCCAAATTTTTTCCTTACTGCTGTAATATGCTCTCCTCAACAAAATACTTTATTATCAACTAATGTAAAATCGTTGGTTTTTCTTGGCCTATCCTTTGAGATCATGATTGAGACCATAAATTAAAAAAGGGACTCAAATATAGATCATATATAATAATTGTATGTGTGCTTGCAAAATTGATTCTAACCCACCCTTCTTCAGTTGAAACAAAAAATTAAAAATTGTGTTATCTAGGCTATCGAAGTTCTTTATTCAAGTTTTGTTTTCTAACGTTGAAGTTCTCCCATCCATTCGAAAATATGTAAATTTAAAGAAGTTCAAGTAGTGTTCTAGTATATCAAGCATCCATGTACACATTTTTTGAATTGTGGAAGCACCTTTACAATACCTAAAACTTTATAGACACTCCAACTAGCATCTCAAATGCTTTTCTTATGGAATCACTCACTGATTCTTGTCCTGGGAAACAATATGATGAATTTACAATATGGAAGGACGAGAATTGTTGGAATGATATATTCAAGTATTAGTTCTAACATGATCCAATAGGACTCATTAATTAGGGTTTGCTGAACAACTATCTATTGAAAATAAATTTTGTCAACTTGTGAAACAACTACATGAAGCCTTCCATATAATGTTCAAATCATAGAAGAAAGTGATGATTTTACTCGCCATGAAATTCATAGAGGGAGTAAAGAAAATAATTTTTTTATCATGTTCCTCCCATGTTCAATCATATATGAGAGTTTTGCAATACCTACAATAGATATGAGGAAGTGTAGAACTAATTTCTAGAGGTGCACAAGGTCCCAAATTTTGTTGTTCATTATTTTGTTGTTGTTTTTTTATCCTTTTGCACCAAAACAATCTTTATTTCCAAGCTTGGTCACATTTGAGGTATCAATAAAAGTGGATTTTCTCTTCCATAGTGTCCCATAACTTCACATCCTATAGTAAAACCGCTATAACATCCATGGAATTCATCGCCTTCTCTCTTGAGTCTTCTCATGACATAGTCTTCAATTGAATAAGAAATAACCCCACCAAAAAAATTATAGTGCCTCCAACAATGTGATGTATGAATGAATCACACTCTGTAGTTTTCTCTGACTACAAAACCACCTTGAATACATACAAACAATCCCATTTGAATTTGTGAAGTAGCCACCAAAATTTCCATTGTACATATCTCTTAAATCATATGCTAAACTAGACTTCTTGAGTGTAGTTCCTATAATCTAATTGTTTGATGCAACAAACATGAAACTTGATAGAATACAATACTTGATATTTTTTATTTTTTATTTACATAAGTTACTATTTTCTTGAACATATGCCAAATTTTCAAAATTTATTTAGCACCGCTTGATTTACAGGCCAAAAACGTTATCTTTCAGTGATGAATGAACTAAAATTTATTTCTTACGAATTCAAATTGGTACCACCATTTAAGAGGTTTCTAAACTATTGTAAATTCTATGGCAAATCCTAGTTAACATGTAAAACTTCATATATGGACCAAAATGTGGAGGGGAATCTTCAATTAGGGTAACCTCTGAATTGGAAGGCATGAGTCTCTTATTTATTTCATGGTACATGTTTTTGATTCAAAGAGATTAATTTTCAAAATTTTGTATCCCAGTGGAGAGCACAGTCACAAGACATGGTCATGGGAAACTTTGGGAAATGTCTAAAAAGTAAGACTGATTTGGATTCTCCAATAGAAAATTGGCAAAAAAATCCATAATTAAAATAAATTCTGAAATAGTGGCTTGCCTAGTTAGTAAAAGTGAGATGTCAAAATTTCCCATATCAGTGTTCAAGCCTCTTTGATGAAAAAATTGTGTTTGTGCTTATGGATGCAACAACGCAAAAAAATATGGCTAGATTTATATGTGAGTTTTGAGCATCTTTTTGCATAATAAATGAACCTCAATTGCAATCTCTTAGTGGATACTATTGGTTCTGATTTGTCTCACTTATCTAGCCACATTGTGGTAAGAGGAGACTAGATCAAATTCTCTCTTCGAGGCATATAGAAAGGGAAAATTCGTCAAAATATGTTAGAACAATCATCTCTATCAAACTTCCTTTTGGAAACCCTGGGTCAAGCTTGTTGGCTAACTTAGGTGAACATAATTAAGTCATTGCATCTTGGCCAAACTTGACAATATTTCACTAAGTTTGGCCTAAACTCAAACAAATCAAACATATTTAGAAACAAATTTGGGAACTCTCATTTTAATGTTGGAAAGTAAGCATAAAGTGTAGCACAAAACCCTAATTCCATACATAGAGGATTTATTCCAGAGGACAATAAAAAATAGGCTGATATTTTCTTCCTTTTTACTAAAGAATTAAATGCCATTTTATCAAGTGCATAATCAATCATCTTGGGTTTTGTTTTTCCTCTAATCTTTGTGTACATGTGGACACATGTTCAAATTAGTAAATTTTGTTGCTTGTTATTTTTTTATTGTCATCTTTATTTTTTCCACTCTATTGCTATTCTCTATGCACTTTTTTGTTATTCCCCTAGATCTATTCTATATCGGTAGAGGGGGGATGAAGTGTATTTTTGTGTAGTGTAGTTCTTTGTGATTTGAGGTTCTTGCCTTCACATCCATTTTCTAGTTGAAGTACTTGTAGGAGGACATAGTTATCATTGAGAGTTAGAGAGTTCTTTCCTTTTATCCATGAAATTACATCTTTGAATACTAGTGCTTGGTATGGGTTTCAGAGTGTTTGAATGCCCCTTGGATATTTTTTTGGTGTAATGGATATTAGTTAAACTTTTTTCTTACAGTTTTATCATTTGTCGTTTAATGGTTACATTTTAGGATCATTTCATAAATAGGGAAAAAATAGTCATTTATAGGCTATAAATGTGTTCAAAGTTTCACTTTAAATTGAGTATTCAACTGAACATGTTGAGTAGCTTATACGTAACAAGTTTTCCCTCCACCCACATGTCATAACATCCATAACCATTATGTAGGGACCTCTTGCTTTGATTCTATTTTTCTTCTTTAGTATATTTTCCAAGACTTAACAATTTTTTACGATTTATTGAAAGTTCTGAAATTTATAATTTATAAAGTTTCAAGTTCTAATTTTTAAAGTCTAATTATTTAAAGGGTAATATATCAATGGAAGAGAAACTTACTTACAAGCAGGAGGTTGGTGGTTCGATTCCATCATGACCTGATATTCATATGGAACGACAATGATAACTTTTTAGTGATGGAGCCTTTTTTGACTGTCGCCAATGAGCTTATGGTGGCACTTTTCGACCTTCACCAAAATATGAAATGGAAACGGTCAAAAAACATCACTATATATATATATATATATATATATATGCATCAATAGTGACGATCATGAAGTTTCCATTACCATAAATCATTGATGTTCATATCAAAATGGTGATGCTCACTATCCATCATTATAATTATTATTCGTGACAAACCTTGAATGTCGAAACAACACCTATACTTTTTGAGATGTGGTTTTTGCTGACATTCATTTTTTGGTGATAGAGACTCTTTTGACCATCACCAATGAACTTATGGTGATGTTTCTTGACCCTCGCAAAAATATGAAATGGTGACGATCAACGAACGTCGCCATATATATCCATCAATAGTGACAACCATGAAAGGTCCATCACAATAAATCATTGTTGTTCATATGAAATGACATTGGTCAATATATGTCATTATAATCATTATTCATGACGGACCTTGAATATCACCACGACACCTATACTTTTGGTGATGTTTAATTTTTTGATGACATATTCTAAGGTTTGTCTCCATTTCTCATGTGAAATGGTGATGGTCAATATCTGTCATTATAAATCATTATTGGTAACGGACCTAGAATGTCACCACAACGCCTATACTTTTGGCGACGTCACCTTTGGTGACATTCAGTTTTTTGTGACGTGGGCTCTTTTACATTTTTGGACCGTAACCAATGTCCTTTTTTCTTGCAGTGTGCTTGAGCTACTTCGATGACTTGAGCTATTTGGACAAATTCTTGTTGATTGCATCAATTTTTTTTGTCTTCTTGATATTGTTCCATCTGAAAAAATACAACTAAAGTGTAATGAGTGTATCTACATTGGTGAGAATAATGAAAATTGAAATAAATAATATACATAAGTGTAAATCGAATAGAAATGTGCCATAGCAAGAAGTGACTCATAAAATGTACACCCGGTTTCAAAACCAAGTCTCGTGCCTTATTGTAAAAAGTTTTTTATTGGTGTAGTTCCATACTTTGTTTCCTACATGCTTTAAACCCCATTATAAATCATAGATTTAATATAATTTGTTTTTACTATTAATTATAAACTCATAGAAGTAAAACAACACATATACTTACAAATTCCATAATTAATTTTTGATATGCCAACATATACTCACAACCCATATTTAACCCAATGTCAATCAATTCTTTCGATGGGTCTTCTTTGTATCTTTGCACTTATTTGAAGATACTCAAGGATGATTGTTGTAAAACAACTCAAAATATACAAAATGAAACCTTGATTTGTTATAAATAAATATGAACAATTACTCACAAACTTTGATATCAACCCTTTTATTCCTTGTCATCCTACTTTATGAGCTGAATGAGTTCTATTTTGTTTTCTTCTCTACAAGAAAATACATGAAAAATAATATTTAATGCTAAATTATATTTTTATATGTACAAAGTCGATCATGATCACATACATTTGAAGCACATTGTTGTTGAGATGGCTCCTCTTGTGATGCAATTATGTCCATTTCTTTGACCAACTCATTGTATACGTTTTTTGACATTCCTATTGTCATGTTTCGCATATTAGCTCGTTAATCATTTGGTATTTTCAGAATCTTCCTAAAAAATGTAATAAACTATTTTTATATTGATATATGAAAAATAAATATAGCAAAACTGATATTGATAAATTACATATAATTATAGAAAATCATTTTAATTAGGAATATTACCTTTTGAATGTTATTTTTTGATGTATGATTTTTCTATTGCAAATTTGACATGTCTCATTAACCATTTCTCTAGAAACACTTCCTATAGTTTAGATATAATTTGGTTCTTGGAATCATTGGTTTGATTTTTGTATTGTAATTGGAAAGTATGTCTATTCATTCATCCTACTAGACACCTCATAGTTTTGTAAAAAAATTCCCCCCTTTCATTAACCTCCAGCACCACTCCAAGTGAGCTAAGGCCCAATTCATCATCATTTACATGTTCTCTAATTTTTCTTTTCTCAGAACGACATTGATCGTTTCCTTCATTGTTGCTCCATGTATAAAATTAGAAATATATGAATTAATAGATTGTTTGAAATATGTTATCTAATATTCTTAAGTATATTATTAATGAAAATCCAAAGATATAAAACTCAGATTGAATAGTATTTTTTCATTCACTTGATTCATCCTTCTGCAAATTTTCTATCAGACTTTTTGTTGGAAATACTGGGGGGGGGGGGGGGTGAATCAGTATTCGTTTCAATTAGAGCATTAGTTAATCTTCAATTATTATCAGTGTTTGTACAATGATAGTAGAAAACAAGAGGAACACAAATGCACACAGTTTTTAAGGTGGAAACCCACTCCAGGACAAAATCACCTAATGTTTTTCTAATATCTCTTTAATATTCAACTCCAATTGAAAATAAAGCTCCAACTTTCTAGAATATAGAAAAGCATTCTTCTCTAGCGCCCACTGGATGGATGCTCCAACGTCTGAGATTCTTCAGTAGTCAATTGAACGGATGCCCCAACACCCAATGAGCTAAAACTCACCCTAGCACCACCCTACCACCCTATAGAAGAATAAAAAAAGAATGGACTCCCGTACCAGGGAAAATGGTCCACTTTACAATGATATAGAATGATGTAGAAGAAGAAGATATACTAGAACATAACCCTAAATTTGACACAACCACCTAATGATGATCCTAGACCTCCCAACACTGCCTCTTCAACCCTTGGCAGATAGAGACTAGTACAATTTTTACAATAATGTATTTACAATGACTTAGTACAATGATACCTTGACAACGATTGTATGCAGTGTTGCCCACTTGAAGACTTCATATGGTGAACTTCTTGCTGCTGTTATGCACCTTGGTTGTTGTCCTTGTCATGCTACCCTCTGCTGCACCTTGCTTTGATTTTCTGTCGTAGAAATTCTGGTCCTTTGCAATCCTTGACAACACATGATCTAGCTTTTTCTTTCCTTTTAGGAGCTCGATATTGAATCTGGTGTATCTCTGTTATTTCACATCCTAAATATCTTATTTTTGGTCCTATAGTATTCCTCTAAGTCTTATTTCCAATGCCATAGGTCTAACCCAATTTTGATTCTTCAAGAGAGAGTTATGCCCAATCTCTCACAATGCCCTAATTATGGACTGTTTTAGCAGAGCGCACTTGTACGACGTTCCACGTGTCACTGTTTCTTCATTTGGCTCTGAAATTGATAGAAAGAAAACTGCAGACTATGCACTATATTCCACTTTTTATGGAATTCCAATCCGATACTCAGAGAGATAGTTATGACTATCTTACCAAGGTCACTTCTTTGAGATGAATTTCAGGAGCCTGCAAAAACCATGAATTCCACAGATCATATCTCCAAAAATATTGCGCACCTTGATCTGAAATTTTTACAGTAGCTTCCTCAAGATTTTGGATTTTCCTCATAAAAATTTTAGCTTCTAAACCTTCGTATAAAAAACGTTATAGCAAAAATGCCACGATGACCTGTTTCAGATTGCGAAATCCCTTGCCTAAGGAGGAAATGAAGATCACAATTTATATAAATGCTTAAGTTCATAGGGGCTTCAAAAAGTGAATGTGGGAGAGATTTTAGGAGCTTAAAAAATCTTAATTATGACTTTTCAATGACCCATGCCCCAACCCCATGGGGTTTTAACCCACTAACTGGGGGTATAAACTTCAAACATGAATATCTCTCAAACCGTGAAGAATTACATGATGTTCCATATATCAACGGAAACATATTGACAAGTAGAAACCATCAAAAGCATTATTGACCTAGAATATATTAATTTGGTAGGTCAAAAATCCCATGCAATATTGGGTTAGCCCCTGGTGCTGCTTGGGTTGACATCAATGACAACTGCTGATCAACAATCTCCCCCTTTGGCATTGATGGAAACAAAAGTACTCCCTCTGCGATCATGACACCTCTTCCTACAACATTCTCTCCCCCTTTGACATCAATGGCAAAGGGTAACTCCCCTTGAAACACAACCATCTTGCGGACCTGTACACACTTCCACTCCCCCTGACACACAACCATCTTGTGGAACTGTACACACTTCCACTCCCCCTTTATATTCTGAATAAGAAAAATCTAATGAGAGCTTGGGAGAATCCCAAGCTTCTGGCAAAGATATTCCAATGCTTCACGAGTACTCTCATGATCGTCAACACTTCCTACCCAATATGCATCTATAAAGGAATGAATAATGAGATTGTTACCCTTGGGATACCACAAGCCATGTTTTGTTGTTCCCTTTAGATATCGAAGAATTCTTTTGATGGCAATAATATGTAATTCTTCTGGTTCTGCTTGGAATCTTGCTACTTGTCCAACTGCTTGCATAACATCTGGCCGGGAGGCTGTTACATATAGAAGACTTCCAATCATAGATCTTTACATCCTTTGATCCACATCCTTAGATGAGTAGTCTATGCTCAATTTGCAACCTGTTATCATTGGAGTAAGGATGGGTTTGCAATCCTCCATTTTAAATTTCTTGAGCATTTCCTTGATGTACTTGGCTTGACATATAAATATTCCTTTCTCTTGCTCAGATATTTGAAGCCCTAAGAAGTATGTCAGCTCACCAAGTAAAGACATCTCAAAATCACTTTGCACCTTTGTAGCAAACTTCTTACTTAGTCGATCATCATTGCTACCAATTATTGTATCATCCTCTTTAGCTATTAGACATGCTTTAGTTGCTTTGTCCAGAGCATATATGTTGTTTGGAGCTTGACTTGCTATAGCCACAATTTCACCATACACGCCTTTCCTGATTTCACATTTCATGGAGTTGAATAGTATTGTGTGTCCTTGATCACACATTTGTCCAACACTGAGCAGATTGTGATTCATGCTTTCAATCAATAGAACATTCTTGGCTAGAGAATCTTTGCTTCCGAGAGTGACAGTACGTGATCCTATAACATTTGAAGATCCATCATTTCCAAAGGACACGGTTCCATCCTTCTTCTCTTTCAGAGATACAAATTTATTTCTATCTCCAGTCATATGCGTTGAGCAACCGCTATCAACATACCACACATATTTGTTCTTTTGAGCCTTGAAAGCAAGAGCACAATTATCATTCTTCTTCTTCTTCCATGTTCGTTCGTTGTGTGGCTTCGAAGATTCTTCTGGAGGATTTTCAAGTCTGAAGTCTTTGGATATGTGTCCAAAGTTTCGACATTTGTAACATTCAATATTATTTCCTAAATGTTCAAATCTATTGATGTTTCGCTGAGCCCTGGGAGGTTCATATTTGACAGATCTCCTGGAATTGTATTAGTTCCTAGGGTACATGCGACATTCTACAGCTTTATGACCAAATTTTCCACGTGAATAACAGTAGGCATAAAAAATATGTTGGTACCTGGATGGAAATTTTCATCGAGGAATTGTCTTCCAAGGCTTTTCTTGCGAATCTTGTCCAATGAATTCTACATGCATGTCAGATCTCATAGGTTCATTGTATTTTTTTGTAGAAGGTCCTACTTCTTCTTCTTTGTAACAGATGCCAGTTTTGTCGTTGTAAGATCGTTGATTGTTGATGAGTTCTTCTATTAATGCCCTTGAGTTGTTGGCATAGTTTTGGATAAGTTTTCCTTTCTTCACTTCCTCACGCAGTGACACTACTTCGGCTTCTAATTCTCCCCTTTCTTGGTTGCTTTCTTCCAACTCTTTTGAAGTGACTCTTCAATGCATTTGTGTTCTTCAACTTCAATTTTGAGACCTTGAACTTGTTCTTCAAGAGTATTGGAATGGATCTTCTCCGCCTTGAGATCTTTTATAAGCTTGATTGCTTCCTCATAAAATTTGTCTATGGTCCATCCTTATTCTTCGTTGTTTGATACCTCTTGTTTATTGTACTTGGGTTTATTGTGCTTGGCCATAAAAAATACTCTCTCATTGGTTTCTTCTTCACTGCCATTGTCTTCATTGGATGATGAGCTATCTTTTTTAGAGAGAAATTTCCTTTTGGATCCTTGCTTGTTGAATTTCTTAAAGCCTTTCTTTCCTCTTGAGTTGCCATTACTTCTGTTTCGACATTTTGCTGCAAAATGCCCAACCTCATTAAAATTGAAACATATCAATGGAAGTTTACCTTTGAATTTTCCCTTACCAATTTTTAGTTTTCTCGTGAAGTAAGCATATCCTTCATCTAAAAGACCTTCTTCATCATCTCCCTTTTCTTCACACTTGCAGGTGCATGTCTTTACAATTGAAGGTTGTTTATCCTTATTGGTTTTCTTATATGCAACGAATGCAGTTTCTAGATGCGAAGTACCCTCTTCTTCATGAAGTCTCATTTCATATGCTATGAGAAATCCATTTAATTCCTCTTTGCTGAGTTTGTCCAGATTTGCACTATATTCTAAGACCGATACCTTTGGGTTGAATCTCCTTGGTAACGTTCTAAGAATCTTCCGTATAATAGTCTTCTCGTCAACTGGCTCTCCCAATCCTTTCAGAGTATTGGTTATTTCATCAATGTATTGGAAGTATGTAACAATGTTGTAATCTTCTTTCATTCTGAGTTGCTCAAATTTTGCTCTATAGATTTGAGGCTTTGCTTCTTTGACATTTGAGTCACCTGCATATATATTCTCAAGCTTGTCCCATACATTTTTGGTAGTTTTACAACCCAACACCTTATGATAAGCAGATTCAATAAGTCCACTGATAATAATATTCTTTGCTTTTGCATCATTTACCAAATTATTCTTACCTTTTTCATCCGTAGTTGATGTAAATCCATTTTGAATAGTGTCCCATACTTCGTAACCTTGCGCCAAGAGATATACCTCCATTATTCCTTTCCAAAGTGCATAATTATTTTCATTGAATCGAGGTACACCATTCTTGGTATGCTCCATCCAGCTGTTAAAATGCTATTGAAGGAACCAAGCTCTGAAACCAATTGTTGGAAATACTGAGAAGGGGCGGGGGGGGGGGGCGGGGTGAATCAGTATTCCTTTCAATTAGAGCATTAGTTAATCTTCAATTATTATCAATGTTTGTACAATGATAGCAGAAAACAAGAGGAACAGAAATGCACATAGTTTTTAAGGTGGAAACCCACTCTGGGACAAAAACCACCTAATGCTTTTCTAATAATTCTTTAATATTCAACTCCAATTGAAAATAAAGCTCCAACTTTTTAGAATCTAGAAAAGCATTCTTCTCTAGCTCCCACTGGATGGACGCTCCAACGCTCGAGATTATTCAGTAGTCAACTAAACGGATGCCCCAACACCCAATGAGCTACAACTCACCCTAGCACCACCCTACCACCCTATAGAATAATAAAAGAAGAATGGACTCCCGTACTAGGGAAAATGGTCCACTTTACAATGATATAGAATAATGTAGAAGAAGAAGATATACTAGAACATAACTCCAACTTTGAAACAACCACCTAATGATGATCCTAGACCTCCCAACACTGCCTCTTCAACCCTTGGAAGACAGACACTAGTACAATTTTTACCATAATGTATTTACAATGACTTAGTACAATGATACCTTTACAATGATTGTATGCAGTGCTACCCACTTGAAGACTTCATATGATGAACTTCTTTCTGCTGTTATGCACCTTGGTTGCTACCCTTGTCATGCTACCCTCTGCTGCACCTTGCTTTGATTTTCTGCCGTAGAAAGTCTAGTCCTTTGCAATCCTTAACAACACATGATCTAGATTTTTCTTTCCTTCTAGGAGCTTGATATTGAATCTGGTGTATCTCTGTTATTTCAGATCCTAAATATCGTATTTTCAGTCCTATAATATTCAACTAAGTCTTATTTCCAATGCTATAGGTCTAACACAATTTGGATTCTTCAAGAGAGAGTTATGCCCAATCTCTCACAATACCCTAATTATGGACTGTTTCAGCAGAGCGCACTTCTATGGTGTGCCACGTGTCATTGTTTCTTCATTTGGCTTTTAAATTGATAGAGAGAACACTACAAACTGTGCAATATCTGCCACTTTTTATGGAATTCCAATCCGATACTCAGAGAGAGATTTATGACTATTTTACCAAGGTCACTTCTTTGCGATGAATTTTAGGAGCATGCAAAAGCCATGACTTCCATAGATCATATCTCCAAAAATATTGCGCACCTTGATCTGAAATTTTTATAGAAGATTCCTCAGGATTTTGGCTTTGCCTCATAAACATTTCAGCTTCTGAACCTTTGTAGAAAAAAAGTTAAGGCGAGAATTCCACGATGACCTGTTTCAGATGGCGAAATCCCTTGCCTAAGGAGGAAATGAAGATCACAATTTATATAAATGCTTAAGTTGAGAGGGGCTTCAACAAGTGAACGTGGAAGGGATTTTAGGAGCTTAAAAATATTTATTATGACTTTTTAATGACCCATGCCCCAATCCCATGGGGTTTTAGCCCACTAACTGGGGGTACAAACTTCAAACATGAATATCTCTCAAACCATGAAGAATTACATGGTGTGCCATATATCAACGGAAACATCTCGACAAGTAGAAACCATCAAAAGCATTATTGACCAAGAATATATTAATTTTTTAGGTCAAAAATCCCATGCAATATTGGGTTAGGCCCTGGTGCTGCTTGGGTTGACATCAATGACAACCGCTGATCAACACTTTTACGCGCTTTTTCAATTTAGATTAGAAATAATATTATTGACCTTCTTCATTTTGTGGCTTTGAATATTACTTAAAATTACATATAGTTCAAACATATTAATTTTGCAAATAATTTACAAAGAACTTACCTCCTCTACTTTTTTCGATGTGATATCATTGTGTCAATCAATATTTTTGTTACTTGACACCTTCTTAGACATTTTTTATCAATATAAAACTTGTAACATTCAATACAAAAGCCATTAAATATTCTTTATACATAAATCAAATAATTTTCATCCAAAAAGAGCTCTAGTAATCAGTGCATTTATTTGAATAAATGCACTGGTACATTTTGGCCATTAAACAAACTGAATGTTTAATTGTTCAACACCGTCAGCGAAAATTATTTTTTAAAAATAATTTTAAATTATGATGGTGTTATTTTTAACAATAAATGCACCACATTTACTTAACGATGTTACTTGGTAGAGTCATGTTGGTGCATTATGTTACATCGGGAGTACCAATGAACAAATTGGATAAAGCCGTGGGGTTATAATACATCGGTGCATTGGTGTGTTATATTACATTAGTGCATCAGGAAACATACATTTTTTTCAAAAGAAAAAACAAGGAAACATGGTTTGGATCTAATTCAGTATGTGATCCCCCTACTTTAGATGTCAAACATCCTATATATAGTAAGTACACAAACCCATTAAATCTAAAATGCCTAAAATGAAAAACCCTAATTATGAAGTGGTATAGGGATTTAAACCCTAAGGTGATATTTTGCAGTCACATAAACAACAAGAAGCAAGGTTTAAAGGTAAGAATTGATTTTTTTTTTCTTTATTTTTCCGAATTTTAATTAAATTTAAATTGGAACAGAGATTGTAAAAATTTAAACGAGTAAAATCAATCATAATTTTTTTTATATACAAGGTTTATATATATATATATATATATATATATCCTAAATTGTGAATAAATCTAACAGAAAATGTAACTTTTTTAACAGTAAAATTTAAAAATTTTTCTATGTAAGGTTTTGAGTCAATCACCATACCTTTCAAATTTTGATCTTTCAGCACTTCCAAAATAATTTTTGATTCATAGTGATCCCAGTATGTCTCTCTTGCAAACGCTATCTTTTTTAATTAAACCCAAACATAAATTGTAAAAAAAATTATTAGTAAAACCAACAATAAAATTTAAAATTTTTACTATGCAAGCTTTTGAGTGAATCACCATATGTTTTAGCTTTTGATCTTTTGAATAGTTCTACTTCTTCAAATTATTTCATTGTTGTACAATGCTCCTGCTATGTCTCTCTTGAAAATCAATTGCTTGAAATTTTGGGAAAATAATGAAATAGTGAATAACCTTTTACTATTTAAAAGAATTTATCAAATTACATTTTGAAAGTCAATTACCGCTCATTTTTTAATTTAAAAGAAAGAAAGAAAAAATCAGTTTTTTTCACTTAAAAAAAACATCGGTGTGTTTGATAGTAAGGAGCATTGTTGTATTTACAAGTAAATCACACCAACATTTCCGGTGCGCCAAATTTTTTCAATGCACCAACATGATACGATCCTTTTTTTTTTCGAAATCCCAAAGCAGTGCGATTATTATTTTAATGCAACAGTGAAGTTTGTATTTAAATGCATCAATGTTGTAATTGTAATAAGAGCACCAACATGGTAGAGTTTGTTTTTGTTTCCAACATCCCGAAATGAAGTGTGCACCGGTGTTTTTTTTATTTAAACGAATTGGTGTGTTTTGTATAAAAGCACCAATATGATAACATATTTTATTTTTTCCGGAATGCTGGAAACCGGTGCTAGTTTCATTTGAATGCCTGTTGTTATAATTTAAATGCGATGGTATGATGTTTTATGATAAGCACACTAGTAGGGTTTAAAAGTTATCTGAAATTTTATTTTTACATAAAATGACATATTAATCTCAAATTATCCTTTAGGACACATCCACATGAATTAAAGTAGTTCATAGTATACATTTTCTACTTAAAATCACCTTATTATTGAAAAACGGCTTGAAAACTATATTGAAATTCAAATTTTGGTTATATAGTTCTCAAAATTAATTTTAGATATGCACAAAAAAAATTATTTCTGATTTTTATCAAATGAAAAATATCAATAATATCAAATGGACAATTCTTCCAATTCCAACTTGTTCCATATTGTTGATCAAAGTCCTTCACAGAGTTCCCCCTTTCCATCTCCAATAATTTCAAATTTTATTTATATTTTATTATCTAATTGATTTTTAATTGCAGAAATTTCCAGATTATCCACAGTGTTAAGAAACAATGGTAAACATTTCGAATCCCAATGGGGATCCATCTTCAGGAAAGGAATTTTAATAATTGATTTTTTTTAATCCATGTAAATTTGAATAAAAATGTATCAAAATTTGCAGGATCTAATTCAAAATCGAGTTCAGATGCAAAACATATTCCTCCATTTCAAAAATGTCAGAAGCTCCTATCAGGAGTAGCATACTGCAAGAAGTTGGTAGAAGAAAATGGACAACCTCTTCACCCTGCTAATTGGAACATGGCATCTTCTAGCCACAATCCTATATCAAAGATGTTAATAATTGTATGGTATAATGTAATTTCAACAAGCCAATTGCATTGAAATGCTTGCTAGTATCATTGATATTGTACTAATGACGTTCAATATTTTTTGAAATTAGGATTCTAGTGATGACGAGCGACTCACCTACAATTTTCTAGTGTACTCCACTATAACGTCAACTTGAGAGAAGGTTTAACTAAGAGAAATACTTGGAGAAGAAGCATAAAAATAATGGTTGTATCAACCACCTATTTAATTCCCACTACATCCAGATTCGCAAATCAGGAATGACTACATCAATAGTAGCTCTTCATCACAAGTTGGCAATGGAGGCAATCAAATAGAGGTTGGTATGGATGATTACTTATGGGATACGACTTCCATGGAGGAAATGTTGTTAGATTCATTCCAAAATGATGAGCTGAGGGATGATGCTCATATCACTGATACCTTATTTGAAAGCCTGGAATCTACTTCCATCACCTCTCTCTTTGGACCTTGCGGTAAGTTAAAGTCTACTCAATTGGGGACAATGATGTTGCTATACAACTTGCAAGAAAATTTTGACATGTTGAATGCATGTTTCTTGGCAATATTGAGGTAATTCACCTGCATGATCGATCAAGTCCCTTATATTTTGAGAAATATTGTCATACAATTAACATTAAAATGGTCAATTTTAAGAACGTTAAATATCGACATTTTACAATTATATTCCCCACAAACTGTAGGTTATTCAAAGACAAGGTTATTCTTATTATTAATGTCTTCCCAGGTAATTGTTAAGAGGTAAAGAAATTTTTGAAAATTTTTGGTGTTGAGTACATATCATGTCATGCATGTCTGAATGATTGTATTCTATATAGAGGAGAATATGTATAAAAAGAGATATGTCCAAAATGTGGACATGAGAGGTACTGTAGTTAAAAAAAAAATGGGTAAATCACATGTTACTTCTCATAATATATTGAGGTACATGCCTATAATCCCACCAAATCAAAGTCTCTTTCATTGCAAAGAATTAACTATGTTGCAAGGATGGCTTGCCTACACAAAAGTGAGATAGGAGTTATGTGAATCTTGATAGATTCAATAGCTATGAAACATATAGAAGATACATAGCCTAAAACATTTAATGATGAAGTATGAAGTCTACAACTCAGCATAGCCATGGATGGCGTTAACCCATATTCCCTCCAAAACACCAACTATTCTATTTGGACTGTAGCAGTGATTGTTGGCTTGAGGGGTCTTGACCCAGGTTCGAAGGTTAAGGTTTTCCAACAAACCCCTATACTACTAGCCCTTTTGGAAATGACCTGCTTGTGCAGGCCAAGGTCTCACCTGAAGTAGTATGGGAGGGTGTTGGAACCAGGTTTCCACACCCTGGGAGAGAGTGGGTAATTCGAGGCAGA
Organism: Pinus albicaulis; assembly: GCA_034641835.2. Lineage (NCBI taxonomy): Eukaryota > Viridiplantae > Streptophyta > Pinopsida > Pinales > Pinaceae > Pinus > Pinus albicaulis. The sequence continues at coordinate 1,510,486,231 of CM076581.1, read as the reverse complement.
TATATGTTATCACTTACTAGGTTCACACATAATAAATCTATTCGCAGCACTTTTACAACATAAGAAGCATATAATCAGAAAAGAGCTATCAGATCTAATCAGTACATTTGCATCCATGTGCATATTACCAATTACATAATAGAGCACTAGAATCGTAGCCAATATCACATCATAGATATACTTATGCTAATTCCAAAACATAGATACATTCGGAGCTTAAATAAACATTAGAGATGCGCTTTAGTCGTAAATATAACCAATTTAGATAACACATATATACTTTAACGATACTTCGCATTCATTAATATCCAGATCCACTTACAGCCCAAACAAAGCTAGCGCACATAGCCTAGCGGGGTTCATACACAACAAGACTACGGATCTCTACGCACACAACCAACAGGATTCCTTACCTAGAACGACCCAAAACAGATCTAAAAATTCACACGTAGCATTAATCTATCAACTTATCTACTTACTAGACCCAACTATCTATCTATTTATAATATCATAGCCTTCGTTATCCTATGTTCCGCAAATCATGGTTTGCAAACCCTAGAGCTACCCTTCAACCCATTACAACACGTTAGGGGCTTTGACCCACCCCAAAACCGCTATGTAGGAACGAATTTAACAAAATTGTACAAAAGCATAGGTTAGGGAACCCAGTTCCAATAGGCCCCCATCACAATCTTGTGACTCGTCCCGAGTCACTGCACCCGTGGGTTCTCCACCTTCGCTTGTAGTAGCCTGATCGCATCAACCAATGGGGGAAACAGTCCTTTACTTTGCGCAACAACGTTTTGAGAAATATCTACCAACTTCTATGATGTTGGGCCTTCTATAGCAGTAGTGATGCTCTCCAAAGTCTGGTTTAGTTGGTTGACTGTGATATCGACGTCCTGAGAGAGTTTGAGGGCTTCATCTACCAAAGGCTTAAGGTGGTTGCTGAGAACCTTATTTTTCTGGCGGAGCTCTTCAATGTCATATCTAAGTGTATGGATGGTACGCAGGTGTGCTAGGCATTGAGCGGGGATCAAAGTAGGTATAGTGGCTTCCAGTTGCTCAAAATCTTCTTCCTTCTGGTGCAACTCCTGAGTAAGTTCGTGGAGGAGAGGATTGCACTGCACTTTAGTCCACAGCTGCATAGCGGTCTCCAATAGTCCTGCGCCCTAAACAATATAATCTGTGATGACATTGGTGGCCTCTGTGACCATCACAGTTTGCTAGGCCCTTACCTCAGGTGGTGTTTCCAGCGCCAATTTTGCCTGCAAGGCCGCAATTTGTTGTTCCATCTCTGTCTTGACCAGTGGGATCTTGGTCCTTGAAGCCTTGAATGCTACAACAAGCCCCTCAATCTTGGCCTGTGGGTTGGAAGAAGCCGCGATATCTTCAGTGACATCTGTGTAGAGCCTACTTATTAGGCGTTCCAACTCTTTCTGCTGTGCAACAGTGAGGGTACATGCAACCTGTGCTTGGGATACTTCAGCGGTCTTCTCCACTATCGTCTGCTCAGTATTACTGAGCTACTAGTGCACTCAGAGGTCCCTGTATTGAATCTATTCGAACATGGATGTGTTGAGGACCCGCAATGGTTCATGTGGTAAGTGGGCTAGGTCCAATTGTACCTCTGCACAGGCCTGGACTTGCGCTCCTAAGTCGGGTGGACTCAGCATGAGGGTTGCGACTAGCAGAGGGCAGAGGCAGATTTCTGTTGTATTGATTAATGTGCTACTTGTTTCTAGGGCCGACCTTGCTGGATCATACTTTTTTGCAAGGTATCAGTATTGAGCTGCAGAGCTTGGAGCTCAGCCTGGAGTGTATCGATCGTAGCCTTTTGCTACTCTTCCAAAGCCAACCATTTATCTTCTGCAACAAGGGTGACTGTGTCAGTGATCTTCTCTAGGTCCTCCTCTATCAAAGTAACTCATGTGTCCCATTCTGACCATTGAGCTCATTGCTTCTTCTGAGGTCCTTTCACAGGGCCACCAGTCTACTTTGTACCTTAAGGGGAGTCAGCACCTCCCGCATCCAGACCCTATTGCGAATCCTTTTGTGACTCTGGTTCCGCTTCCTTCCCAGTATTCTTGCCTTGCGGTGAATCCTTCTATGATTCTGGGTCCACTCCCTTCCCAGTACTCTTACCCTGTCCTCTAGTTTCTTTGGTGGTGACGAGTGGGGTGACCTTTGCAGTGCTCGTACCTGTAGTATCCATCGTTCCTGATTTGAAGTCAAGCTTCCATTGTGGAGGCCAATTAGTGATAAGGAGGTCAATTTCCTCGTCAGCAACCATGTTCGAGAATGATACCCATGTTGGATCCTTATGACCCATGATCTGTACATTATGCATTTTCACTTGGTACATTGCGATGCTTTTGTATTTGTCATAGATCTTTGGTGATAAGTGTGACCAGGAGTGAATGGTAGCTGCGAGCCTGCTCTAAAAGAGGACCCAGAAGACCTTATTGTCTTCAATTCATTTTTCATCCTTCGAATCCCATAGATTCACATATCGTGCTCCTTCGCACATATCTTGCTCTAGGTCGGGGAGTACCGAATCTTCCGAGGCTTCCCATGTGACCAGCACAATGAGAAGCAACAACCAAGAATAGCAGAATGCTCTTCCATGATCTTGGGCTTCACGCACGTTTTCCAGGAATTCAGTGCACAAGAATTGGGACCAGTTGAAGTAGACCCCATTTTCGTAGCATCTGGCCAACTGGATTACATATGCAAGGACCATGGCAACCTGGAACTTGTGCATCAACTTGCAAGCTAACAAAAAGGTACCCATACGTGCATCGGGGTCGCTGATAGTGTTGATAATGAACCCCCTGGTGTTCCGCTCCATGTGATAATCATCATGCACCTTCTAAGTAATTTGTTGTTTGTATTTGTTTCCTACGCTCTCAATGGGAGTCAGTGCTCTCATGGGAAGAACAGTGATATGGTGGATGAGCGCTACATCGATGGGGATACGGTCCTGAATCCATAAGCAACCATCGTGGACCAAAGTGAGCAGCTACCTCACAATCCTTTCAGTGATATTATAGTGGCCAAAATGAGGCATGCACGGCAAATTTAAGATCCCGGACCCAGCCAGTCCACTTTCCCATGGCATAGGGAGGACCTTCAGTACATCATTCTCCAACACCCTCTCCAAATACAGTTTCAGTGCCAATTCGAGAAGCCCTCTAGGTTTACAAGGTCATGATCATCGAATTTGACCATTTGGAGCTTTCCAAACGAATCTCCAGTAATAGGGACTTCGCCCGGTATTAGAAGCATCTGCAGATAGGCGCGCATCCTATCGAGTTTCTTGGGTGTGTGCACCGAGGGACTGTGAGGCCGCACATAGGGTGGTAGCCATATTATGGGTTCAGTGAGCCAGGCCTCCTCCTAGGAAGAAAAAGGTCCTTTTTAAGGGTTAGGCGAACGTTCCTAGGGCACCGCTCGCAGGGACTTCACATTTCGAGGGGAGGTGTAGGGCTTCACCCCAGCCCATTTTGCAGGTTTCCCCGACCCTTTCTCTTTTGATTTCCCCTTCTTCTTTCCCTTTCTGGGCATGGACATAAGTTCCTTAACCTCAGGGGTGACTTCCTGGACTTCCTTAGATTATTTCTCCATTGAGGCCATAGTTTGGGACGATTTAGCAGGATTAGTCGCAGTCATCCTGGCACAAAAAATAAACTCAGGGTGGCTAATATCAGAGGGGGTAGCATGCCTAGACATTAACAAAGTGCAATGAGCACATAATGTTGCAAAGCACCAACTGTTCAAGATACACAGAACATTCTTCTGAGCTATTCTTCTGCTTTTATAGCCTCGGAGATCACCCAATGGTTGGGTGAGTCTTATCAAAAACTTACCATCACCTAAATGGTAAAAAAATCTTCAGAAATCTTCTCATTAATTACCGGCTGCCCGCTCCTTGCAACGGTAAAATCTTCTTTTTACCCTGTCTTACTATTCCAATGGCTAGTTTTCGTAGCTGTAGATTACACCTACACTTCCAGTGCACCTGCTACACTCTGAGCACACCCATGAGCTCCCGACACACCTCTTGCGCTCTCAGCACACTCCTACGCTCCTAGCGCACCTCTCTGTGCCTCCAGACTTGCAAGCGACCCCTATGCATACCATGGTATTTCCTGCATTTGTCCCTTTTCCTGTGTGTATCCTGCCTCATACAACTACTCCGGCCATATAGTCATTTGATCCGGTATGGTTTGAGCCTGCTGCCATTGACATAGCCTAGTACCATATCACCGCACAGGGTAGCTAACCGGACCCCTCCTTCGTCAGTAATTTCCTTTACCACATAGGGACCTAGCCAGTGTTGATGGAACTTAGTGGGTGTTTCGCAAGCTGGCTATCATATAGTAGGACCAATTCTCCTTCCACAAATGTCTTGTGTTGAATGTGTCGATCATGCCATTCCTTATCCCGGGCCTTCTGAAACTGTTGATGGAAGTTAGCAATGAAACGATCTTCCTCCAAGGCCACGAGCTGCACTAACTGCTCCTCTAGTATATCTGACTCCGCCTTACTTGTAAATTTTTTGATGCACAGGCTAGGAACAATATACTCCATTGAAATAATGGCCTCCTTGCCATAAACCATCCTAAATGGTGTTTTTCGAGCCAAATTCTTGCAGGTGGTTTGATGGGCCCAAAGGACTGATGGGATGCACACATCCCAGTTGCTGCAATCGACATTATAGACCTTAGTTAGTGCTTGCTCCAAGATTTTATTAAAATCTTCTACCACTCCATTTTCTTGTGGATGATACGGGGTGCTTTTCGCGTGGTGGATCCAGAACTCCTCACCAAATACCAGGACCTATTTCCGAAAAAAATCTCGGAACTCAAAGGAATTAATCTCATGACACTCTTACTAGTCCTGGAACGTCCCCTTATGCATATCCCACCACCTTGCTGGCATTGTGCGCATGGCTAGATTAAGGGCCCACATCCTTTACTCCCTTGGGACTTCAGCTTCAAATGTTTGAAAAAACTCCTTAATGCTACCAGAACCATTGAAGTAGGGTGGTTATCTTACCTCTGAGGAGGTACACTGAAAGTTATTTGTTATTATAATACATCGCAGTGCAGATACGTCATGTAACTGGTTCAGCCAATTTTCTATCTACCCATTGAAGTTAGAGAAGCATTTGTTGTCCTTCCCCCATAAAATCACACCATTAGCCATAGGATTGATCCAATCCTCATCCCGAGCAGTTAATTTATAGATATGATCCACATCCTCTTCTTCGCGCAATGGTTCTGTATATCGCTCTCCCTTCGTAGGGTCTAGGGTGAATATCAACCTCGTACCCTCGTTCTCAAAGACCATGCTTCTTTTCTTTAGGTTGATAATGCCTCCCATATCTATATCCCAATCCAGTCCCAAGAGAGCAGGATAAGGGTCTACGTCTTCCACGATCTGAATTAATTCGATGTCGGTGCATACCTTAAAACCTTCGATAGCTACCATAACCTTTGATAGCCTCCCCAATGGTATAATCTTCTATTGATTAGCCATGCGCAGAAGTATAGTAGACCATTCCAGCTTAGGCTTTCCCATCCATTTCCAAGTTTTCTTGGGAAGTACGTTCATATTTGACCCCAAGTCCAAGATAACCTGATCCATTTCATAGTCACCAATTTGCGTTGTTAGCCGAATTTCCTGACCAGTGCGCTTCTTATGCTTGTACAGTTTGTATACATCCTTAACTTCCATGAGAGGGTTAGTTTTCTCTGCACAGCTGTCTATTAGGGCTTGAAGATTTTCTATCGGCTTCTGGTTACGTAATAGCTTCATACATGCCTGTAGGAATGGTTTTACTTCGTCGTCCATTCGTAGGTTTACTGGAGCCTTGGAAGCAAGCGCCTCATCCTTCATAAAGTCGTTGCAGGCTGCGACTAAGGTTTCCTTCTCCCTCTGTAGGTCTAAGCTTTCCTACTTGACAGTTGCTTTCTAGATAAGATATTTAGTCGCGGCTTTCTCCTCAGCTCCCCTAGTAGCCATGTCGTTGTGCATTATGACATTAATAATCGGTCCCTCATCAAATGGTTCAGCCTTAACCCTCTGCATGTTCTGCGTAGGTGTCTACTATTTTTACTGCATTTTTGCTATTAGACTTGGATAACCTTCAATCACATGGTCCAACTATCAACAATACCAGCAAGATTGTCTCACAGGGTTCAGATAGTCCCTCGCAAAGTGCCCCATTTCTCTGTAGTTGTAATAGATCAATTGTCCTCTTTCCTGACCTGTGCCTCCACCCCTTCCCCCTCCCCTACCCCTTGTTTGGGAGCCTCCTCTGCTTGAGGGAGATAGTGGTGAAGGCGGGTTAGCTTGCACCCGGTATAAGTTTCCTCGATCTATCATCAAATCATAGGTCTGAAATTTATGCTCGTCATGTCCCATAGAGGAGAAAAATCGACACCATTCTTGCTTCAATTATGGGACATAAGCACCGATATGGGAACAATGGTTAGTGTCGTGTATCCCAACAAAACGACAATCAACACACCATAACGTTGGACCACTTGGCCCCGTAACCTCCTCAGGGCGCAATGATCTGGGTCCCCCAGCTTGCATGTAATATGTCAATAGAGGACACTGATCCTTGGTATGGATGGACACCTTGCATCTTATGCACCATATGTCGGGGCTAGTCTCTTTCCCTTGTTCTTTTCGTAGATTCTGTATTTTTATGCGCATTTCCTCCAGCTGTCCCTGGATCTGTTGCACCCCAAACTGAGCATCATCTCTTGGCGCAACCTCTAGTTTCATAGCAATCCGCAAGGCCTTCTCTTGCATTGCAATCGACTGCTGACCCATAGGTCCATGTAGATGAGGTAGCAGCATAGCGATAAACCATTCCTTTTCTTTTCTATCGTCATACTGAAATTCCCCATCTCTAATAATATTTTTCAACTGCTGATTAGCTTCCCATCTCAATTCATTGGGTCCTTGTTTAAAATATTTCAAGTCAACCACTATTTGAGAGTAGGACTTAGTCTTTCGGAACTGTTGTTTTAAAGCTGTCTTAATCTCTTGAATAGATGGATTTGTGTGATGTCCTACATACCCCATATACCAGTCCAAAGCCCTTCCTTCAAAGGTGAGTGATAGTTGCACTCTCTTTATAGCGTTGGTAGTAACATTCTGCACAGTCCATAATGATTCAGGGAAAAACCAAAATCAGTCCATATCTTCATCCCCTACACACTTGAAAGTGGGCAGCTTCATGTGGTTGGCCATATCTTCTTCTGGTGGTAGCAGAGGTGTGGGTGAGTTCTTACCCTTATGCTGACTTGAAGGTGGTGTAACTGGAGGACTATGCACAGCCAATTCTCTTAATGGACTGTAGACAGATCTATCTCCTTCTTGATTAGTTCGCTAGTACTTACCACTCTCTCATATAAGAGTTCATTCACTTTGTGCGGCTGCATAGAACACCCTTTTCGCAGAGTAAAATTTTGATCAACAAAGGCAATTTTTTTAAGAACTTGCCCTGGAAACCCTTGAAGAACCTCTGTTCTACCTAAGATTAGGACATAAACTAATCAACTGTGAATTCTATCACGAATCCTCCCAACGCGCTATCTACCTAGTGATCTATTATGTGGGTGATCGTATTGTCAGTCCTCTCCAGCCGTTGAATCAATTATGGTGTCCACTGCATAACCTAATTGTCCTTCTAGCACGTTTGGAATTCTACGAGCCTTTCCAACCACTCTTGAAGCTCGTGCATAAAGTTTACAAAGAAAATTTCATATAATTCTATGAAGATGTACTTTTCCTTCCACTTCTCAGCCGTCAACTTCGTGTTGCAATTCTCCTTTATATAAAACTCCTGAATTTGTCTTTCAAACCAATCTTCAATTTCCACCCTCTCAGGTCTCCAAGGACCTTGTCGCATTACCTGATCTCTTTCTAAAAATGCTCTTGGTCCCACCAACAAAACCATTTTTTGGCTTGAGGGGTCTTGACCTAGGTTCATAGGTTATGGTTTGCCAAAAAACCCCTATACTATTGGCCCTTTCGACAATGACCTGCTTGCGCAGGCCAAGGTCTCACCTGAATCAGTATGGGAGGGTGTTGGAACCAGGTTTCTGCACCCTAGGAGAGAGTAGGTAATTCGAGGGAGATATGTGTTATCACTTACTAGGTTCGCACAGAATAAGTCTATTCGCAGCCCTTTTACAGTGTAAGCAGCATATAATCATAACAGAGCTATCAGATCTAATCAGTACATTTACATCCACATGCGTATTACCAGTTATATCACAGAGCACTAGAATCGTAGCCAATATCATATCACAGATATACTTATGCTAATTACATAACAAAAAAACATTTGCATATTAAATAAACATTACAGATGCGCTTCAGCCGTAAACATAACCAATTCAGATAACACACAGATACTTTAACGATACTTCGCATTCATTAATATCCAGATCCACTTACAACCCAAAAAAAACCCGCGCACACAGCCTAGTAGGGTCTCTACACAGTAGGACTGAGGATCTCTATGCACACAACCAATAGGATTCCTTACCCAAAACAACCCAAAACAGATCTAACAGTTCGCACGTAGCATTAATCTATCAACTTACCTACTTACTAGACCCAACTATCTATCTATTTATAATATCGTAGCCTTCACTATCCTATGGTCCGCAAACCGTGGTTTGCAGACCCTAGAGCTACCCTTCAATCCATTACAGCACATTAGGGGCTTTGACCCACCCCAAAAGCCCTATGCAGGACTGAATTTAACAAAATTGTACAAAAACGCAGGTTAGGGAACCTCGTTCCAACAGTGATCAATAAAAATATCCCCCCATGGTTGTCTATGAAGAATTAACACCTTATGTTGGCTCTCATAGTCCCTAGTAGAAGATAAACGAATAATATGGATGTATAATTACAACCATTAGTAGATGAATCCAATGACATGCCCTAATAGTTGGGTTTCTTATCATGTAAGAGAGAAATATAGTGCATCTGGTCATTACCTTTGTGTTGAAGAGGATGCGCTAAAATAGGGATTGGTTGCAACAAGTAGATAGTTATAATCTCTTTCTGTACATTTTTAACTTCATACTACACCTTTTAATTGTAACACACACACACACACACACACACACACACACAGATATATATATATATATATATATATATATATATATATATATATAATGTTCTGGTTATTAGACACATGAAATTGTGATTTTTTCACTTTTTTATAGGTTCATTTATTCCCATTTATGTGGTCATATGAACATCACGTTCACATGGACGATATCGATGATGGATGCATGACACAAGACTGTGGATTGGAAGTCAAGTTCAACCAATATAGTTGTGATGGCCACCATGATAAAAACCTAATGTAGGGGATGTTAGGTTACATTGGAAAGATAGAAGAGATCATTCAAGTGGACTTTTGTTTTCTCGAATGTGTTATTTTTAGGTGGAAGTGGTGGGACAACTTTGATCAAAAAAATGTAAAGGAACATCACGATAGTTGGTTGATATCTATCAACTCTAGAAATATGTGGCATGAATGTAGGTAGCCTTATTTTTTCCCAAAACACTGCAACCAAGTGTTCTTGCAACATTATGTTTACAATTCTTGCAACATTATGTAAACTTAAAGGAGGTCTTATGGATGTATAAAATTTTGATTACATATTTTTGGATCATAAGAGAAAAAAATGGGTTTACATATGCATGAGAGGTTTTAAGTTTTTCTTTATGGATAATGGAACAATTTTGACCTTTTTTTTTCAATGGTAATTATAAATAAAAGTTGAATTAAAAAATATTTTATGGCTAAGAATTAAATGATAAATAATGTGATAGTGGTTAGGAGACATTTGTTTAACTTTCTAATAGACTTGGTGATTCATTTTTGTTTCATATGTAGACATTTTATGTATTTATAAGTAAATTATTTAAAGTAGACATGTTTTTATCATTGTGAAATGATGTAATGTCAACTAGGAGAAATGTGAAAACATGAATTTTAATGACTATATCCTAATAAGTGTGTGGAAAAAATAATATTTCTTGAGTTGTTCATTAAGAAATAATCAAATATATTATTTGTCAAGATTTTAAATCTGATATAGTATGATTTTTTATTATTTAACTCATATTTATTATTAAAAATTGTTAAATTTAAACCAGTACAATAAAAAACAAAGAACCGAAATAACAACAAAATATTATATCTTTATTACTAGAAAAACTTCAGTTTCCTCTTTAATGGAGAACTTACAAGAGAGAAAATCCCTTACTACAAGTAACTTCACAAGCCTTATTTTACATTTTTTTGATCCTCATCTTTACAGAGAAAATTTTAATTTAAATTGGTAAGAGTTGTTATAAATATAAAATTAAATTTCTTTAAAATCTCATAACTCTAGCGATAAATTAAATTTTATAAAATAGAATTTTTTAAGTTATAATAAATCTAAATTAATTATTAGAAAGATTATTTTTAAAATTTAACAATATATTGAATTTTATAAACCAATATAGACCCATATTAAGAACAGATCTACCAAGAGACGAGAGGGATCAAATCTCATTATATGAAAATATCTTTTTCAAATGTAAAACTTGAAAAACGGTGTACATGTCAAACTATTTTATCGTGTTTAGTGATTGATAAATATGTGATTAAAATGGATCTATAGTATTAGTTTTCTATCTCTATATATAAACCGAACATAGTATAATTTTTCATTGGTTAAATAGTATTTTTGAGTAATATTTTATTATTAATATTTTATATTAAAAATTGAATGAGTTACACATTTCCATCTTATTAAGAACTAACTAAATTATTTTACCTTTAATTATTTTTTCCTTGTGAGTATTGAAATATTTTACTAATTAAGTTAGAATGAATATGAATGAATTATCTAAGCAATAGAAAAATATTTATCGTAATTATACAATGATAGTTTCAACCACACTAAACTTTGTAATTTATAAAAATATATTTTCATTTTTTTTAATTCATTTCACATGAAATTTCATATATAAAATTTTGATATAAGTTCACCAATACATAATCTATAATAAAAATTATTTCTTAAAAATAGACATCATGATGATAACCATCTAGCAAAGATAAACATCATCTAAGATACACATTCAAATTCAATGTTATCATCTAATTATATACACCTTTAGCACATATAAACGTCATTAGCTAGCACACAAATTTAATAATCTAATAGGGCATCATCATTGTGATCACATCTAACAAAACACAAACATTGTAATCTAACATCATCACCACACACATCCTCAAATTAATATACATCTCATGTCAAATAACTAATATCACATACACATATATCTACAAGCACATTAAATGAACATATATAACATGAACTAACAGTATACACATCAACACAAACATATAAATTAAGTACATAAACATGAAAAAAATGATATATATATACACAAACAAGTCAAATATCTACAATCAAATATTTGATACAATAGACATAGTAGTGCGAGCTTGGTCTGTAGCAGAAGATGATGGATGTTCAACTACTGCCTCAACATCTATCAAAATTTGAGGTGGAGAAGGAGGTGGATGGTCAACTCTTTCAGGAGAATAATAAGGCATATCCTCTAGCTCTAGCATCTAATCAACATGTGAATGAAAATAAGGTGTACTACCATAAGAATCACCGACACCCTGACCATGATATGATGGGGTAGTACTACTAGAAGCATCATGATCACCACCCTCATCGTCATGTCTGATGGGGTTAAACTGCCTGAATGTTCATCTGATGTATCTTCCATTACATTCCCTACATCCCTCATCACTACCAGTAGCCTAATAGCTTTGATGATATGACACATATGTTGGAAATATTGTCATTCATGGCAAAGGAGAAGAAAGGAGCAGCACCAGAATTATCATTAAGGACAAAGGCACAGATCAAGATCAACTGGAGTACAAAGGAGCAAGGAAGAGGAGCAGCAAAGAGGCATGGATAAACACCAGAATTATCATTAAGGCAAAGGAGTATAGAGGAGTAGTAAAAAGGCAAGGATCAGCATCAGAATATTTATTAAGGAGCAAAGGTAGCAAAAGAGCAAAGGCACCAAAGGCAAAAAAGGCAGCAAAGGCAGCAATCTTGGGTTAGTCTTGAATATATTGAATCAATTTTTGAATGCGAAGGTCAAGTCAGACTATTTTATATTTAGAATAGTGCACAAGGGTTCGTGCAGTTCAATAGGTCGATTCGGGTCACGTGCATATAATGTGAAAATTGTGTTGTATGAATACGAATAGTGGACAAAGTTCCTATGAACTTCGCTAGAGATCAAAGTATGGCAGAATGAGTATTATTACAGACACAATTCTATTGACATAGATCAGTTTGCGGGTGGAATGGACTATGAAGATCAAGTCACAAAAATGATAGTAAGCGATGGAATGAATATATCACAGAAGATGATTGGTGCACATCGCAACTGGCGACTTTTATATTTACATGTTAAGACATCGCAATTTATATTGTTTAAGTTGCAATGTGATGAGGAGCCACATGTCAGGTGGAGGTCCATGCGCATATCGCACATTGCATGCAATATGATATAACTGTTAACAGTGTAGAGGTAAATGTGAAAAATTATGATTTGCGATGGGTTAAATTCTGCGACGTGTGATAATGTTTTCGGATTGATTGCCGATAAGTTAAAATGTCTTATTTGCGATAAGACACATAAATTGAGAATTGAAAAGTGCTAGAGATGACATGGCAAGATGACGTTGTAGTGACATGGCAATGACGTTGCAGTGATGTGGCGATGATATGGCAGTGACGTGGCAAGGTGATGTGGCACGATGACTTAGAGATGAAGTGAACCTGACCCGCATATCACACATCACAAGCTCAGGAGGACAAGCACTCAAGAATCATGTTAAAATGTCAAAGTGCAAGATGTCATAAGAGTATCGGACACGATATGCTTTAAAGCTAAAGTCTAGAGGATTTAAAGTTCGGCATGGGACCCATTCGCATACCGCACATTTCTATCAGCGATTCTTATATTTATATGTTAAGTCGTCGCAAGTTAAATGTTTTAAGTTGCAATGCAATAATAAGTGTGGTTTGTGATGCGATGCGATCACATATCGCATATGATAAGAGGAAACTTGTTATTGCTATGAGCTAAATAATGCAAAGAATGACAAAGGTGAACTCTAAAGGATTTCAAATACAGATGTAAAGCATTAACTATTTTAAATCACATCGTAGGTGGAAAAGGAAGGAGGATTATAACGTAAAACCTATGGAACATTCAAGTGTGATAATGAAAGTATGTGATGCATTTTCAAATGTAAATTCTGATACATTTCAGGTCTGGGGTTAGGTGTATTTCCTTAAGAAATCGCGTCGGGAGAACGGAAGGCCTCTATAACATATAATACGCAAGAGAAATGGTAGAAACACTAAAATGTGATAAAGGATGACGGATGAGATTTTATTTAGAGTTCCATGGTAATATATTTGAGGTCCAATTCTTACGACGGTTTATAAAGAAAAGTTTGAACACAACAAGAAACTCGTGTGAAACAACCTGACACTACGTGTAGAGATAAACAACGGTTATGCTTTGATAAATAGAACAAAAAGTCTGAACGCATGCAGTAGACTCGGGTAAGTGACCCGACACAGAGAAAAAGGCAAAATCTGAGTGTTGCGGTAATAAGAATGCATGTACCATGGGTCGAGTCGAGCTCAGAAAGACCTTTGGGCAGAGTCGGGTATTGAGAAAATAAAAAGGTTGAATGCTGCGAGCAAGAGAAGGAAGGTAGCTAGGTCAAGTTGGGAAAAAAGGAGGTTAATCAACACAGTTAGAATATAATAGAAGAAACATAAAAGACAAATGGATAGCAAGAAGAAGAGGACCAATGTTTAGCAAAGATAGGAAGCTGAGAGGGTTGAGTTGAAAAATTTTGTATGAATGTAAATTTATTGATATATTTTATATTTTTTGTGATGCAAAGGAAAGTCTCCAAGGAAAATAAAAACTCCATTTGATACTGAAATAAATGTATATATTGTTGTAACATTCTGAATATGATGAATGAGGAAATGAGTGGGTGGAAGGAAAAGAGACATGCCTATTCACTTCATATTCCCATATATAATGCAAACAACCATGAAGCTCTATAAATGATGTTATTGTAATTTTCATAAAGAGGTTAGAGAGTGTAAGAATGAGAGTGAGAAAATAGAGATGTTGTGCACATCTAGAGCTGATATGAAGCATATATGAAGGCTGAAAAGGCAATAGTGAAGAAGGAGTAAAACATAGTTGATATCCAGGTAAATCATCATATGATTTTATTGTAGTATGATGGAGTTGGAGCTTCCATATCAAGTTGTAGCTTGATATATTTCTAGTTGTAGTTGGTTGAGGTAGGAGCCTCCTATGGGTTGTATCCTGCAGAAAATAGATGGGAGTTGGAGCTTCCTTGCAAGTTGTAGCTTGCAGAAATTGAGGTAGTAGCCTCCTATAGGTTGGAGCCTACAAAAAATCAGTTGTGAGAGGGAGTTGGAACTTGCCTTTGCATCACAACAATAATAAGAAGTGGTTTTCTCCCTTATAGGTTTCCACTTATATCTATTGTCTATGTGCATGATGATTATGTGTTGATTTATTGTGTTTAATTCACTTATCACTTGCTGCCCACATATTAAGTTTGTTGATTCATTATATATTAAGTTTCTTATGAAATGGAGGTGTAAATAATTTTAAAGAACAACGTTTTAAATTTCCATGAATGTACTAAATTGATTCACCCCCCCCCCCGCGTAGTTTAGCTAAGGGTTCATCAACATAAGATTCATCATTTCTCGCAGACAGTGTGTCAATAGATCCTTGAACTTAGGATATACGGTGATATATTGAGTGCTTGTAAGACAAACTCCCTCAACCAAAACTATGGATAATTTTTCATAGTAGTCCATCTTAAATCTCATACTATCCCTATGGGCCCGGATGCCCACACACCCCTGACGATGTGCCTCATCCTCTTGAGCCTCTCCCATCTCCTCATATGCTCCCTCTGGTGGGGAAGGAGGCGTGTCCCCAAGGAATGTGTTGATGTCTGCAAAATATATAGCACACAAAAATAATTATACAATTTCGTTAAACAATTTAATAAAAAAATTTAAATACTGGAATAAATTTTATTCTATTTAATTAAAACAATAAAATGAAACTAGATTAATTTAAACAAAACACTAATATTAAACCCAAAAATAGTAATGCACCAACTTTGGTGCACATACGTATGACACACCGTTTTGGGTTCATGTATTTAAATTTTCATCATGGTGCATGTTGGGGTTCCCATGTTTTGGCAAGGTTGGAAATACCAAAAGATGAGACAACATCAAACCACTTTCAGACCTCAGGATCTAGCCCTCCTGGGTCGAAAGAGGGATCTCTCGATATAAGAAAAGGTTTTATGTCTTTGAAGCTCAAAGGGTTTGAGATGTTAGGCTAGTTATAGGCTCAGGTGTGTTTGTTTGATTGTTTATTTGGTTGCTGGTTATCAGGAAAGAAGAGGCCAATGTAAGACAAGGATGAGCAAAGAGGGACAAGGTAGGGGTGAAGTATTCCAGGAAGCATTCAAGACCACTAGGCAATGGAGTTAGGAAAGGATTTTCTTGCTACTCAATAGACAGGCTTTCAATTGGGCTAGTAATCTAAAACATTGGATCTTAAAGATGATAGTGTGATATGGAATGGTAGGAGAGAAAGGGAAAATGTAGATTTAGGACATCCAGTTAAAAACTAGCTGGTCGCACAAGGATCCTAGTGGACAAGGCTAGCTCTGATCCCCATTGTTCCCAAATCTTCCAGCTAAATCCTTAACAAGAAACATCTAAGAACAGATTCATTTAACTCATACATCATAGAGCAGGCAACAACATCCACTACACTGGTTAAATTATCATAAATCAATTCTTAGATAACACATTCAGAAGAAAAACATTAATGGCAAGGAGAGCAGAAACATAGGGTACCTGACAAGGGTAAATCCTATGCCAATTTTCTGATGCAAGCTAGTAGAAATGAAATGAAATGAATTAAACACAGAGATAGGAAAACATCACCGCTGCTTTAGATCAGGATCCAAAGAAATGTGCTTGTCATATTAAACAACAATACCAGTCAAGTACAACATTTAACATATTTAATACCGCCCGAAATAATATTCTCAGCCTCTCTTACTACTTTCACACAGACAATATGTATCAAAGCAACTACCAGCAGCTTTCCGACAATCGATCAACCTGCATATTGCTATGAATTATAGTTCAAGAGGAGCCGAGAAGGTAGGTGAAAAAATCAAATGTGTCGCATTAAAAAAATTCAGAAAGAGAAGGAGGTCGAAGTTCCACTTACATAACTCCGAGCATTAATCCTGGGACATCCAAGAAAGAGTGTTCATTGTGTTTCATTAACCCCCGGGTATGTCTTCTCGATGTACGTGGTCGCGTGCTTTTGTAGTACTTCGGTGACCGAACAAAAAATAAATCAATGATTCATGTCTACCAATGGTAACTAATCTCGACATGAGATTCGTAGGGTCGTAACTTTCGACACAATGAATACTGAGACTATAATGTGTACTGTGTCTGTGCTCGGGAAGAAACATTATGCTGATTTGAAACCCTGATGGTATGGTTTTCTGCGTGTTGTACCTCTTGTGTGATCCATGGGTCTTCGATCTGATTCTTTACCTTTAAAATGCTAGATTAGGGCTTAAGATCTTCAATGATGTACATAAGAACTCCCTAACTCTGTGTTGATACTCCTCTCCGTCAGTGGGAAAACCGAGCTTTAATGGCGCCAGAAACATTTGTAGAGTTTGAACTCTACTCTTTTAATGCAAGTCTTGTCAGCCACCTTCCTGGGCTATTTTTTATTATCTTGGCCTTTGGAAGTGGTCTTTTCCTGCGTTTTTTGTCACTATGACAGAGATAATAAGCTATGGCGATTTCCCGCCTACTTGTAACCCTTTGAACAAATATATGCAATGGGATGGGTGGATGTACGGTGGATACATGTGGGGGTGACGTGGCGGGACCGGGAGTATGGTGACCTCGGATTAAACCCCACGAAACCCTGTGGGATGACGACCGTTGGATGGGCGATGACAGATCTCACGGTTCACAGCGATATCGCTCCGCATCTTCGGACGAACGTTAATACGCAATGGGCAGGTGGTTTTGGAACAGTTTCGCTGCCACGCATCGCGCAATGGGTGGAATCACCGTGCTATCGGGAAATACCACCTACCACCCAAATGCGGTGCAATATATACCACCGGGTTTGTGAACATGGTTTGCGGCGGGGACCATCGGGATGGACGTTCTGCGGGCCGTTGGATCTGTGGGTGAATAGACGGCGATGGTGCGATCGGGGTGATGAACGGGGTAGACCACGGGCGCTGAAAAGTTAACATGGACCATCCGATCTGCGCCGATCGACGGTTGATATTACCTCCGATACCAATTGAGATGAGCACTTTTTTGGTTAGCGCCTGGTTTCGACACCCGGGTCATGAGGTGGAAGAAAAACCGAGGGGTTGGCCAAAAGGTGCTAGCCCTATTATAATGTTTGAAGTGGGTTTTTAATCCATTTTGGTGCATTTTAAAGCCAAAGGAGGGAAGCGATAGGGGACAAAGGTGAGAATTTGGTTAGACCAAGGGTGAAGGTGGGAAGGAACTTGGGAAAAGGGAGAAAGGATAAAATGGGGGGAAAAGTGCAGAGCTACAAGGGGTGAAATAAGGCCTTTTTGGAGTAGAAATTATGTAATCAATGAGACCTTATAAAGGGAGTCAACAGAGGGAGATTTATCAAAGGCAAAGGCACATGAGACTTCAAGGATGATGTGTCTTCAGGGGAGATGCATTCCTTGAAGGCTCAAAAAACAATTTAGCCCCCTACTTTGCTTTGTCAAAAATTTATAGGGGGGCTAACAGTGTCTCCACATGGGGATGGCTTCTTCTTGAAGGAGTCAAGAATTTAGAAAATAAATCTTTGGTGTAGGCCAGACGCCTGCTGCTTGGCACATCCCTTTTCTTTCTTTGATTTTAAGTTGCCACAATATGAAGACATTACATCAGCAGAAAAACTTTTCCCAACAAACTACCTACCCACGCTACAATCCTAGCATTTTTTCTTCTTCTAGGGTGCATTTGAGCTAGCAGACCCTTTACATCATTTATTTTTATAATAGAAAATAAACCTATTCTAAATCTACCATTATTACTCCATGAGACCAGATTAGACTGTTGGTCTCATTTGTTTCTCTACCTAATCTAACATCTGTTGGGATTAAACTGTCTAGCAGATTTATACTCTATATTCTACGATAGAAATTGAAAAACAGTCAAGCCAAGATTAGACTGTCTGACTTGTTGTGGGTCCAAGGCATAAATATCGTTGCACATGGACAAAATTTGCATAAAACTGAAACAAAACTTTGAAGGCTAGAAATCTGAAATCTTGAAGCATCCTTCTTTCTTTGTGACTCAAGTTTTGAGCATGTTAGAGTCACTTCTTTTCTTCATTTCAGCTCTGATTTTTGGGCATGTTAGAGATGATTCTTCTTTCTTCTTTGCTGGTCCAGATTTTGGGCATGTTAGGACCAGCTGTTTTACTTTCTTTGGCTCAGGTTTTGAGCTTATTAGAGCCAATCCTTTGCACTTCAGAGGTTCATGTTTTAAGCATGTCTGAACCTCTCCTTTTCCTCTATTTTTTGGAACATTTTCTCTTTTTCCTTGAAAATAAAAAACTGCAATGGTATGTACAATGGAGATGAAAACTGGAAATTGAAAATTAGTAGAAGTAGTGTTTGAGCATCCTACCATTGACAGGACCCCCAAATAGCTCTGTACCATCTAATTCATGTAGGAAGAAGGCATTTGGACCCATAGTGGCCTGGATGATGTATGGACCTTGCCACAGACTGTCAAACTTGTTGTGCTTTCCTTTATCCTCCCTTCTTGAGTCCCACTTCAGAACTTTATCCCCAATTTTGAAATCAGTAGCTTTGGTTCTTTTGTCAAACAATTTATTTATGTTCTCTTGGACTTTCAATGCTCTGTTGTGGACCTCTTCCCTCGTTTGCTGGAGATGAATTGTCTGGTTCATCCTTCTCACCATACTGTCTTCTTCTGTTTGAATCTCTTGGACTAGCTTGATCACTGGTACCCCAAGGCTGGTAGGAAACATTGCTTCTGTTCCATAGACAAGCTGATAAGGAGACATGCCAATAGTTTTCTTTGTCGTAAGCCTATCAGCCCACAAAGCATGTACTAACTTGTTATGCGATGAATTTTTGTTCTCTTCCAACAGCTTTTTGATGATGATCACCAGGCTCTTGTTTGATGATTCAGCTAATCCATTACCTTGAGGGTAATAGGTAGTTGAATGACCAAGTGCTATTTAATACCTGTGACAAAAATCAACCATTTTCTTGGATCCAAAAGTGGCAGCATTGTCAGTGATTATTTTCCTTGGGCAGTCAAACCGAGAGAGGATATGACCTTCTAGGAAACTAATGATGACTAAATTTGTGGCATTCCTAGCAGGTATGGCCTCTATCCACTTACTGAAATAGTCTGTGGCTATTAGGATCCATTTGTGTTGTGCGGAAGAAGCAGGGTGAATTTCCCCTATGAAATCTAGGCCCCATTGCAAAAAGGGACCTTCAAAAATGATGGGTTGTAAAGGGAGGGGAAAGAGTTTTCTCTTGCCTTTGAAAATCTAGCATTTGTGGAAGGAAATTATCATCTTATGGATATCATTGGAGAGTGTAGGCCAATAATAACCAGTTCTGAGTATTTTATTTGCAGTGGCTTTCGAAATTAGGTGGCCTCCACTCTCTCCATCATGGAACTCTTGTTTAATCCTCCCAGCTTCAGCTTCAGGCAAACATTTAAGTAATAGGCCATTTGGATTTTTCCAATATAAGTTTTCATTCAGAATGCAATAGCTTCTGGATTTTAGTTTTAGGACCCTAGCCTTGGTCCTTGATAGTTCAGGAGGGGCATTGAGGTGTGTAAGCACATACAAAATGTCAGAATACCAAGGAGAGCTCTGAAACTTTTCCTCAACAGTAGGATCAGGCAATTCTTGTTGCCCATCCAAGGTACTTATCATGTTAATGTCTAGGGCTTGTAGATTTGATTCAGCCATTAATTGAGCTAGGCCCTGACCTTTAATCAGTTTGGTGGGTTTTGTCTCAAGGTTGTATTCTAAGATCACAGCAATCCATTTGCCCCTTTTCCCATCTGGGTCCTGGGACAAAATGTCTTTAACCACTATATTTGGCACATAGGCTATGGTGTCGGAATGCAGTATGTACACCCTAAAGTCTTTCAAGGCCTTAATCAGAGCATAGGCCTATTTCTCCATTATGTTGTATTTCAAGGGTGCATCTCTAAGTGCTTTGCTGAAGAAAGAAATGGGTTTTTCCATTCCCTCTGGATTTTTCTGCAGTAGAACTGCAGCTATTGTATGTTGGAGGAAAATGAAAAAATCAGGAAATCCTTTGAGAAATCTGGGCTGATTAGAACAGGAGCTTGGGTGAGTGCAAGTTTTACTGATTCGAAAGATTTCTTAGCTTCAACAGTCCACTTAACTCCTACACCTTTCTTCAGCATGTTAGTCATATTTCTAAGGTGTTCAACTAAGTTGGGAATAAATCTCCTTAGGAAGTTGATTTTCCTAATGAAGGACTGTAACTCTTTGATATTTCTTGGGTGTGTGATTTGTAGTATTCCCTCAACTCTTTGTGGGTCTATCCTGATTCCTTTTTCAGATATAATGTGACCAAGAAGTTTTCCTTCTTGTAGCCCAAAGACAGTATTTTTAGGATTTAGTGACATGCCATACCTTCTACATTTCTCAAACACTTTTCTCAGATGTCCTAGGTATTCTTCCTCAGTCTTGGAATAGACTAATATGTCATCCAAGTAAATAACAATGAAGTGTCCTATCTCATCTGAAAAAGCTATATCCGTTGCTCTTTGGAAGGTCGCACTAGCGTTCATCAATCCAAAAGGCATCTTTCATACATAAAGGTACCCCATGGGGTGGTAAAGGCTATCTTGAGTTGATCTTCTGGGATTACTAAGACTTGGTTGTAAGCTGAGAAACCATCAAGCAGGGAGATCCTTTTAGAGCCTACTACCCTCTGAAGAATATGTTCCATTTTAGGCAAAGGGTAATTGTCTTTGAGTGAGGCTCTATTAAGATTCCTGAAATCGATGCATAATCTGATCTCACCTCTTTTCTTTCTCACAACCACTAAGTTTGATACCCAATCAGAGAAACTCACAGGCACAATTATACCTGCCTCATACATCTTCTTAATTTCTTTTTCCACTGCAGGCAGTTGTTTTGGGTTTATTCTACGAAGTTTTTTTCTAAAGGGCTTCTGATTTTCTTTCAAGGGTATCTTATGCTGTATGATGTTTGTGTCATAGGCCCTTAAGTCCTCGTAACTCGAAGCAAACACATCAATGAATTCCTTGAATAGGTCAATGTATTTATTTTTCATGTTTGCAGGTAGAGACTTAGCCAGTTTGATCATTTCGGGTTTGTCTTTAGTGCCTATGTTGCATTCCCCAACATCGGAGTCTGTATGTTCTATAGCGGGCTTTTTTTCTACATCATCAAAGTCAAAAAGGTCTTCCAAAGGGGCCAGACCTCGAGGTATGTTCTTATCTTTGGTCTGTAGCACCTCTACTTCTTCACTATCTGCGTTTTCACATTTTTCGTATGGATTTCCAGTCTTTTCATTTAAAGAATTTATTTCTATGTTACAGGGTGTTTCTTCCTCATCTGAGGGCTCTTCACTTAGGCAGTTACTGTCAGATTTAGAGTCTGAATAAAAAATTTCGAACTCGTTTCTACCTACCAAGAAATCTTCAATCTGTTTATCTCCTTCAAAAACCTGGCAATATTTTTCATTGTCCATCACTGCAGGTCTGAATTTGGTCTGAATGATGATCCGTTGGTCACTGGGAGTCTTAGGGTAGGAACTAGCTAGGCAAGCTAATCCATTTGCAATGACATTTTGATTCCTAGGAACAAACACTAATTCGCATTCAACAAACGTTTTCAGTAAATCCATAGTGTCATTCCTGTAGGCTCGCAGTCTAGGATGTTTCACTATATATTCACCATTCACGTGTTTAATAATCAGCTCAGATTCTCCACGCACGGTTATCCTATGGGCTCCTAATTTTTTCAACAGATTTAAACCCAGGATAAGGGCCTCATATTCTGTAATATTATTGGTACATTTGAAATGCAGATTGCAGGCATGGCTTTCTCCGTAGTCGCTCTCTATGTTATGTAGCCAAACCCCAGTTCTGACAGTTATTCTTGTGCAAGACCCATCGAAACTCATTTCCCACAGGGGTTCACTCTCGTTTTTGTTATCATTTCTTTCCCTACAGCTAGGTTCGCCATCATGTAGCATTGTAGGGGCTGCACTAGGCCGTGGGTCATTTTGTTTTTCGTTATGGGTGTGGAAAGCAATGAGGTGACTAGTTGGTTGTTTGTGTTCTGTTTCTGGTTCACTTTGCGTTGTTGTTTCAGTGCACTGTTCAAAGCTTTCTATGTCTTCCTCCTCTGAGTCTAGGGTAGCCATTATGTTAAAATCCATTGGCTCTATTTCATCATGTGTACCTTTGCTCGTATCTACATTTTCAGATTCTGGTCCCCCCAAAGATTCATCATTGCAGAAGATAAAGGAATCCAAGTCTGTATGTACAGATTATAGAGGAGAATTTTCAGGCTTTTCAGGGCTACTAACCAGGAATTTCATTTGTTCTTCCCTGTACAGTCTTCTAAGTTGGCCAAAGATTGGGATTGCGGCATAAGCCCCATCCATCTGAATAGTTCCTTGCATCTTGGCTCCCCATGATCTTGATAATAACATGCCATATTTGGGTGGCACATCTGCCACAACAACATCCATGACCATACATTTTGCTGGAGTCTGGGAAAGGCTCACACATAAATATTTGATCAGGCCAAGGCATTTTACCCTACTAGAGTTGAATGAATATAGGTCTTTATAGGGACGGGTTATCTCTAGACCTAATCTTTCCATTACTACTTTAGGCATCAGGTTGTGTGATGCCCCAGAATCATGCATTGCATTGTGGAGAATCTTATCATGGATATTAAGACTGATATAAAAAGGGGGCACTACCCCTTCCTGAAACTTTCCTTCTATATTTGGACCAAATAGAAGGGCGGGTTGATCATCACTCAGATTTACAGTGTCACTGTTCTCACCTAAATTTAGTGCTTTCAAAATTTGGCCTTATATACATCCTGAGTGGCCAGCTCAGAGAGTGGGACAGAGACTTTAATTTTTTCAATCTCACTCTCCAAATTGAAGGTGGACTGACTCTTTGGAATGTTCAACTCTGTTCTGTTAGCCACTACCTTAGTGGCTGAATTAGTGTGTTGATTCTCGTTATGTACAGTGTTTGTGACAGTTTTATCAGGAGCATTAACTGTAGTGCTAGTGCTGCTAGCTGGTTTACCTTGTGTATCAGTGTTTTGGTTGTCCTTTTATTTGTTCTTTCCAGAACTCTCAGCTGTTGATTTGTTACTTTCAGCGGTTGCTTTAGAAGTTTTCTTAGGTATTTTCTTGATGGTGACCTCAGAAGCTTTCGGTTTGGGAGTTTCTTGGCTCTTTTTGCTTCTAAGTTCATATTTTTCTCTAACTTGCATCATGGCATTTTCAAATCCTAATCTGTAATCCTCAGTTTCTGACCATTCCTCATCCCAACCCGAGGGTGAGGACTGATCTTCTTCTGAGTAATAGTTATGGATTGAATCTTCCGTTTCAAACATGTTTATTGTGTTTCCCTCAGACTCTTCTATGATTCCCTCATCTTCATCAAGAAATTTCTCTTGGAATGGGGGAATGATTTGCTGATCTGATTCTCTTTGTCTGTTGGGAGGGGTGTTGTTTCTTCTAAGGTTCTAGTTCTGGTTTTGATTTCTGTTTTGGTTACTAACAGTGACAACCATTTTTTCCATCATTTGGTATAGCTTATCCACTTTTTTAGATAGATGGTCATGATTTGGATCAGATGTGGAAGCTACATTGTCGTCTCTATATGTTACCCTTTTTTCAGCTCTTAATCTCGCTCTCTTCTCAATCAAGTTGGCTTCTATATTCACTACTCCTTTCTGCATGTCTTCCAACATGTTGTACTCTTTATCCCTAAGCTGATAGGCCATGTCAGCATCAAAGCCTTCGGGATATTTCGCTAGAGCCATACCTTGGGGAGGTTTCATATGTGGAGGGAGAGCATTGTAAATGTTGTTAAATCTCGTAGTGTAATCATGGACACTCTCTCCTGCATTTATCTTAAGGCTCATATACTCTGCTAGGAGTTGGCGAGGGTTGGACTTAAACTCCCATTTGTTTATGAAGGTATGATATAGAGCTGGGAGGTCATTTATGCTACTCGGAGGTAGGCCCTTAAACCATTTCTTCACATCACCTCCTAAGCTCTGAGCAAAGATTCTCATTTTGACTGTATCATCATCTATCTCCATGTAGTCAAAAGAATCTTCCATCCTATCTAAATGGTGTTGGGTTGTGGTAGACTCCTTTGCAGTGAAGTGTGGAATATTTGATTGATAATCATTTTGTAAGGGTACTAGAGGCTGAGGTAAAACTAGAGATGCATACCAGGCTGCCATGATGATGTTTTGATGAGGTAAAGGGTTGCCTTGGGCAGCTGGTATCTGGATGACAGGGATAATGTGACCAACATAAGACTGATGAGCAGATCTAGGGTGACTGAGCCCCAAGTTTTGAATGAAGTGTATATCAGGAGGTGTGGATGGAGGGGTCTGTCTAATCCCAAGGTGCTTACTGCCTTGAGGTGGTGAACTAGGGAGCTCAAGGTCAGGCTGGTCTAGGACACTGAAGGACCTAGTTCGAGGTAACCTATTAGGTAGGTCTAGGTCAAGGTGAAAATGTGATAGAGTTGTAAGATCTTCGGGTGCAAAGTTAGCTCTATGGATGTGGCTAGAAATAGTTGTTCTTTTAGGTGTAGGAGCTCCCTTGAGGATGCTCTCAGGGTTTTCCACTATTTCCGGTGGGTTTGGGTTTGGATAAGCTCTTGTATGAATGGTTCTTGAAGCGAGAATGTTGTTTTCTAACCAAGCAGCTTAACCCTACTTGTTACTTCTACTGTGGTTTATGTTGTTATGGAGGCTGGTCTCCCAGTGGAGTCTAATGTGATCCAAGATAATCATAAGGCCTATTGATCACCAGTGGAGTCTTTTAAAATGTTTAGGGAATATGGAGTCAACAGGTGGAAAGGTTTAGGATGTTTTTGGAGGGGGTACACTGTCCACCACAGTGCTTATGAGATGTCCCCTTTCAAGGATACCTTCCAAACACAGCAAACTCTAACCAGAGATTGACTGGGAGGGTGTTTACCAGATATGTCACCTTTGAAAGAGTGTGAGATTCGGAGGCTACCTAGCCCTTTCCAGACTCTGTTCGAGAGTATGGGAGAAACACAACAAATGGTATAGAGGTTGACATGTGAATAGGAGTGTTTAACCAACCTAACTAGAGATTGTAGGTTTTCTGAGCTTCTTATGATGTAGAAGGTGAGACATACTCAGACTTTCCCAGCGGAGTCACCATTATATTGGGGTTCCCATGTTATGGCAAGGTTGGAAATACCAAAAGATGAGACAACATCAAACCACTTTCGGACCTCAGGATCTAGCCCTCCTGGGTCAAGAGAGGGATCTCTCTATATAAGCAAAGGTTTTATGTCTTTGAAGCTCAAATGGTTTGAGATGTTAGGCTAGTTATAGGCTCAGGTTTGTTTTTTTGATTGTTTATTTGGTTGCTGGTTATCAGGAAAGAAGAGGCCAATGTAAGACAAGGATGAGAAAATAGGGACAAGGCAGGGGTGAAGTATTCCAGGAAGCATTCAAGACCATTGGGCAATGGAGTCAGGAAAGGATTTGCTTGCTACTCAATAGGCAGGCTTTAAATTGGGCTAGTCATCTAAAACGTTGGACCTTAAAGATTATAGTGTGATATGGAATGGTAGGAGAGAAAGGGACAATGTAGATTTAGGACACAGAGTTAAAAACCAGCTGGTCGCACAAGGATCCTAGTGGACAGGGCTAGCTCTGATCCCTAGTGTTCCCAAATCTTCCAGCTAAATCCTTAACCAGAAACATCTAAGAATAGAATCATTTAACTCATACATCAGAGAGCAGGCAACAACATCCACTACACTGGTTAAATTATCTGAAATCAACTCTTAGATAACACATTCAGAAGAAAAACATTAATGGAAAGGAGAGCTTAAACATAGGGTACCTGACAAGGGTAAATCCTATGCCAATTTTCTGATGCAAGCCAGTAGAAACGAAATGAAATGAATTAAACACAGAGATAGGAAAACATCACCGATGCTTTAGATCAGGATCCAAAGAAATTTGTTTGTCATATTAAACAGCAATACCAGTCAAGTACAACATTGCCAATAGCTGAATACTCAGTCTGAAATCATATTCCTCAGCCTATCTTACTACTTTACATAGAGACTATGTCTCAAAGAAACTACTTGCAGTTCTCTGATAACTGACCAACAACCTTTACAATGAGTTTTCTTCATGAATTTATAAATCCAGAGGAGCGGACAAGGTAGGTGAAAAAATAAATGCCGCATTAAAAACATCAGAAGAGGAAGGAGGCCGAAGTCTGCATTGTATAAATTCTGAGAATTAATCTGGGACATCCTTGGGTGAAAGAGTGGTCTTCGTTAGGTTTCAATTAACTCCTGGTATGTCTCTGATGTACTTGGCTGCAGTGCTTTGTAGTACTTCTGGTGACCTGAACAAAAATAAATCAATGATTCAATTCTGCCATGCTGTGTAACTAATGCTTCTAATAGTGTAGGACTGTTGTAGGGTTGGAAAATCTCTCTTGGACACAATGAATACTGAGACCATAATGTGTATTGTGTCCGTGCTCGGGAAGAAACATTCTGCTGATTTGAAAACATGATGGTATGGTTTTCTGCGTGTTGTACCTCCTGTGTGATCCATGGGTCTTCAATCTGATTCTTTACCTTTAAAACGCTGGTTTAGGGCTTAATATCTTCAATGATGTACATAAGAACTCCCTAACTCTGTGCTGATACTCCTTGCCGCTTCAAACTGTCTCCGTCAGTGGGAAAACTGAGCTTTAATGGCGCCGGAAAGATTTGCAGAGTTTGAACTCTACTCTTTTAACGCAAGTCCTATCAGCCACCTTCCCGGGCTATTTTATATTATCTCAGCCTTTGGAAGTGGTCTTTTCCTGCGTTTTCTGTTACTGTGACAGAGATAATAAGCTATGGCGGTTTCCCGCCTACCTATAACCCTTTGAAAAAATATATGCAATGGGATGGGCGAATGTATGGTGGATACACGTGGGGGTGATGTGGCAGGATCGGGAGTATGGTGACCTCAGATTAAACCCCACGCAACTCCGTGGGATGATGATCGTTGGATGGGAGATGATAGATCTCACGGTTCATAGTGATATCGCTCTGCATCTTCGGACGAACATTAATGCGCGATGGGCAGGCGGTTTTGGAACATTGTCGCTGCCACGTGTCGTGTGATGGGTGGAATCGCTGGGTCATCGGGAAATACCACCTACCGCCCAAAGGTGGTGCGATAGATACCACCAGGTTTGTGAACAGTGTTTGCGGTGGAGACCACCAGGATGGATATTATGCGGGCCGTCGGATCTGTGGGTGAATAGACGGCGATGGCGCGATCAGGGTGATGAACGGGGTAGACCATGGGCACTGCAAAGTTAACACGGACCGTCCAATATGCGCTGATTGACGGTTGATATTACCTCCGATACCAATTGAGATAAGCACTTTTTTGGTTAGCGCCTGGTTTCGGCACCCGGGTCACGAGGTGGAAGAAAAACCGAGGGGTTGGCCAAAAGGTGCTAGCCATATTATAATGTTTGAAGTGGGTTTTTAATCCATTTTGGTGCATTTTAAATCCAAAGGAGGGCAGCGATAGGGGAAAAAGGTGAGAATTTGGTTAGACCAAGGGTGAAGGTGGGAAGGAACTTGGGAAAAGGGAAAAAGGATAAAATGGGGGGAAAATTGCAGAGCTACAAGGGGTGAAATAAGGCCTTTTTGGAGCAGAAATTATGTAATCAATGAGACCTTATAAAGGGAGTCAATAGAGGGAGATTTATCAAAGGCAAAGGCACAGGAGACTTCAAGGATGATGTGTCTTCAGGGGAGATGCATTCCTTGAAGGCTCAAAAAACAATTTAGCCCCCTACTTTTCTTTGTCAAAATTTTATAGGGGGGCTAATAGTGCATATCAAACTTATGCACTGGTGCACATGTATAACCTTTTCACACTCGTACAAAATGTTCATATTAATGAATGCATTGAGTTATATTTTTTAATATTATTTTTGTGATGCATCTAGAAATATAAATGCACTCGGCATAACCTAAAAATGTATGCACCAACATACAATTTACAGCTTTTATCGGTGCATTTTCATTTATGAAACACACTACAAAATTAGCGATGCATTAATTTCATGCACTGAATTGTGATGCACCCTGTAAATTTACATGGTGTCTCGCTACCAGTGTGAGTAGAAGTTGTCGAGCGCACTGAGCATGATTTTTTTTCTTTTAAAAAAAAATGAATTTTTCGAGCTAATTTGAAATTCTAATTAGCTAAAAATTTAAATTAGAGAGAAACATAGACATTACCTAGACATTTTCTCTTCGAGGAGGAATTATTGACACATAATTGAGAGAAAAAATTCACCGCCATTTGAGAAAATTGAAAAGCCACACACTAAGCATGGTATGGAAGGATGGTGAGAAAGAGAAGCATCAACGACGCTTGCATGAGTCAAGAGTGGCACCAGTGCTTCATAGCTCTATAACGCTATAGATGCTAAAAATTAAATTTATGAACGAGAGCATTTTTTATGTAACCCTCTTCTACTGTGATTTTATAACAGCACCAGTGCATAAGATATCCAAGAGCACCTTTTTTTTTTTTTTAATTAGAAATCCTATATCATTTATTTTTTTAATATTCCCTAGGGAATTATGTTACATGTACCACACCAGTTCTTTGTTGGACAATAGCACCACATTTAAAAAAAAGAAAATTTCCTAATGGCACTCTTTAGAAGATGCACTAGGGTGTTTTAATACATGAAAAACACTGATGCTTTTTAAAAACTAAAAATTATTGCAGTACTCTTGATAAGTATGCATCCAAGTGTTTTACTACAAGAAGGGAACTAGTGCTGCAGGTGTAAAAATAACTGGTAATTTTTTAAAGTTAACCTTTTTCTAGTGTTTCTGATTATTCAAGAACCAATTCGTTTTCTTATTTAGCGCACTGTTTATTATTATTATTATTAAAATAAATATTCCATAGTGCACCATGTTGTATTCATAGCCGATGCCTATATGGATAGTGAAGCACTGATGCATTTTTATATTGTAGATGCACCGTTAAAAAAAAAATCTTCTAAAACATTCGCTCGCCCACCTTCACTAGTGACCTTTGATACAAATGTATTTTTGCTTGTTTTTATATGTGCTTCCGCAAAAACCTCTGCTAGAAGGTATTTTACTTGTAGTGACATGTTCATATTTGGTTTTTGATATGTATTTGGCATGATAATCCATTTCCAAAGTGGAGTCGTGGCACTAGCTTGCGGGTGGCCAACTGTTGAGAGCGTTGGAGCAACGCAGTCCATGGTTGAGTAGAATGTTTTAATCTTGCAACTAGTCAATGAATTTTCATAGATAAGTGCTTAAAACCTATTGTATGCATGTTTTATGTATTTTCTAGCACAATATTTTACTCTTTCATCATGATAAGTATATCTATTATTTTCATGGTATCGATGTTAAAGGTGGTGGCATCGCCCCAATTGGGTGACTAGGATGTTAGAATTCCCGCACTCTTCATTCTACATTCAACTTATTATTAAACAACCATTTGTTGCCTATGTGATTTCTCCCATCTAACAACTCCAATAGATCCCAAGCCTCATTATTTTCAAAGACTAATATTTCTTCAACCATTGCATTTTTCTACAGTTTTCCATCTTCTAAACCCGCCACCTCCTTAACAATTCTAGGTTCATCATCAATAAATAAAAAGAAAATTTTGAATAGAAATAAGATGGAGTATACCTTTGTGGTTGCCTTTTTTCCTGAATAGATATCCTAAGTGTGAGAGTTTATGGTTATGCCTTTTTTTATTCATATTCTTCTATAGAGTCTGATTCATCATCTTCAATTCAAACTCTATCTTCTCTAGTTCTTTCTCCCTTGGTTGGAATTCCTATTTTGACAACAACTTTGACTCTAAATACCACATCTCAAATATACACTACCTTCTTAATTTCTGGGTTTGAAATCTTATAACCTTTGAAACCATATTTATATGCATTGAAGGCACGCATTTTATCTTTTTTATCTAGTTTACTCCTATTCTCCCTATGAACATGTACATAAGCATCACAACCAAATAACCTGGGATGTTTAAGAGAAGGTTTATTATTGATCCATAACTCATGTAGAGTCTTATCATCCAATGTTGATGAGAGTGATCTATTTATTAGGTAACATGCAGTATCCACCACCTCTTCCTAGATTTCCTCTCATAACTTGTTGCAGTGAGAATGATCATTACTTTATCCATCAATGTCATGTTCATCCTTTTTTTAACTCCATTTTTTTGAGGTGTGTATCAAGTATTATTCTTCCTTTCTATAATTCACTTCTTAAATAACTCTTCGAATTCAATATTGTAGAACTCCCCACCATTATCTATTCTCAAAACGTTAATTTCATTCTTTGTCTGATTTTCGATAGGGGCCTTTAACTCTTTGAATTTGTAAAAGAGTACATATTTTTCCTGGAGGAAATAAATCCATGTATTCCTTGAGATTACATCTATAAATGAGACATAGTACATATATTTTCCTATTGATGGAAATAATATAGCACCAACCACATTCTTTTTCACCAATTGTAATATTCCCTCTACCCTCATATCATTAGAGGACACTATTATCTGGTTAAGCTTCCCATATAAACATTTTTCATGGAAATCAAAATTTAGAGAGAAATTAGACATACATTCTACCATACTACTTCCATGTAGTACTCAGATTCACTTCTCTCCAATATGTCCTAGTATTTGACGCCACAACATTGTCTTTTCTATAGAGACAACATGAGTTTTTCATTATTTAGCTCCACTCTTAGCAGTAACAAAACTAATACACCCATCACTAATAGTGCTTCCTAGTAACTTGTATATAATTCCAATTCAAATTCCCCTTAGAAATAACATTACTCCATGAACCATCCTATAGGTATCCTTTTCAAACATTTTCTTTACATTTGTATCACTCATATTTCCTACATAAATAAAAATTATGGCCAACCCTAGGATGTGCAAAACACCAGGGAGTGTTCTAATTCTTGCATCCAAGAGATTTAGTTTGATTTTTCTTTGTCCTATGATTCTTGTTATCAAGTCATCTCCTAGGAAAACATCACCACAATCAAACATTCCATACTAAAAAACCACTCCCTGTGAGGGGTATCAAAGGATGCACCTGAGTCAGTCAACCATGCTGCATGCTCTACATGTGTAATTGAATGATCCACGTACACATGCCCTCATTCATTTCAGGATGTTTTTCCTTTTGTATAAGGAGCATGTCTATATTCCTTCCTTTTTTTTACGGTCCATTATGTCACATCAACCCAAAAGGCCTGAGAACTAGATCAATTAACATCCATGAACACTTTTTCATATTACCTTTTCAGAACCCAAGTATCAATTCTACAAAAAGTATGAATTTCTACGTCTATCTGCTGAAAAAACATATTTTTAGGTCCAATGCAGCTTGTGTTCTTACCTACCTGTTTTTGGTGCAAGCTTCTCCATTTTGCACTAATGATGATCAATTCCAACTACTCCATTCTGCAAGTGTGTTGATTCTAAAAATTTGGGAAAATTAAAATATTTTCAAGGCATCTTCTTCCAGAAGCTTCTAAAGTGGTTTTAACTATTTACCATGTATAGAGATATTGAATTCCTGTATGGCCCTATCTTGGAGACCTTATGTTGACTTGAGGGGTCTTGACCTAGGTTCGGAGGTTAAGGTTTTCCAACAAACCCCTATAATACTGTCCCTTTCGGCAATGACCTACTTGCATAGGCCAAGGTCTCACCCAAAGTAGTATGTGAGGGTGCTGGAACTAGGTTTCCACACCTTGAGAGAGAGTAGGTAATTTGAAGCATATTTTTATTATAACATACTAGGTTTGCACAAAATAAGTCTACTCGCAGCTCTTTTAACAACGTAAGCAACATATAACCATAATAGAGCTATCAGATCTAATTAGTCAATTCGTGTCCACGCCATCACATAGCACTTATAATTGCAGCCAATATCAGATCACATATATACTAATGCCAATTTCAGAACAGATATATTCACAACTTAACTAAACATCACAGATGCGCTTCAATAGTAAATATAGCCAACTCAGATAATACACAGATACTTTAACACTACTTCACATTCATTAACATTCAGATCCACTTACAACCAAAACATAGCCCGCACACACAACCTAGCGGGGTCCTCACACAGCAGGACTGAGGATCTCTACACACACAGCTAGTAGGTCCTTACCCAAAACAACCCAAAACAGATCTTACAGTCGCACGTAGCATCAATCTATCATCTTAAGTTTTACTAGAACCAACTATATATCTATTTATAATATCGTATCCTTCGTTATCCTATGGTCCACAAACTATGGTTTACGGACCCTAGAGCTACCCTTTGATCCATTACAAAATATTAGGGGCATTGACCCACCCCAAAACCCCCACGTAGGACCAAATTTACAAAATTGTATCAAAAACGCAAGTTAGGGAACCCTGTTCCAACATGCCCCCAACACAATATTGTGACTCGTCCCAAGTCACTGTGGCCGTGGGTTCTCCATGTTCGCCTGCAACGGCTTGATTGCCTCAACTAGCAGGAGCAGAAATCCTTCACTCTGCGCAACAACATTATGAGAAATCTCCACCAACTTCTGTGACGTTGTACCTTCTATAGCAGCGGTGACGCTCTCCAAAGTCTGGTTCAACTGCTTTACTGCGATATCGACGTCCTGAGAGAGCTTGAGGGCTTCATCGGCCCAAGGCTTAAGGTGGTCACTAAGGACCTTATTTTTCTAGCGGAGCTCTTCAATTTTGTATCTCAGGGTGTGTCTAGTACGTAGTCATGTCAAGCATTGAGCGGGGACCAGAGTAGGCATAGTGGCTTCCAGCTACTCAAACTCTTCTTCCTTCTAACGCAGTGTTTGAGTAAGTTCGTGCAGGAGAGGATCTCGTTCCACCTTATTCCATAGCTGCATAGCTGTCTCCAATAGTACTACGCCTTGAGCAATCTGATCTGTGATTACATTAGTGGCCTCTGTGACTAGCGCATCTCGCTGGACCCTTACCTCTGGTGGCATTTCTGGCTGTATTTTGGCCTGCAAGACTACAATCTGTTGTTACATATCTGATTTGACCACCTATATCTTGGTCCTTGAAGCCTTGAGTGCTGCAACAAGCCCCTCAATATTGGCCTGGGGGGTGGCAGAAGTCGGGATATCTTCAGTGACATATGCGTAGAGCCTATTGATTATGCGTTCCAACTCTATCTGCTATGCAGTGGTGAGGGTACATGTAGCCTGTGCCTGGGATACTTCAGTGGTCTTTTCTTCTATCATCTTATCAGTTGTACTGAGCTGCTGGTGTACTCAACGATCCCTGTGTTGAATCTATTCAAAAAATGATGCATGGAGGACCTGTAATGGTTCATGTGGTAGGCGAGATAGGTCCAATTGTACCTTTGCACAGGGCTAGACTTGCGCTCCTAAGTTGGGTGGAATCAGCATGAGGGTTGTGCCTGGCAGAGGGTAAAGGTGGCTTTCCATTGTATGCACTGCTTTTTTTTGGGGCCGACCTTGCCTGGATCATACTTGTTTGCAAGGTGTCATTCTTCAGCTGCAGAGCCCGGAGCTCAGCCTGGAGGGTGTCAACCGTGGCCTTCTGCTACTCTTCCAGA
The DNA here is from genome assembly GCA_034641835.2 of Pinus albicaulis. Classification (NCBI taxonomy): domain Eukaryota; kingdom Viridiplantae; phylum Streptophyta; class Pinopsida; order Pinales; family Pinaceae; genus Pinus; species Pinus albicaulis. Next base: position 1,510,451,907 of record CM076581.1, on the reverse strand, counting down.
GCTAGACATTTATCTTCGGAAACAAGGGTGACTGTGTCTGTGATCTTCTGTAGGTCCTCCTCTATCAAAGTAACTCCTGCATCTCATTCCGGCCGTTGAGCACGTTTCTTCTTTCGTGGTCCCTTAATAGGTTCACCAGTCTGTTTTGTACCTTGAGGGGAGTCAATGCCTCCCGCATCTAGACTCTCTATGCCCATATCCTGCTGCGAATCCTTCTACAAACCCTTTTGTGCTTCCGAGTCCACTCCCTTCCCAGTTCTCTTACCTTGTCCTTCCTTTTGTGGTTCCAGGTCTACCCCTTTTCCAGTGCTCTTGCCCTGTCCTTTGGTCTCTTTGGTGGTGGTGAGCGTGGTGACCTTTGTGGTGCTCGTTCCTGTGATATCTTTCATAGCTAACTTGAAGTTGAGATTCTAGTGCGGAGGCCAACCAACAATAAGGTGGTCAATCTCCTCATCCATGACCATATATAAGAGTGATACCCATGATGGATCCTTGTAGCCCTTGATTTGGATGTTGTGCATTGTTACCTAGAATGTGGCGATTCTTTTGTATTTATCATAAATTTTTGGTGATAAGCGTGGCCGAGAGTGAATGGCAGCTATGAGCCTGCTCTCGAATAGGACCCAAAAGACCTTATTGTCTTCAATTCTCTTTTCGTCCTTCGAATCACATAGATTTGCATACCAAGAGCCTTCGCACATATCCGGCTCTAGTTCGGGGAGGATCAAATTCTCTGGGGGCTTCCCATGTAACCAGCGTGATGACGAAGAGCAACAATGAATAACAGAATGCCCTCCCTTGATCTTAGGCTTCATGCACATTTTCCAGAAATTTAGTGCACATGAATTGGGACCAATTGAAGTAGACCACTTTTTCGCAGCGTTCGGTCAACTGAATTACATATGTGGGGACTGTGGCAACCTGGCACTTGCGCATCACCTTGCAGGTTAACAACAAGGTGCCCATACATGCACCGGGGTCACTAATAGTGTTGATCATGAACCCCCTGGTGTTCTGCTCCACGTGATAGTCATTGCACACCTTATCAGTAATTTTATGTTCATATGTCTTCCCGATGCACTCCATGAGATTCAGCCTTTTCATGGGCAGACCAGTGATATGATGGATGAGTGCTCCATCAATGGGGATGCAGTCCTGAATCCATAAGAAGCCATCATGGACCAAAGCAAGAAGCTTCCGCAAAATTATGTCAGTAATATTATAATGGCCAAAATGAGGCATTCGCAACAAATTTAAGAGCCCAGACCCTACCAGTCCACTTTCCCACGGCATAGGGATGCCCTTCAGTACATCATCCTCCAACACCCTCTCTAGATACAGTTCCAGTGCCAGCTTGGGGAAGGCCTCTAGGTTTCTGAGGTCATGATCAACGAATTTGATTGTGTGGAGCTTTCCAAAGGAATCTCTAATGATGGGGACCTCACCCAGGGTCAGAGGCATCTGTAGATAGGCGCGCATCCCATCAAGATTCTTGGTTGTGCACACCGAGGGCCTGCATGGTCGTACAAAGGGTGGTAGCCAGCTTATGGGTACAACGATCCGGGCCTCTTCTTGAGCAGAAAGAGGTCTCTTTAATGGGTTGGGAAATCGCGCCTGTGGCACCATTCATGGGGATTTCACATTTCGAGGGGAAGTATGCGGCTTCACCCCAGCCCACTTCGCAGGTTTCCCTGACCCTTGGCCTTTTTCCTTTCATTTCTGCTTTCCCTTACTCGGGGTGGACAGAACCTCCTCAACTTCAGGGTTAACTTCTAGTACTTCATTAGACTCTTTCTCTGTCGAGGCCACTATTTGGGAAGATTCAGAAAGATTAGACGCAGTCATTCTGGTGTGAAAAATGAACTCAGGGTGGCTACCATCAGAGGGAGAAGCATGCTCAAACATGAACAAGGCACAATAATCACAAACTCTTGCAAAACACAAACTTCTCAAGATACATGGAACCTTCTTCTGAGCTATCCTTTTGCTTTTATAGCCTTGGAGATCAACCAATGGTTGGGTGAAGCTTATCAGGAACTTACCATCAAGTAAATGGTAAAAAATCTTTGGAAATCGCCTCATTAATTGTCGGTCGCCCACTCCTTCCAATGGTAGAATCTTCTCTTTAGCCAATTTTACTATTCCAATGGCTAGTTTTCATAGTTGTGGATTAACCCTGTGCTTCCAGTGCACCTTCTACGCTCTGAGCACACCCCTACGCTCCCAGTGCACCTCCTGCGCTCTGAGTGCACCCCTATGCTCCCAGCGCACATACTGTGCTTCGAACACACCCCTGTGCTCCCAGTGCACCTCTCTGGGCCTTCAAACCTGTAATTGATTCCTACGCATACCATGGTTTTTCCTGCAATTGTCTCCCTTCCTACATGTATTCTGCCCCATACAGCTACTCCTGCCATATAGTCATATGATCTGATATGGTTTGAGCTGGATTCCATTGACATAACTGGGTACCATATCACCACGCAGTGTGGCTAACCAGACTGCTCATCCGTTAGTAATTTCCTTTACTAGATAAGGAGCTAGCCAGTGCTAAAAGAACTTCCCTGGGTGTTTTGCAAATTGGCTATCGTATAGCAAGACCAATTCTCCCTCTGCAAATGTCTTTTGCCAAATATGTCAATTGTGTCATGCCTTATCCTGGGCCTTCTGAACTTTCTGACGGAAGTTAGCTATGAAACGATCTTCTTCCATGGCCATAAGCTGTGCTAATCAATCCTCCATGATATCAGGCTCCACCATGTTGGTAAAGGTTGTGATGCGTAGGCTAGGAACAATATACTCCATGGGCATAATGACCTCCTTGCCATAAACCATCCTAAACGGTGTCTTCCCAGTCAGCTTCTTGATAGTGGTTCAATAGGCCCAAAGAACTGACGGGATGCACATGTCCCAGTCGCTGCGATCGGCATTATAGAATTTAGTCAGTGCCTGCTCCAAGATTTTATTAAAAGCTTCTACAACTCCATTTTCTTGTGGGTGATACGGGGTGCTTTTTGTGTGGTGGATCTAAAATTCCTCAGTCAAGGCCTGTATTGTCCCATTAACAAAATGCGTACCTCTATCACTCAATAAGATCTTCGGACAGCCAAAACTAGTCAGCATATGCTCAAAAATGAAATGCGCAACGATATATGTAGTGCAATCCTTCACAACCTATGCTTCATCCCATCTAGTTACATAATCAGTTGTCGTGATGATGTAGCATGCACCTGTCTTCTTTCCTGGCGAGTTGATGGGCCCAATGAAGTCGATGGCCCATTTTTCAAATGCTTTCAGGGCCATTTGCGGTTGTAGGGGCATTTCATCTCTGCGTGATGGCCTTCCTATCCTTTGGCACGAATCGCAGGCTTTGCAATAGTCGTGAGAATCGCTATGCAACATGGGCCACGATAGCCCAGCTCTCAATATCTTCTGCGTCGTCGCCTTCCTTGCGTAGTGACCTATTGCTACCCCCCTCATGGGGTTTTGCTAAGATGGCATGCCTCTCATGCTCTAAGACGTAGCTTTGTAGCACCTCGTCATCTCCTAGCTTATACAGATGGCCTGCAATGATGGTAAAATATGTTGCGCGAATTACCAAATCTTTCTTCTATTGTACCGAATACTCTATAGGCGCCATCCCTGTGGTCAGGAACTAAATGATGTTGGCGAAGTTTGCATCAACCACCTTAATTGCAAACAGCTACGCATTGGGCAATCCTTCTTCAAGGTTAGTTGGTTCCTCACCACTCTCGATTCAGGATAAGTGGTCCGGCCCAGCATTCGACTTTCCCGGCTTGAGGATGATTTCAAAGTCATATTCTTGGAACAACAGCAGCCATCGATAGATCCCCCCCACCCCCCACCAACATAGGCTTATTCACTAGGTAATTCAAAGCTTAGTGATCTGTAAACATCTTGAAGTTTCCTCCTAACAAGTAATGCCAGTATTTTTGTAGGGCGTATACCATGGCCAACCCCTCACACTCCATAGTGGAATAGTTGCGCTTTGCACTAGAAATTTTCCTACTAGAAAATGCAATTGGATGGTCAATGTCTCTGTCTCCAGGCCACGTAAGGCAGATCCCATGGAAATCTTTGATGCATCTATGTGAACATGGAAAACCTTGGCCCAGTCAAGAAAGATGAGAATAGGCATAGAGACCATCTTCTCCTTGAGTTGCTCAAAGCTTTTCTGACACTCCTCGTCCCAAAAAAATGAAATGTCCTTCTTCAACAATTTTTCCATAGGTGTTGTAATCAACACGTACCCTTGAATGAAATTCCTATAGTAGCCTGTGTGTCTGAGGATAGAGCACAACTATTTCTCATTTTTAGGCACTGCTAGTTTTATGATAACCGCTACTTTGGCGGGATCCACCATCAATCCTTATCAACAAACTATGTGACCGAGAAAGATCCCGAAGGATACGCAAAATATGTACTTATTTATATTCAGGGAAATATGGTGCTTTCTACAGATGTCTAAATCATGTGCAGGTTTGATACGTGCTTATTTACCAACCCGAAGACATTCCAGTCATCAAAATTTACCTCCAAGAACTTGTGGATGAATTCCTTAAATATTGCGACCACCACCTGCGAAGATATGGTCGGGGCATTCTTGAGCCCAAATGGCATGACATTATACTGAAAATATCCCCATTTAGTGGCGAACGTAGTTTTACTGTGATATTTAGGTGCGATAATGATCTAATGGTAGCCTGAGAACCCATCCGTGAACGAGTATGCTTCCTACCTCGCCACGCTATCAAGGATTTCATCTGAGAATGGCGTAGGAAAGGGATCATGTATGTAGGCATCATTCAATTTGCGCAAGTCAACACAGATCTGTATCTCTCCCTTAGTATTTTTATCCTAAACCACCATAGGACTTACTGAATCTGATTGTTCGACTGGTTCGATGATACCTACGGCGAGCATTTTTGTCGATTTCTTCCTTGACTATGTTTGCCATAAATGCAGGCTTCACATTTAGCATTTTCTTTGTTGAAAGTCGGAAGTCCTTTAACCATCCCTTGTTTTTGCAATTGAGAAAGACTGTCAAAATTCAAATTTCCATATCTTACATGCCATAATATTATAGGTGAAATTCCTGTAGTAATTGCCCCTGCAAAATCAGAATGCCTTGGAATAGTTGTCCCTTTCATCCTTAATAGTTATCTGTCTTCATATCTTGTCATCACTGTTTGGAAGTTCTGTTTGACGGAATTAATCTTAACCAAGCCATCTTCCATAATTATTTGATGTCCAGCTTGTCGAATCATGACCAAAGACAACAAATTTTTCTTAAAGGTGGGAACATACCATACATTGGAAATAAATTTTTCTCCAATGTCAGGGAGAAAAACTTTGACTGCACCTTTTCCATAAGGCGTATGTTTTGTATCATCTGCTAGAAATATGGAATTAAGATGGCACTCTTGAAAATTACAAAATAAATCTCGTCTACAGGTCATGTGCTAAGTTGCTCATGAATCCAAAATCTAAGCATCTTCATAATCACTCTTAATATAAGAGGAAAGTTGGATTGCTGGTGAAGAAGTGAAGACATATTCTGAGTCATTATCATCTTGATCTTGATCATTTGCAAACTGTGCTGAAGGCTGTTGAAACTTAGAAATTTTATTGATAGATGTGCGACAATCTGAAGCATAATGACCAACTCTGTTACATCGCCTGCAAACAATTTGACTCAAATCGTTGCCTCTTCCTTGAGACTGTCCTCTGCCTTGAGACTGTCCTCGACCTCTGCTTTGTCCTCTATTTTGAGATTGTCCTTTCCCTGGATTCTGTCCTGTGCCTCTGTTTTGATTGTTGCCTCTGCCTTGAGAATTGTTTCTGCCTGAATTGGAGCCTTTGTTGGAGTTGTTTCCTTTGTGTTGACCGCGACCACGACCTTGCGCTGCTTGATTTTGATTAAAATTACCTTTTCCTTTGTTTTTGGAATTGTCAGCTGAGGAGTTGCTAGTACTGGCCTCTGTGAGAAAAACATCTTCACCAACTTTCTTTTTCTTCCCAAAATTTTTATCATGTTGAGTCAACATTTCGCAGAGCTCATCAAACTTTAGCTTTTCTAACTTTCCAGTGAGCTGTAGAGTTTCTAAAAAATGTGTGTAAGAAGAAGGAAGCCCAACAATTAAAATTGTGACCGTAAAACTATCATTAACTGCTTGAAAACCAACATTAACAATTTCCTGCTTAATATTCTTAAGTTTGGAGATGTATTCAAGAATATCTCCTTCTTCAGTCAATTTTTGATGCAACAATTTTAATTGTACATCAACTCTTTTTGATTGAGGCTGAGTATCAAACAACTCTTTAAAAGTTCTCAAAGCAGACCAAGCATCTTTAGCATTTTCGATATGGACATACATTTCATTATTGATAGAGGATTTAATGAGAGCTAATGCTTTGGCGTTTTTAACTTCCCATTTTTCTAGCGCAGTTGCATCTGTAGGTTTATTTGGCTTTACATCTCCATCACAAATATCATGCCATAGTTCATTATAAACAAGAGTGCTTTCGATGAGGCGTTGCCATGTTTTGTAAGATTTTGAGCCTTCAAATTTGTCGGAATCAGAAAAGAAATTAATCAACTTAGACATTGTAGTGTTAAGACTTCACACCACAAATCAAGCTCCAAAAAAAAAAAAATATCAAGATGCGCAACACAACAGCAACACACGACGCAAAAAAAAACAAACTATCGGGGCTTAGCCTTGACCCTCGAATAGTCGTCGAAACAGGAGAAAATTGACTGAGCTTTGCACTTGGCTCTAGTCAATTTCTCAAATATTTACAAGGCAACTTTCAAAATTTGACTTTTACAATGATGTGCTTGCACAATCTGGTAAAAAAAAATTACCCCCCCTCAAAGTAAAATTACTTTGAGTCACACTATCACTCCATAAAAAATTTATAAAGCACAAATCTCCTTATTACTCCAAGATATTACAATAACCTTAAAAAAGATGCCTTATCACTCCATTACAAAAACATTACTTTTCTCCCAAAAAAAGAAGAAGACAAAAACAAAAACATTACATAAAAAATATTCCTATTTTAGCGAGGCCTTTTACAAGACCGACAACACCCTTCACATAGTCTCCTGCTCCAGCCAAGAATGTCACATACGCTCTCTTGGAGTATCCTCCACGCAAGCTGCTTACCGCTATCACTTTACCCCACCTGCGGTGAACCTTTTATCTTCAATTAACAGGCGCCCAGGTTGCATCTCCTGCTGCACGTCACAAAGTCACTTTGAACGCAAATCAGGTTATAAATTTCATTTAAATAACAGCTATGGGCCAAATCGACAGAAAACCGGCCAAGGCATTTTGAAATTGACACAATTGTTTATTCAATCCAATCCCAATGGGAGCCGATGGTCTTCAAATTTGAAATAACCAGTCATATTCAGCTTTGAAATCCAGATCGTGTGAGTTTGTCGTCCAGAAATTTGACAGAATAAATGAATTTCAGCTCAGATTTGTTGTGAATTCCAGGAATTTTAAGGTGCTCTGGCCAAAGGAAAAACAACATTATCAAACAAATCAACACTCTAAAATGTCTGTTCAGACGGAAGAGACTGAACTAATCAGCTAAATGCATATTCCAAATTTTTATTTGAGAATCGATGCCACAAAAACGTTGAATCGATGTTGTTTCTTAACGTTGGAAGCAAAATCGATGGTAAACGCTGGTTCTTAATATAAAATAGATTTACTGGTAAACACTGGTAAACGATGGGTCTTAAACGCTGGTTATTAATATGGTAAACACTTTTACAATGTAGAATCCACTTCAAATTCTTTTACAATCCACTTACAAACCACATATAAATCGATGCCAAAATGCAGGGTTATGCCAGAATTATACAGCACATAAACGACGAACAATTTGTAATGAAGAATCGATGTTCGTGCCACAAATTAATGCTGGTTCTATGCCAGAATGCAGAATCCACTTCAATCGATTTATATGTAATGTAGAATCCACTTACAAGAAAGTGCAGAATCGATGTTTTCAGAATTGATGTTTCATGAAAATGCTTTTAAAATGTAAATGCAGAATTATACAATGCTTTTCCCTTCTTCTTTTTTTAATTCACTCAAAAAAATTTAAACAGAAACGCATCTGCTCTTTTTAAAAAATGATTTTAGAATTTGCAGATCTAAAATCAATAAAAAAATTTGCAAATTTCATACCAATATTTTGCTAATCACGTCAACGGAGTTGAGTTTTCCACGACTTGGTAGAGCTGGAATCTCCTCCTCACAGAATTACCATGGCTATGATACCACATGAAAGTGCAGAAGTGTCATCAGACACACAACTTTATTGATCAAGCAAAAAGATTACATAGCAAATTACAGGAGTTTACACATGTAAACTCACACTCTCACATTCTCTCATTACACATTACAATGAAAATAGGAAACTAACCTATTTATAAGCTCTATGTTCTAAATTAATCTAGTTATGGATCACTTGAAAAATAAATAAGTGTCCATTTACAATAAATGAGCTTCTAACTACTCTACTAACTTGACTCCTAACTTAGAGCCTAGGAAACGACTCTTTTCTAGAGTCCTAATTTTTATTAACAAATTTCTATTTCTAAATATCTCAAAGATTTATTAAATATTCTAGAATAATAATTATTAATTTAATATCTTAAATTAATATTTATTTTATTCAAACACTATAACCTATGATAAAATATATTTTGGATCATCTAACATTGGCCTTGTTAAATTGCTCTAGGAGACACCCTTGACTTATTTTTGCACTCTTCAAAACCTTTGCAGACTCCATAGCCCAATGGATTGATTCTCTCTTACTCTACCTTTTCTCCTTGACAACTTATCCAACCAACCAAACAAACAAGCAAACCCTAAACCTAATAACTAGCCTAAAATCAAAATCCTAAAATTTATCAAGTTACATCCTTTACACAAATATAGAGAGAGCCCTCTCTGAGTCCAGGAAGGCTAGGTCCTAGGACTCCAAAGATTGGTTTGATGTTACGCCTGTGAATTTGGTCTTGCCAATCTAACAAATTATGGGGACCTAACAATCAAAACAATACATGCTTTAAGAACTGGAATAACTCATGTTGGCAGCAAATTCTGGAAGCTGTTTACAACTAAAATCAATTTTATTTTCGGACCACGTCTGTTAATTATCTGCATAAATGGAATGAGAGGCAGAAATGAATGCAACTCCAATACCAGATCCATCATTGGGCATCTTAATGATGATATTTTGAGCTATTTCCTCTGCAAGGAGTTCCACAATTGCCAAATGCAAATAGTTTCTAAATTTAGGATAGTTCTCATAAAGACCACAATCTATGGCAATAAATGTTCTCTTCATTTTTTTTGTTGAATCACTCTTCACCCTACCACCCACTACACCTAGTGCTCCTTCTCTACCAATATTCTTGATTATTCCCATAATGCCACCTATTGCCAACTGAGCTGCTTTTTTTGTGACTAAATCACAAACTTCCACAATCAACCTTCGTACTTTAAAAGGGACATTTAAAATCTACAATATTTTTTATATATTAAGTCTACATAAAATGCTAAAAGCTCATTCAAATAACTAGTCATATGACAATTAATATTGAAATAAACATGGTACTTACCCCCTAAAACATCTTTCACAACTTTACCAACTTCTCTCAAATCTGCAGATTCATCTTAATGCATGGTTGAGACAAATAGAGTCCTACAATAAACATTAATGTTTTGTAATGGAGACTTGCAAGAAGATAATAAAATTGAACTGCTTAACATATATAGGGAGATGCTCAAAGATGAAATCCCCAACAATTTTTAACAATTGTAGCAACTTCAAAAATATGTGCATTGCAATTAGAGTTATTCGTAAAATATTTTTCAAGGATTTATATAGCTCAATTCAAAAAAATAATACAATAGGTTATGCTGGACATGGTTCATTTCTTGCACGTTTGGTACATAAATGTAGTTAGAATAGAGTGTCAAAATCACTCTATTGTTCACACATGATAGAATCATATTGGAGATATGAGATACAACCGTCCATGTAGAAGCTTTAGATTAGAAAAAAAGGGGGAGAAACATGGGAACTGAGCCACAACATGTTTAGAGTGAGAAAAACATTATTAAAATGGTACTATATTTTGTTGCATGGGATATTCATAAAATAGAGAGATACTTCAACGGACATGGATATTTTCTTAGCAGATGTGCATGAAACAAGTTCCTTGCTAATCAATCGGACAACCATCCCACTATTCCTTCTAACAGATGCAACTATTGACTTAGAAATTTTTTACTGAAACTAATTCTAATCAATGTAGTGAAACGATTGTACACAAAGTATCAGAGATGGTATTAGAGGTTGATTCAGGGCGAGTTGAGTTGTGTTGATTATTCAGGAAGTAGAAATACATTTGTAGGGTTTCAGGTGGTATTGAAGCTTGAAATTATATTGAGTGAGAACATTTTTAAAGAGAATGGGCTCTACAGGAATTTGGAGTTTGGAAGATTGGAAGAAGCACACCATGGGTCCGAGTCAATCTGAACAAATTCCATCAAAAAAAGTACAAGATATTGAAGAGAGATCGATAGAATTGGAGAAAGAGTTTTCGTGATGAGACAGACTCTTCTTGCATTAATTAAGGAAGGGATATGCAACACGGACATGGGTTAATTGAAGCTCTGATAGGAGGTTATTCAAAGTTCAGAGTCCAGACATAAGATGATTTTATCAATGTCCATGAGGTACCAAAAAAGTAGGATAGTGGGACTCAAATGTACAATCCTGTTAAATACATACTGTGTGAGTGTGAAAGTTACATGTAGAAAAGTATACATAAATAACAAAAAAGGTAGCTAACTTAGATTGGTAGCAGACTGCATTGTAGTACAAACATTTTTTTGTGGTGTCTGTACACCAGATTGTTGTAAAGGCCTGGAACCATGCTGAATGGGTGTCACCATTTTTTATTTCATTGAAGTAACAAAAGGATGTAAATTTATCTGTTGGATTTGATTAACATGCTTTTCTTGTTCCTGCATATGAGATAACTTAGTTTGTGGTTGCTTTTGTATAGATTGCACTTGGCTGACAGTCTGATTTGCAAGTTGCTGCTATCCCTGCTGTTGTTGTGGAGCATATTTTCTCTGCTTAAATGAGTTCAGAATGGCATGAATTTGCTTCTCGAAAGCATCAACCTTATCCTCTTTAAACCCTGATGGAATGTTTCTCTTCAATACTTGAAGATATTGCATCATATGTTGCAATGTTTGTTTGTAGTGCTTAACCTTTTCAGTTTTATAAGGTGCCATGGGTTGATAAAACAATAATTCTATGAACATTCAGGCCATAATTAACTAAAATATTGAAGTGTCATAATCATTGATATTCATTTTGTATACATGAAAAGTTGAAAACAATCTTATCATCGTTAATGGTGGCTACATGGATTTTATTACCAAAACAACCCCAAAAAATTCCTGCAATCTCATAAGCATACTTCACTCTATGCTTTGAAGTTTCCAGATATCACTTGTAATATATTCATAATGCCACCATGCCATTTTATAAATTTGAAAAAGGTCAAACTAGTTAGAAGATAGAACTAAGGAATAAAAGAAACACACACTTGACATTTCACTAAAAGATTTATAAACAATTTTATCTCTGGGTAATACATCTCCTTCAAATTTTGTAATTTCATAAAGAACTTAACAATTTTTATCACTTTTTTTGTTCCTAAGACACCCAATATTTGTCAAATCTTCCAATCTCAAGAGAATCTTCGTAGACTCTCTAGACTCTTGAGAGCTAAGTGGATATGTTGGTTCCCCTCGCTTATGTAGTGAAGAGTATTCTATATAATCATAGTTGGGCTCAATAGTGAAAAATTTATTATTGTAGCAATTATTGATCAACAAAGAAATATAAGATGCGTTTTTGAAAAAAATATTTATCAAGGAATTTCAGATTGAAATAGAGGGGGAAAAAATGCATATAATATAGGTATGCCAAGGCATAACTTAATGGGTTGTTGTATTGATTCATAATTGTGAACAATTAAATGGTAAATATGACATGGCATCTTTCCAAATCGGACGAGACTCCAATACTATTTAGAGAAAGATAACTTAGGCCAACATATAGAAGACTAATAATTGTGAAAGAATGGAGATACATACACAAAAACCAATGCAAAGGAACTCCCAGAAATTTGTAAATTTGAAGAAAAATTAGAATGTGACTTGTCTTACTGTCTGATAAACCTTTTCCTGCCAGTCAGCAACAGTTGATTTTCTAGTTTGAACTAACGACTCCATTGATGTTGGAAAACCCATAGTTAGCCCATATGAGGTGACAAAACATTTTTATTAATCTGAAGTATCAGAAGAATATCCAAATGTATCCCATTCTTCTATGCTTAGATGAATCCAAATACGCACAATAGATATAGAGTGGCAATGATATATAATCAACATTGATATTTAACAAAGCCTTAACCACAATCTGAATGGGATAAGGTATATAAAATGTAAATGAAACAGGGGAGTGGAGTTACTAGAAGACGCCTCTGAAAGCCCTCGCTGTTGTAAGATTTTATTTTTTTATTCAAAAGAACTCTATTTCTACTGCAAAAGAAAACCACCATTTGTCTAGAGCCCATGCTGCAGCTCTTGTTCTGTTGGATTTGATTGTTGTAGCAATGGCTATTGTTGCTACAGGGGTTGGGACTCAGATTAGAGTTGGGAGAGATGTTGTTGTTGTTGTGACTGTTGCTGCAGCTACTGGGGATTGTGATTGTAACAATGATGATGATGTCTGTTGTGTTTGCTGATGTTTGGATTGAAATTTAAATTGACTCTACTACCGCTGTTGCATATTTGAAACATTATTTTTCCAACCCAAAAGTTTTTGGTGTTGTTTCTATGGTGGTAGAATTGACTTTTGAGACATAGAAGCCTGTTTTTGTTGTTGTATAATACATTGTTGTGATTGTTGTTGCCTAAGGATAGATTGTTGATGTTATTGAAGGGAATTCTGAGCTTCGTGTTGTACAGTAGATTGATGAGCTTGTTGAAGTCCAGATTGTTGAGCAGGTTGTAGAAGAGAGGGTTGAGATTGCTATATAAGATATTGTTGAGTTGATTGGAGACTATATTGTTGAGTTGGTTGTAGATTATACTAGTGTGGTGGTCGTGGTTGGCTATGTGGCAAGACCAATTGTTGTTGCTGAATAATTGATGGTTGAATTTGAGACTCCTATTGCAACTTCTATTTCATAATAGCTTGCTACTGTTGCAACTGATGTTTATAAAGCAGATGATGCTATTGAGATGGTGACTGTTGATGTTGTTGGTGTTCTTGTTGTCTTGATTATAACTATCTCTAACTACTTGTAAGAAGAGAAGGTAAAACTTGACATGTTGAGCTATTAATTGAGCTATGTGATATTCCTAGCATTGGAATAGAAGACAAGGGAGGTGACAAACTAGCTGAGATCGACATTCCACTTGCAGGTATGTTGTTTTGCAAAGTTTGTTGGAGAAATGGTTGTGTGGTTATTCTTGCCCAACCAATGGAAGACCAATTCCTGAAGATTATGGTTGATTTCTAATTGTTGTTGGCATCATCACCCTAGAATGTGAACGTGGAAAACAAAGAGACAAAATAATAATAATAAACGCATCAGTTAAATCCTTTGTTGAAATACTAACATTAAATATAATAATGTATATTTTACAAGGTTTCTAGGTAAATTTCATAACAAAATTTGTTCTCGACGCATTTCACTTGATCTCTTCAACAATCGTCAAGGGACAAAATATGAAAATAGTGGTAGGTGCAGCTACATGAAGCACAATATGTAGAGCTATAAGTGCTAAAAATTATGTTGCATAGTGTTGCATGGTGTGTTTCATGTAGCTACACCTCGTATTTTTCAAGTTTTGCTTCTTGGTAATGGTTGAAGAGATCAACCAAAACGTAAAATTCATAGCTTTGGTGTTGCATATTGTAGTTCATGCAGCTGCACCTCCCTCTATTTTCTATATTTTATTCCATGATGATGGTTGAAGTGATCAATAAAAACCAAAATTCATTGTGTGCCATATTGTGCTTCATGTAGTTGCATCTCTCTTTATTTTTTGTATTTTGCTTCCTGATGATGGTTGAGGAAATCAACCAAAATTCGACGTAACACTGCATATTTTATTCATGTAGCCTCCCTCTATTTTTCAATATTTGGTCCCTAATGATGGTTGAAGAGATCAACCGAAACACAAAAAGATAGACATTTTATTATGCAGTTACCGAGAAATCTTGCACAATAAGTTGACAAATTGTGAAAAACCAAACTCTATAAGAATAATGTTTGAATACACAAAATGTTAAAGATAAATGTGAATTGAATTTACTATACGAATGATATACATTTATAATACATTATTGTGACTCTTGAATTCATATTCCAAGGTCTCTTGGACTCCCTTTGATTTTTTAACTTCCACACCATAACCCTTAGCGGATTTGGTGTCCAACATTCCCCTCCTTAATCTGAAGGAGTATATACGAGTCAAATAAGAGAGAACTAATACAAAAATACAACAATGCATGACAAAAATAAGATGAATGTGTTATATGAGATGATGCATGACGTGGGATAACTCGAGATCTCAATCGGCTGTGGTTTAAGGATGACCACTAACACTGGAACACTTAGTGCAGTTCTTGGAACTCTTCCAAATATGGAAAGAAGCTGAAATATTATGCTAGAGGAAGTTTCCCTAATGCTTTGAAGCTAGAGACCTTCAACCTGGAAAAAGGGAGGTCTACAACCTGCAGTGGTTTAAGGAATGCCACCAACCAAAGGAACACTTAGTGCGATTCCCGGAACTCTTCCAAATCTGGCAAGAAGCTAAAGTCTTCTGTTAGAGGAAGTGCTCCTAATGTTTTGAAGAGGGAGACCTTAAACTTGGAAAAAGGGAGGTCTACAACCTGTTGTGGTTTATGGAAGGCCACCAACCAAAGGCATTCTCAAGGGCTTCTTTGTGTCTCTGGATACAACTCTCAATCTGGGTATGGTTGTCTCTAGCTATAGGCTCAGGCGGTAGGTTCAAGTTGTGACTTAGACTCACTTGATTTATATTTGAAACATGTAGATGACCATAAATTCCCCCCTGTCAGATACAAGTTAAGAATATGAGGAAAACTCAACTACAAAAATTTCAAAACTCGAGATCAAATTCTGTGATATGAGCAGAAATATCTTCTTGGCTATTAAAGCCAATTGCCAAGAAGTGATTCATCCAAGGTGAATATTTGTTCTTGTAGGAGGCTTGATTCTGAAGCATTTGTTTGAATGATGATTGTGCTGACCACAATTCTCACATGGATAAATATCAAAGCAATGATCTTTCACATAGCCAATGTTGAATTTCCACGACCTTGGCTCTAGTTTAGAGTCTTAAATCATTGACGCTACCAAACCAAGAATCTCAACCATAAAATACTTTGCACAGTAGAAATATAAATCAGTAAATCAAACATGCACAATTATACAAAAAAAAAAAATAAAAAAAAATTGTACAATAATGTACAATCACCAATCTTCATGATATTAAACCAAATCTGAATAATACAACAGTCTATGGTATACAAGATACAATGAAAAACTTGATGTCGCATCTCATCCTACTGGTTCTTCACTTCTAGTTGTTCACTAGTAGTGCCTTAGTCCATCAAGGCACCTACACATCGAGACTCCGGGAGGGTTTCCACCTAACATTGTTGCATGTCCATCTATAGAGTGTACATGGGCTGATCCAATCTGCTCTCGAGGCTAGCCAATTCTCGAGCTCAAACTTCCAAGCTAGAAATTAATTTCTTCCATCAAAGTGTTGTGCTTCGACACCAAACTTCATCCAACCTTAAATTGCTCTTTTTCCTTTAAGATATCTTGTCACGGGTTACTTTTGGCATATTTTCTCTTTCAATGACTTGATTAGTTTCTGGTAGTTTATGGGATTATGTCTCAATCTCAAAGAGAGGGTTGTTTTGAACAAAAACAAGTTCAGGATGTGATGCTTACGTTGTTGTAACTCATCTCACTGAAACTGTGACTCAAGCTGCAAGAAATCAATATTTTCCTATGCATTATATAGATAAATTGGAATATCAACAAGAGAGGCCTTGTTGATTTTTACCATACCATCAGTAGTGGAATGAATTAGGGTATTGAGAAACTCTAATGCATCACTAATTTTAGCCATTTTTCAAACAACTCAAGTTGAGCAAAGCAAACTTATAGCAGGATTTCAATTAGTGAGTAGAACGATACCAATTAGCATATAAATTAAAGTGTATGTAACTTCAAGGTGTTAAAAACACACACTGACTTCAAGGCTCCAACCAACAAGTTTTCAACGCGATTCAATGTTCAACGCACATAGAAGCATCACTGTTCAAAGCTCATACTAGAAATTATGCATGGAGATAGCGTTCTAACCAACAAAACAACATTCTAGGAAGCGCTCAACATAGAGAATAACACAGACTCAACACTTCAAAAGTTGACTTAATAAAGCTCAATGCATATAAACGCATATGGCATATGCAATATGACGTACTAGTTTTTAAACAAGGCACATGATTTCAATCTTCAACACATTTAAATATCCCAAGCCATAGTGTCAAATCCACTTCGAAGTCAATGCCAAATACTCTTTTCCTGTGGAAAAATATGGAAAATATGAACAATGTTGTTCCTTCTTCGATATTGCCCCTGCTAGCCTTGAAATGAAATGTGAACTTGCAAGTCGTAATCCCAAAGAGTATACAAATGTTGAGGAGTGTAATATTTTTTATTGAATTTGAGCAACAGCTTCACCATCTACAAATCGAAGGAGACCAAGGCCAAATGTCTCTAGTGAATTTCCTTCAAATCCCCAGCCGATGTCGAAACCACAACCTACGCTAAAACCAAATCCACACTCACTGCACCAAGAGATTAAGCATAAAATAACAAATACTGGATACACAGGTCAAAAATTCAAAGCTCACATTGACCGCATCATTTAAATTCTCCCTAGCTTGCTTTATCTGTAACGACTTCACAAAAGTAATTGAGCCTCCCAATGACAATAGTGGATTCGACATACACAATAAAGATACTAAACAGAAAAGTGAAGGATGAAAAGTATAGCACTCTATATGCGTCTGTGGCAGTTGTTGTTATTGATAATCATGGGAGTAGTGTTGTGGAAATGGAAACAGATAGTGATGTAGGGGAAGGAAGTGGAAGGAGAGGTAAAGACTAGAGACTGGGATCTTATTGATTATTGAGAACATGGGCGACCCATTTGCTATAGAATTTTAATTAAAAGAGCGCATGCTAAATATGAAGGAATTTATATCATTATCAGGAACTGTCAATATCAAAATCAAGGACTTTCGGTTAATACATTATATCAATGAAGGAGAAGTTAGGCAGAATCCATGCAGAGGACGAGGCTGCAAGATTAGTGTGGTTTACTACCAATATGACAACATACTTGGACGAGACACTACAAATTTACATTGTTATACATCGTGCGAGAAGTAATGCAGAGATATGAGAACGGGTTCAAATGTCTCCCTTTTCATAACAAGTCATTGGTGCCAAGAAGAAAACCTCCACAAAGAATATTTTTTGAGCGAAGCATCAATGCTCTACACCTGCAAAATTTCTTGTATCTATGGAAATTTCTTGAAATAAATCAATGATTTTTGGTTTGACCAATCCACAGTGTTGGGAGTCTCATTTCCTCTAAATCCAGGGTTGTGTTGGGGTCTGTCATATGCTCTCGATGCCAAGTAATTAAGTCTCAATCAATGGGAGAACAAGGAACATTGTGATGAGTAACAATGATGACGGCAGGAATAGTAGAGGCATTTCACCTTCAGTAACTGTATTTACACCATAAAAATAATGTATGCAGATTTTGGCAAAGAACTATTTTAGTCACTCGCAAAGGGATGGACGTAGAGGTCAGATTGTCAACACAACAGTGAAACACTATGAGAGACTAGGTAATGCACTCTAAGAATTTAGAAAAACCTTGATAAAACACTGAGCATATGATAGATTTCAGTACAACTTAAATGGTGCACAAATAGAAGAAAATCCAATGGTCAGGTTAGACAAGTTACCATAGAATAGCAAAGCCTCTGGTTTGAATAAGACCAAACAACTAGTGGTTCAGATTTGAGCAAGGCAAGTGTTCGTTTACTTTGACACCATGTTAAACACATAATTGGAATAGACATAATGTTAAAGATAAATGTGAATTTAATTTAATATACAAATTATATTCATTTATAATACATTATTGTGACTCTTGGATTCATATTCCAAGGTCTCTTGGACTCCCTTTTATTGTTCAACTTCCGCACCATAACCAATTGCGGATTAGGTGTCCAACATAAATAAAGCTCTATTTAACTAATAGAACCAATGCTCTATATAACATATTAAAATTTTTTGTATGTGCTCTCACCCGGATCTAGAGGCCACTGGCTGTTACCAAGAGAACTACCTGGAAAAAAAGGTCGAATAGCTTTTGATTCTAATGATAGCATCTTGAGAGAGATTCTATGTAGATAGTCTTTCTACAAAGAATAGATAGAACATCAACATCCCCCATAAATAAATCATTGCAACCAAGGAAATACCACAATAAAATGTCAATATGCATTCAAATGGCAATGACAACTCTTCTTGGGTGAATGGAGATATAACTATATGATAATACTTGTAGACAAGACACTTATTAGAAATGCACTCGATTCAAAATAAAGAAAGCAATTCACCAGTTCCATTTCGAGATAATGTAAAATGATAAAATGGACCATCCTCAGAAGAAATTTGAGAACTGTTTGAACAATTCAAATATGAGGGGCAGGACACATGAATTGCAGCCTCTATTAGAGATCTTATCCTCAAACCGAAATGAAATTTTTTGAAGTTCATTCATGCCATCTGGATGCACATGTCTCTGAAAAGTGTCTAAGTGTCCATTCTGCACACAGAAACATAGCCTTACAAACCTACTTGAGTGGTTTCTATTGACAAACCAACTAATTACAAGAACTTTTGCAACTTTGAAAACATTGTATTTTTTTGTTTAAGATCATAGAGTTTTGATAAGGTTCAAGCACTTGTACTTTTTTTGTTTAAGATTATGCAACTTTGATAAGGTTCAAAAAATTGTATTTCTTTGTTTAAGATAATGCAACTTTGATAAGGTTCAAACTAAATCGTAACATGTACATAGAAAAATCAGGTAAATTGGATTATAAAATTCAGGGGTCAGAATTCAAGTTGATCACTAACCATTCTATATGTCAATTATTTCTTAGTGAAAAGGAGGCTTATTGCATCGAATTAAATTTATATTCTGGAGGTATAGTAGTTTCATTGGCCTGATTCAAAACTAGAAAATAAACAGGTTGATCTTGACATTAAGCCAACTGGGCCTGCTACTCTAAAGAAACTACAATCTTGTTCCATTATTTAGTTTTCCCTAACTACTTTAGGCTGAAGAAACCCAAAACCATGAAGCCTCCAATCGATTGCAAATGCAGAATTTTTTCTAGAATGGCACCTTGATAATGCATCATCAACACACAAGATAATTCATTAAGTAGTGTAATCAGTGGGGCAACAATAATTAGTACTTCAACTATACATTGTATTTTCACAATAACATTTCATTTGGTTGAATTCAACTATTATGCGCATGGTAAAGACATGTAATTCGGGGAAACAAATTAAGGATGGAAACTTATCTTAAGATTTAGAAATCTTGGCAAATCTTATTGGTCCTTAACATGTAAATTATAAATTGTTTGGCAAAAGTTTTGTAAAAGAATTCAAATTTCAATTATTTATATAGTATTTATAATTTTTTGGTAAGTTCTAAGGTAAAATAATTTTGTACTATAAAATTTGGGTGA
Organism: Pinus albicaulis; assembly: GCA_034641835.2. Lineage (NCBI taxonomy): Eukaryota > Viridiplantae > Streptophyta > Pinopsida > Pinales > Pinaceae > Pinus > Pinus albicaulis. The sequence continues at coordinate 1,510,431,861 of CM076581.1, read as the reverse complement.
ATCATTTAAGAAAAAATAGAGACTGGAGATTTTTTATTTTTTTTTTGAAAAATGCATGGATAATTAGCTCACCTATGAATATTAGCCTCTAAAATTTCTGCTAGTGTAATTTTAGTTTGAACCCTATCATTAAGGATTTTTTATCTTTGTGGTTTGATGATCAGGTGTGGAGATGAGAAACCTCACTTTCAAAGTTGTTTGTGGTTCTTCATTTGGTCAGTAAAATAAAAGCCATGGCTTACACATCGGATATATAAATAATAAGATAAATGCATGCAACACATAGATTGCACCAGATAACACACCACACCACTTGAGAACCTTCAAATTTTTACTTTGAGTTTGGGAATTTACAGGCTCAATCATAACAGCCTGCTTATTAGGTACCCATATTCGCTATGGCTTGGAAAATCCACATTGGTTGTTTAATTATAAATATAATATTGCTTTGCTTATAACTCTAAATCTAAAGGTATCAAATCTTTCCTAGTGCAAACCTCTCCTTGAGTTTTTTTTTTTCCATTTAAAAAAGGTTTTCATCTCGAAAGCTTTGACCTCTCTACTCATGATAGATCCAGAGTTGAGATGGATCTCAATTGGTATTATTTTCAATTGGCACATGTCAAATCCACGTGGAACATGGATAAATTATACATTTTCCTTGCATTGGGTTGTATAAAGTGCATCTTGGTGCAATGATTTCTTCATTGTTGCAATTTTTATGGTTTATAATTTTACTAATAACAACTATGATAACCTTGTCCTAGGGGCAGCTCAATTGGTGTTCAAAGTAATGTGAGTCTTGAGAAACTGAGAAATACAAGGTTCAAATCCTTTGGTTGTGACCCAGTTTAAATAGAGGAGGACACGTTGTAGGCAGGTTTACTAGTAGTTATGTGTCATGTGGGTGGTTGGATTCCTTTGGCATACCAAAACAAAAAATAAAAAACAATTGTGATGACCTTCAAAATTTTATACACAAACTTAACCACAATTGTCCACAAAGAAAAAAAACACAGGAAAAACCATTTTGAAAAAGGGGTCAATGATAAAATCCCTTTAGTCTTGGACATGGTAGGCTTATCCATACAAATGTTGAATCATCTCATCTGTGAGATGAGAATATTGTAAACTATGTACTGTGTCTATGGCGATAAAGGGATCCAAGAAACCTAAATCAAATAGATGAACGCCCCCTTTAGAAAAGTTCCTTGCAAGTTATTAAGAAGAATAGTCATTTCCAATAATGAATGAATGCATTGATCCCAACCCTAAATGCACAGGGGTAATCAGTAATATTTTTCAACACAAACCAAGACCAAGTCATATTATTCAAGTGGACCAGAACAGAACCCCTAATTTCCTAAACATGATTTGAAATTCCTCAATCATACACAAATGTTTATGGATTGAATGGTGGCCTAAACTATGATCATTCAATGAACCCAAATGGAAATCGAAACATCCAGAATGAGACGGATTGAAAATACAAACAAAAACCAAAACGATGGGTGTTCTGAGTCGATTTATTACATCTTATTGATGATCTTTATTCTGGAATCCTCGTTCCTCCAGTTGTTGGTATCCATTGTGCTATTCGCTATCCAGCTGTTGTTGAAGGCCAAAGAGAACACGGAAAAGGTGTTGAACATAAAATGAAAAGGGGTGTCGCATGTTGATTATTATTGTTAATAGTAGGACTGGCCCTAGTCCCAGTGTTGAAAGACACGGGAGGGAGGGATAACCATGATAAATAAATAAGCACATATTCAAATAAAAACAATGACGATAAATAAACTCATCTTTATGGCGGGAAATGGCTAAGTACATGAATGAGATTTGATAAATTTATTTTATAGATGTGATGGAATTAATTTGTTCCATGAAAAAATGGAATTTTATGTCAAAATATTTTCAAATTTTAAGATATTAAAGTAAGTTGGAATTTTATGTCAAAATATTTTCAAATTTTAAGATATTAAAGTAAGTTTTTATGAGAATGAAAAAAAACTACATTGAGTGAGAGAATCAGTATTTTTCATTATTTCTTTTAAATTTTTTTAGATTATAGAATAAAAAATTACTAGTTATGGAAGTTGAATTTGGATCATATTTTTGTTTAATGGATGTTGTATTTACCCCGCATTCAATATTTGATTCTAGGTGACCACGAGGCTACTTTAAGGTGGTGAGAAAACATTTTATTGGCAAGTCTAAAAGACAAAAGCAGGGTTCATCTAGACATGTGTGTGTGCACATGGGAGGTGTTATGCATGCCACATGTTTGACCACTATCTATAAGTGTCCCACTTGACTACCTTTTGATCGATATCTCTAATTATCTAAACCTTTTGACCACTCTCTCTAAGTATCTAAGAGGCAGTTGTTAAAGAGCCCCTCTTAAAAGTTCAAATTTTCATGACTTTCATCGGGGTGTTTCAAAAACCACCCCTAAAGGATTTTTTGTAGTAGTGTTTGACTCCACTATCACTTGTAAGTTTATATTGCTAAAGTGACACAATTAAAATGAGTAACTTGATTTAAATCCCACGTAAAATGAACTTGGCTTAAATCTCACGTAAAATAAAATAAGCTTTCTAAACAGAAGAAAGTGTGTCTTGAAATTCGTCCTCTTCTTCAAACCCCTTGTGTGTATAGGAAAAACTAAGTTTTATTTCTTGGTAATGCTGATTGAAAACCCCTCTTGGATCATAGTTATTGATCCATCCTTCAAAAAATTGTCATTCCACGGCATAGGCTTCAAGGTTTCTAGCTTTAATCGTGGCATGTGGTTATGTTTAAAACAATGAAGTCTCCAATATTTAAAGGGACTCTTTGACCAAGATAGCAAGTTTGGAAGTTGCAAGGTGTTTTGCAAAGTGTTTATTGAAGAACAAGATAGCAAGTATATACTTTTAATTTTTATCTACGGATGAATTTTATTTTGATTTTGATTTTTATGCATATATTTTTAATTTGTATTTATACACATATATGTCTTCTACATGTCATTGAATTTGGATAATTAATATAAGTGAAGAGTATTAGGATTTGAATTTGTCCTACTATTTGGTATGTTGATATTGTGATAAAGTCTTTTAGTATTATTTATGTCTACTTTTTCATTAAGGTTAGATTTATTGATCTATTTGTCCCTAAATGTGAGTGAAATCTCAGTGTATGGTTATAATTTTTATAATTTTTATGGTGTTAGCACATTTTCTGTCGACTCATGGTCACATGGGGTGATGTGGCCTTGGGTCAGGGCTAACCACCGACCCCATTTGTGCTAGCTCCCAAATCTTTAGCTAGTGGTTACACACCAACACCATGACCTGGGGCCATGCCTCAAACTCTACCCTTGTCGGATTAGCCCTTTATCTTTCCGCTTGTGGTTACATGAAGCACCATGGACTAGGGCTAGGGCCTACAACCCCCCCCCCCCCCCTCCACAAATCGCCTCTCTGGTATGTGCTTGATCCTATGGGTTGTGAACATGAGTAGGAGTTGGGCTGGTCCCCGCTCCTTTGGTCTGTTCGCCTCTGCGACAGGTCTTGTGGGTGCGATATGAACATATTTCATGACTCACTGCCCAACACCTCCTCCCAATGCTCCCATACATGTTATTCAAATATAAGTGGAAAAAATTATGGTTGAGAACGACCTATAGGCGAGATGGTAAGGATCTGGAGTTTTTTGTGGTAAGTCGTCGGTTCGATTCTAGCTAAGGCCTTTCGGCCCTTAACAAATTTTTAGCCAATGTGGAGGTGCCACGTGGCAGCCTCCGATTGGGCCACGTGGCAGCCTCCGGTTGGTCCACATGGCAGCTTCCCATTAGGCCACCAAAATACACTGCAACCAATAAAATTCGGCCAACTCACACTTCAGTATCAAAATTGCAATTTTTCATTTCCAAAGTGACACAACTAAAAATTACTAACATAAATGACTAATTCATATACTTCTTGTACTTATTATTTGGTTATATTTTTATTTTTGGATTATAGTAGTCATTTATGTTAATCATTATTAATTTTGTCACTTATCATCTAGTCATATATTTTAGTCTTGGACTAAAATAGTCATTTTAGTTAGTTGTTTTTAGTTTAGTCACTTATTATCTAGTCATATATTTTAGTCATGGACTAAATTAGTCATTTTAGTTAGTCATTTTTAGTTTGGTAACTTATTATCTAGTCATATATTTTATCCATAAACTAAATTAGTCGTTTAAGTTAGTCATTTTTAGTTCGATCACTTAAAATTGCTCAAATTTAGTAGTAATTCACTTGAAATAATTGTGGTGACTAACTTTTTTAGTCACCTAGTCACTAATTTCATCATTTTCTACGAGTGGTATCAAAGCTATATTTGTATAAATTTCTACATGGTATCATAGCAAGATTCACATTAGATCTAATCACTTAAGTCCTCATGTAAGTGATCATTGAAGAAATAATGAGTTGTTAGGAGGAAGAGTTGATGGAGCCCTAGTTCAGGGTAGATCTAGAAGACCCTATGTGCAGAATTCTTAATGGAGCAAGAAGGATGCTAGTGTGAAGATCAGTGAGGAAATGTTTAGAGACACAAAAAGGATTTGTGATCATTGCTATCATAAGATTGAGGGGTAGAGAGATTTCCCACAGTAAGATCGATACTCATAGGGAGTCTAGTTTAAGAGGGAGTAGCCCTATGGATGTTATTACTTCAGGATCTGGAGAGATCATACTAATTATTGGATTATTTGCAACAATAGTGCGGAAGCAACAACAATATGAGTAGATTAGATTTTTCCATGCATGCAACCATACCTCCATATGTGAGGTGGGGCGATGTAGATTCTTATTTTAAGAGTTGCATAAATTTGGGCAGGGCCCATTGAGGTTTTCTCCTCATGGATCATTACCTTGCTACAGGGGCCCACAATATTCGGTAGGAGGAGGACCAATTTTAGTCAGATACTGAGGAGTGCAGAGGAGTGATGACAATAGAGAAGGAGTGTAATAGACATGACTTGTAAATATAATAAATATGAAAAATATGCCCACGAAAAAACAAGATCTATCCATGAATATAAAGACTTATTTATTGATATCTTCAGAAAAACCCTTGAGGTAGGGTAACACAATACAATCAATCCATAAGGAAGGAGAACACTCCACAAGACATATGCTTGTGAATACAATAATCCTTCACATTCCTCAATGGAGAGTCTCGAGCCTATATATAGGCTTCATACACACAATACCATGGGTAATAATCATGGGTCTCTCAATACCATACATCTAATACAATGGGCATATCACATTATTCCCTAACTACTTGTGGTCCCTTACATAATGTGGGTTAACTACTTTATTTATTAAATATGTCCCATTATATTATTACTTTATTCTCTTGGGGAGATGTACCCCATATTATCCTTCCTAGGTATACCCCCTATTATCCCCCCTAGGTATACTACAAGGAGGCTCAATAGAAGATTCAACAACAACACGATTTTCCTAGTAGACAGTTGCGGACACTGTTTATTCAATGTTTTTTGGCTGCTTCTCAGTTGCAGGTGCTACAGTAGCAGTAGAAACAGTGAGAGGTGTTACATGCATTAAATTCCACAGGTGCATGATATGGATGGTTGGTAATCCATTTCTTGCTGAGAGGGAGTGTTGAAAATGTAGCAAGAAAGTCTCAATTTTGATTTTTCCTTAATTAAAATTGAGGAAATTCAAAATTTGACATCAATAGAAAACTTGGTGGAGTTAATTGAGGTGACATGGATCTTGTCACTCAGTTAAGAACATATAATTTGAGTCAATAAGTTCAATTTCAGGTTGCTTGTGTTGATTCCTAAAGAGTAGGAGTCTATCTCAGTTAATTCAAGTTAAGGGAATGAAGTTCAGTTGTATGTAGTGATTCCTAAATTTTAGTAGACTAGGTTGAGATAATTTTAGTTGTAATCAGTTAAACTAGTTCTAATTGATAATAGAACTATTTGGTGGTTTTTTAAGTAGTGGGTCATTAGTATAACTCAGACACCATCTAGTTAACGGATCAATCAACTAGTAATTAGCTCATGCATGCAAAGAATTCGAATTTCCCAGTTGTGGTGGAGTTTCCAAGGCAGTTAACCAACAATTGTAAACTAGTTGAGTGTACAGATGTTGCATGAGGTTAGATGGACCATACTTTGGAATTTCACAATGAATTAGAGGAATTTATTATTTAGTAGGGGCTTGATTCCTCTAGGAACAACACAAGGAAGTAGGGGCTCAAGCATAGGCATAAATTAGTTAAGTTTGGGTAAGAGCTTCTAAGTGTGTAGAGAGATAGGTTATGCACTTGCAGGTTGTGCTCAATTGAGTAAAGAAATTGTAACACATCTCTAATATTCTTATTTAATGCAAGTAGGCATAGGGGCTTTTAGCAGATTTCTTTCCCCAGATAAAAATACTTGTTGCATGTGTGTGATTTCTTATTGCATATCTAAAATTTTGTTCTAAATTGTGAATTAACTTTTGAAAAGAAGTAGAGTATATTTGATTCTTGTGTTTGAGTAAATTTCATGAGCAGTTTCAAATATACAGCCTAATTTCTACATGGTATCAAATCTAGATTTGTAGAAATTTCTACATGATTCAACAACGTGCTTCTCCCCCTCAATATGTGGTATGCAATGGGTATAAAATATGTTTGAACTCAAGTGGGAGCTAAAATGTTATGAGATGATAATGGATACTATGAAAATGGTCATGATGATGTTGGGGCCTTTGTTTTGAGAAAGGATAAAACTATTTTGGAAGTTTTGGACTAGCAGTTGTGAAGGTGGCGAGTCGCGGATAGTCGTTGTGAAAGTGGTGAGTTTCATATAGTTGCACTAGTGGCAGGAGTAACTGATAGTAGACAGGAAGAAATACTCTGAGCGGAAGAATGAAAAGCAGAACAAAATGAGGAACGAAAAAAAGTGGTAAAGCATCCAAGCGGAAAAGAAGAAAGGAATGGCAGTGCAGAAGGAGGAGGCTAGATAAGGAAGAGAGAGACCCGAGGAGGAGGAAAATCTTTTGTTTTGGGTACCATGGAAAAATCTCTATGGAGACTCTGATATCTGATGTAAAGCTCTACGCTAGAAGTTAATATATATACATATTGTGGTCATGGTTGTTTGAAAATGGATGTGTTTCTATGTATGAAGTTTTAGAGGACTAATTAAGATTTGCTGATAGTGATTTTTGATGTTTCTGATGTGATTTGTATCTTCTTTGAATAATGGGTATTAAGAATTTTTTATGCATGATAACAGTGCAATGAAATTAGATAATAGAGGGTAAAATGGATTCTGATACCATGGTTCTAGTTCTCTTATACCAGTAAGGTCACAACACGCCTTGGGTGAGACTCCTTGCTCTCCCTTGACCAAGGTGAAAATGTTGGCATTGTCCTAGACTACAGTGGGAACTTTTTGGCCTTTGAGCCTGAACCTGGGTCTTGCCCAAAAGTCATTATTTCACCAACAAATGGTTCCATTGCTGGGACCTAAAAATTTATCAGAGAGTTAGATCATGGTATCAAGTATCTACAAGAGGGAAATTCGAAGTTCGTGGGATAATCATGTAGATTGGTTCATATCGCAACAAGTTGAGCTCCAACATCAGAGGGAAAGAAAATTTATGGATAAGATCTTATTCTACGAATTAACAAGCGATTTGTATGAGATATTTTAGGGAAAGTTTCCCGAGGAGCTCTATAATTGGCTACGAAGACTTTAAGTAAAAACGAAAGTTGGGGAATCGAGTTGATCATGTCACGACTAGACGCACGTAGATTTGACAGCCTTGAACAGACTAGATACTGATCTAACTCGAGTAGTGAATTTTTGGGCACAATCGACGGTGGAGGGGTGCATTATAGAGTTTGCAACTGAAAGTCATCAATCATTTTCTAAAGCAGAAGCTATATTCAAGTTTGGGTTGCAAGGAAAGTTGTTGAAAGAGATCCCCCTGTGGATTAAGGTTCCAATGGTGGAAGAGGGATTGCTGGATTTCCAAAATCCTACTATGGAAGCTTAAACAACTAGTACTGGGGGAAGGAACTAAGGGAGAAATGCTATGGAAAGGGGAAAAAGGAAACTAATGAGATGGACGCTGGAAGTTATAATAAGTCGAGAGATCTAAGACCATATTGGAGGGCAGAAATCGCAGAGAAGTGGCGGGAATGGGAAATACAGGAGTTTGAAAAGCAGAAGGAGAATGCACACCAACAAGAAGAGGTGCCACAGATGATAGTTGGGAATGAAGTTGCGAGAGGGCCCACAGGAATAGAGGGGTCCACTAGAGGGGTTAGACAAGTTCATAGGAGCCCATCTTGATCATAGAAAGGAAATATGTCCAATGGATAGGAAGACAGAAGCCCTGAGAATCATTTGGATGGTGAACTACATGATGCGATGGAACGATTATTTCAAGAAAGACTGGTGGCCTCTATGCAAGGTAATCCTATTCCCCGAATTCCAAGTATCATTTTTCCTAACCTTTCCCTGGTACTCTATCACCCCTCGGATAATTTTTTGATAAAGTTGCTAAGATCGAGAAATGTTGACCAATTTTTGGTCATCTAACTTGTTACTATTAGATGGACTAAAGTACACTATGTAAGACCAATTTTACCATAGTAAAATTGCTTTCACTATGAGAAATAATTTAATAACCCATAGTTTATTAAGTTATTTATGGTTTAAACAGGAAACCCCATGAGGAATAATTAAATAAATCCTTATTTGTTTGATTTTTCTCTAGGGATAATTAACCAAACAACTGTTTAATTAATATTCCTGGTCATTTTTAACCAAAAATAGGAAAATTCATTAGATAAATCATTATTTATCTTATTATTTTCTAGGAATAATTATTTAAATCATTATTTAATAATACTCGTTAAATTTGACTAAATAATTTATAAATAATTGAATAAATAATTATTTATTTAATTATTCCTTAACATCATCATCGAAATAATAAATAAATCATTTATTTATTTATTATTTCTAAATAAAGGGATTTAACCAATTTTAAATTCCTTTTCCCTCCACCAAAAATAATAAAATATTCCAAGTAAGTTGGATCTAGATTTGGTTAATAATATTTTAATTATGCACCAATATCTAGACTAACTCAATATTTTTTTATAAATAGAAGGGTTTTCCACATTCACTACCTTTTATCACCTTTTGATCACCTTTTGATTTATGACTTTGGTTTGACTTTGATTTTTCATCATTGTCATATTTTTTCTACTTTTGCTTGTGAGCTCCCTTTGAGTTCCATTTTTGTCTGGGTTTTATACACCATTAAGAGAGAGAGATCTTGGAATTGAAGCGCTAAGGACATATAAGAATCCATCCCATTGAGGGGGATTGGTAAAATCTTTCTGTGTTTCCTTCGCAGGTGTCATAATACAAAAAAATATTTATAAATTCTTGTCTTGTCTATTGTATGTATGGAGCAACTCTTGTTCATTTTTGTTGTTTAATGTCTTTAAATACATAGATATGGATTTTTGTAGAATTTATTCTAACCACCTATTGCAAATCTAAGGAAATTGATAGCCACATTTGATGTTAGGGTTGTTTGTTATGCACAGCTAAAGTGAGCTTTGTTCGTACACTTGCGATTAGAATTCACACTAACAACTGGCGACTCCACAAGGGTTTTTAATTACGACCGCAGTCGTTTTTCAGATCCCTACATGGCAAGCTGCTTCAACCCCCAGGTTTTTTCTCCAACTTCTTATTTTTCATTCCTTGATGTTTTTTTTAACTTTTTTTACCCTAAACCAGTGCAAATTCTAACTTTCGTGTGTTTCTGGGCGCTTTGCGTAGATAACAGGTATCAGCCACGATAGAGACAACCCTTTTTTCTAAAACCTACCCCCGATACAGCCAGAAGTGTAGGTCACACTTTTTTTCCCAAAACTTGCGACCTCGGCTCTCAAGTAGCGTATAACTGCCAAAAAACTCCGACCTCAACAGAAATCAGGTCAGAACCTGCGACCTGTACTTTGTTGCAGGATTTTTTCTGAAATTTTTAGGGTGTGATGAGGGCATTATTCAGGGTTGTCTGATCTCTGTATTTACCCGTCTTGGACTTGTACTTTCTTATTTTCACTCGTCGAAGTAGGAACCAAGCCCCTTAGGGTTTTTGTACGCTTCCACATTTTTAGGAGTTTAGCTGAAGTAGGTCTTATGAGATTCCAGTGTTTTTCAGCCATTTTTCATATATTGAACTACACTTTCAAATCCTTTTTAGATCGGTTATTTTTCCATCCAAAAAAATCTTTTTATTTTTTTTTGGTCCTCCCTTTAAGTTCCCCTCCGTTTCCCTTTAGGTTGTAGCCTTTTTCCACTTATTTTTCAGCATTTTTCCCTCTAGTTTCTTGTTTTTCTCTGCACCCCTTTTCAATAGATCTGAACTTTAGATCCTTGTCCCTCTTGACCTTAGATCCATTTGCCATTTTGTGTTTTTTGAGTAGATTTTTCCCACCCATAGACTAGTTGTTGGGAAGCGCTCATTTTTGGGTTTAAATTTATGCATCTTTAGTTATTTATTTTACTGTCGCTTTCAGTTTCATTTACTATCGCTTTTAATGTTATTTATAGTTATACAACATATTTTTTCTTTTTTCTATACACACATATGGGCTTAATTAAAATTAACACACTTATCACACAAACGCACACCTAAAGCGAAGAGCGCCTAGTTTACACCACTAGGCCAAGACTAAAACATTGTAATCAATTAATCTGCACCTCTGTGCCCTTGTTTACCTCTCTTCCTTATTGGGTTTCGTGTATCTCTTCCATCATTGGGCCCCCAAGGCATTTATCCCAGAGAATCCAAAGCCTTCATCCTCAGTTTCCGTTAGGAATAATTACCCCACCGCGTAGGGTCTATGTTAGTCCTCCGTTGAGTCCCTATTCCGACTCTGATTCTGGTTCATCGGTTTCTCCTTTTGTTTCTATCCCCGGTTCTCCTCCACCTTTCACCATAATCATGTCTGGTACTGGACTACCACTGGTGGTGGCCCCAGCTCTAATGCTGGAACCGCTACTAGTGGAGTTGGAACATGAACTATTTTGGCTTCTCCCTTGCTTCCTTATATGGTAGGCCTAAGCCTTCCAAAGTTAAGCAAGTTGATTAATGACCCTATACACCATGATCTAGGTTGCCCTACTATGCCAACCAAGCTTCCTTCAAACATCCATAAGTTTGGAGGAAATGATGGAGAGGATCCTACCAAACATGTTCGTTCTTTCCACATGTGGTGTTCGTCCAACTCTATCACTGATGAACCTATCCATATTCGGTTATTCTAGCGTACGCTTACTGGAGAAGCTTCCAAGTGGTATGTCGACCAAGCCGCTTCTTCTCATGCTACTTTTGCGACTCTTGAAAATGCGTTTTTTTTCTACTTCCAGCTTCCCCTTCGCTATGACACCAGTACCGAAATTTTTACCACTTTTTGTCAAACTTCTGCCACTCGCCTATCTGACCATGTTCAAGAATGGCATAGAAGGAAGAGCTTATGTCAAGCTCCAGTTTTCGAAGACCGTGTCTACATGGAATGGTTTCTCAGATCCCTTTTGCCCTCTATTGGTAAGATGTCATGTCTCACTTTCCTCAGACTTAATAAGAAGCCCTCCAAGTTGCGTTGAAATATGACTTGATCTATGTGCAATCTGGTTATGTTTATACCATCTTACCTGATCTCCCTACACTTGGTCGTGCCAACGCACTAGGGGCATCTCATTTCTCTGATGGTATCATTGGATCCCTTTCACATCCATACACTCATCCTCCTATGGGTTATGGTTTACCTCAGGGCGGGGCCAACTCCTCTAGCACTTTTCCCCCTCCCGACAGCATGTATCCAGGACACGACATGCCTCATGCCTTTTCCCAACCGCATCCTTCGATGCCAGGGCTTGCTTTTGCCCAACCTATTTACCCCAATGTTTCTCAACCTCCTTACTATCCGTATCCACAACCAGGTGATCCATCTCCTCCAACACAAGCACCTCTGCCTCCCATGCCTTCTCAAGCTCTGTAGCAGCAACTACCCCTCCCTTAGGGTCAGGTGTATGTGAAGCAGAGTGCGACTAATCCTCCCACTTAAAAAAATAAGAGGAAAGGCAACCAGAACCAACCCGCCCTAGGTAATACAGGAAACAATCCCCAAGGGAATACATCTAACACTGCAACCTAGCAACAGGGCGATTAGCCCAAGCAGAACATGCCTCTTTGCATGAATAAGCCTTGTTCTTGTTGCAGTGTTCTTGGTCACTATACCCATGATTTTCCCCTTTTACCTCAGATGTGTCAACTGTGGGAAGCTCAAGCAGCATCTCGAGGACAAGAAGCCTCTTCTTTAGTTCCTCCTAATGCTGCATCTATTCAACCAACTTTGTTTACCAATCCTTTCCCTCAGCAAGGATATGTGGCTGCCCAACCCCCTGAAGGTCAGGCGGCCAGTCAACCTCCTCTGTTTAGTACCTCTGATTACCAGCTCCTCATGATGCACTTTGACCAGGCCAAAACCATCGATCTCAATCTTCATACTCATTCGCGCCAATATATCAAGCCTCCCACTATGTCTGCAATAGATCTCCCGTCTTCAGGTCCCACAAAGCCTATTTCGACACCCAATGGTCCTTTACATATTCCTCAGCCTAAGGCAGAGGTACATACCAAGATCCCCAAGGGACCGTTATCCCCAATTTTTGCTTCCGGTAAAGCCGCCCACACCTACAATATAGTAGATGAGTTGGTGCAATCCCCTGCCACCATGTCAACGTTGGAAGTCCTCCAGTTGTGCCCTTCAAAATGAAAAGCTCTGATAACTGCTATGAGCGATGTGGATCCTTTAGATGATCATTTAATTGTCTTCGATGTTGACAAGTCTGAGCATCCACCCATTCCTGCATCCGTCACCTTCCAAATACCTGTCAAGATCTGGAATGTCGACGTTTTTCGAAGTATCATTGACGAGGGGGTATCCACCTGTATGATGTCCGCTTCCCTTTGGAAAAATCCCGGATCACTCGAGTTAGCCCCTTCCACTATCACCCTCCATGCGTGGGATGGCCACTCTTCCCAGCCCTTTGGCATGTTTCGCAATTGTCCTATTACTCTTGCGGGAAAAAATATTTGCGTTTACATTGAGGTCATTGATGCCCCCTTAGACTACAACATTAAATTGGGTCGTATATAAACTTATGCGATGTCTGTTATCCCATCTGCAGTTCACCATAAGATGTGCTTTCCTCACAACGGAAATATCGTCACTATAGATCAGCTAACATATTACGAACTGAAGGCTTAGAACTCTCCAGAGTCCATTATTTCTTCGATGGCCAATAAATAAATAGCTGAACCTCTGAATAGTGTCTCACCTAGAGTCTATAAATATTCCTCTTTGCTTGATTCATTCCCTATTCTCCCCCCTCTTATCTCTGACCCTAGCTCGTCAAATGTTTGCATGATGCAATCGTCTTGATCTGACCTCAAAAGGGTCTAGTTCGACTAGTTAGTAGCCTCGCCCTTTGCAACCTGCTCCTAGTACTTCGACTCAGCCTTCGGGACCTCCTCCTCAAGGCCCTTCATCTATAGCTGGTTTCCCCGTTCCTATTTTTCCTCCTAGAATGGTTCCCCCTAGGCTTAAACATTTGGGAGCTATTATGCTTGACCATTACCCCTTTGGTCATATACCGTTTCTTGCCCTCCCTTGTGGAGTATTTTTGGTACCTGTTATGGCTACCTTAACCCTTCCCAACATGACCTTGGGGATCCCAATCTGGTACATTGATCCCCCAGCGAATACCCTACCTGGTCAGCTCAAACCTTACACCACTTTAACCCTAGTCCAACCAGTTGCCATGACCCCTCCCTTTGCTTCTGTGCCTCAACCACCTCAACAAGAACCTCTTCCTATTGAAAAAGCCTTGGGTGAGGGGGGAAAAACCCACAAAAAGGAACCTAAGGACAAGGCTGCCTTGATAACACCTGCTCCTCCTAAGCCTCAAAAGCGTACACCTCTGTGTGATTTGTGTGATGTTGTCGGTCATGCCACCTATAATTGTCCTGAATTATCTCGCATCAAACCCATGGTTAATGAAGTGTTTCCTAAGTTTGATATCCCAAAATACCATGTTACTTTACCAAACTCAACCAAGAAACTCAGGACTTTGCACTAAAATCACCCTTGTGCTTTGTGTGATTTCCATGGCCACTATACTCATCTGTGTCCCCGCCTCGAAGATTTCTGCACCTCCTTGGAAGTGGTTCGCCAATTCGTGGCTAAGCGCAACGAATCCACCTCTCCCTTACTTGGGAGTTTTTCTTTGGTAGAATCAAAGGACACATCCGATCCCATTGAAATACCCCCTCCCGATGTCGAGATGATGGAGCCTTCGACCACTATCCTCTACTTATCATCATCTAAGAGATCTATGGTGGAAGACCCCTCTCGGACATCCCGTTCTGTTTTTCCTGGCCTCCCTTCAGCGATCACCTTGGGGTCAACATCAGTATATTATTCATCTACTTGTTCTTCTGTCACCGTCCATGATGATACACATGTGAAACTCACTTCTCATGATGATGAGTTAGGAAGCTTAGCCGCGTCATTTGGCCATCCTTCCACCAGTCACCCCATCTTCCATTCAGATGAAGACATTATGGAAGTTATGACCACCCTTGACTTCCCATGGGATGATATTCACCACCGTGATTACTTCCTCCCGTAGAAGTCCCATGACCAATATGTTGTGGAATTAAAAGACTTCATTCTCGATGAATTCGATTGGTTTAAAATCCCATTCCTGCACTAGATTCTTTCAAAGAAGGAAATATGGCCAATATATCTCCTACAATCAATTTTAACATTTCTGACAAACCAAGGGTAGAAGGAAACATTACCTTGGGCTCCCAATGAATCCCGAAATAAATTGAGGCTTACAATAAGCTATTCAAGGTATTCCAAAATGTTTTTGCCTGGTCCTATTAAAAAATGACCAGACTTGATCCCACCATTGTCGAACACCATATCGATACATGGCACGATAATAATCCTGTGCATCAAAAGTTGAGACCCATTAATCCTTCCAGACGAGAGGTTGTCAAATCTGAAATCGATAAGCTCAAGCAGGGTGGCTTTATTTATCCCATTGAATACACCACTTGGGTGTCCAATCCGGTTCCCGTTATAAAAAAAAAAAAGGCACCATCTGTGTCTGCACTGAATTTTGCGACCTGAACAAATCTTGTCCCAAATACAACTTCCCCACACCATTCATTGACCAAATCATCGACGAGTGTGCGGGGCATGAGGTTCTATCCTTCCTGGATGGTTTCTCCAGATACAGCCATGTTGTTATCCATCGTGCTGATAATATTAAAACTACGTTCATTAGTCCGTGGGGAAACTTCGCTTATAGGGTCATGCCATTTGGCCTTAAGAATGATGGAGCCACTTTTCAATGAGCCCTGTCATGTTTTTTTCATGACCTGGCTCATATTATCCTTGCTTATTTAGATGACCTCACTGCACGTTCTAAACATCGGGCACAACACCTCCATGATTTTCGCACCATCTTTCTCCGATGTCACAAGTATAATATCCTCCTTAACCTACTGAAGTGTGTCTTTTGTGTTCCTGTCGGTCGTCTTATAGGCTTCATTGTGTCTTAATATGGCATAACGCTTGACCCCTTGAAAGTTCAAGCAATTCTTGAGCTTGCTATTCCTCGTACCTTACATGAGTTACAAAGCCTCCAATGCAAAGCTAATTTCCTTCGTCGGTTTGTACCTGACTATGCCACCACCGCGCATGGCTTCCTTAGACTCCTCAGATCTAACATTCAATTCATATGGGATGAATATGCTCAAGATTCTTTTGATGCCCTGAAACATGCTCTCACCTCCTCTCCCTTGATTAGTCCTCCTAACTTTGATAGGGATTTAATCCTGTACATCTTAGCCTCCACCCACTTGACTGCTGGGGTCCTTATTCAGGAAGATGACAATGGAATCGAGCATGTTATCTATTATGTCAGTAAGAACCTTGTAGGCCCCCCCGTTTCCTACTCACATGAAGAGAAATTGGCACCGACTGTTGTGTTCTTGGTCCACAAATTTCGTCATTATATCCTCATGCGTTCCACCAAGGTCGTGACTAATTCCAACCCTACGACCTTCTTATTGATTCGACAGATCATCAATGGGAAGTATGCCTATTGGATCGTTATTCTTCAAGAATTCGATCTTGAATTTGTCACCCGAAATAGTAAGAAAGGTTTAGCCCTCACTGAACTCATTTCTGACTTACCTACTGGTACGCAAGATCCACCAATTAATGATGATTTTCCCGACGAACATTTGTTTTCCATTACTTTGGATGACCCTTGGTATGGCGACATCCTCACCTATCTGCAAACCCAAAAGTTCACCCTCCATCTTGATCGTTATGCTTGACAACGTATCTGACACCAAGCCCCCTGATATCTTCTCATCGGTGACGACCTCTATCGTCATGGTGTATACATTTTCCTTCATCGTTGTCTCACACATGCTGAAGCTGAGAAAGTCCTTAATTCCTGCCATAGCGATGCTTGTGGTGGCCACCTCTTCGGTCTCACTACTGCCTATAAAATCATGCGCGTTGGATATTTTTGGCCTTCTCTCTTTGGTGATTGCATTGAAGCAGTGAATCACTATTCCAATTGCCAACATTTCGCCCCAAAGGCTCAAGCCCCTTCGGCTCCCCTCCATCCTATCATCTTAGCTAGTACCTTCTGTAAGTGGGCCATAGACTTTATGGAGTTTTGACCTCCATCTACTGGTAACCACAAGTATATCATCATGGAAGTTGACTATTTCACCAAATGGGCTAAGGCCATGCCAATGTTCAATAAAACGATAGCTACCACAACCCTCTTTTTCTTTAGCCATGTTATCGCTCGATTCAGAGTTATGAAACAATTGGTCTTTGACCATGGCCGACATTTTGAAGGTGAGGTATGGCGTGAGCTATCCTCTCTATTGCACTTTGAGAACCAATATTCATCATCTTACTACCCCCAAGGTAATGGCCAAGTTGAAGCGGTCAATAAAATCCTTGAAACTATGCTTTAAAAAATGGTGAACAAGCACAAAAACAACTAGCACCTTATGTTCTTCCCTTCTTTGTGGGCCTATAAAACTTCTGTTAAAATCGCCACCAGGTTTACTCCTTTCCACCTTGTTTTTCGCGAGGAGGAAGTCTTACCGATTGAGTTTGAAATCCATTCCCTTCACCTAGCCATCGAACTTCTCCTTGACACCCAACCGTTAGAACAAATACTTATCATGCTTAAGCGCGCTTCTGAATACCGTTGTGTTGCATTGAAAATAACCAAAGCGGCTAAGAAGCGCACCAAAGCTCAATATGACTGAAAAGTCCACCCTCATAGTTTTCACAAAGGTGATGTTGTTCTAGTGTATGACCGGGCTTATGATGTCCTCGTTCATGGGAATTTTGACTCATTATGGCTAGGCCCTTATATCATTATTAAGGATTTAGGTAAAGGGGCATACCTTCTAGAGGATTTTGAAGGCCACCCTCTTCCTAATCCTTGTAGTGCACTTTATCTTAAGAAATTTTACCGTTAGCATTTCCCTCTCGAAATGCGCATTTTATTTCTTTTAGGTAGCTAGCTTTTAGGAAGCCTTTTTTCCAAGAAGGGTCACTTTGCTGCTACTCAAAATCGAATTTCTTCACTTGCGACACTTGTACATGGGGCACCACTTTGCGTTCATACTTGTTGATGCTCGTGTCTATTTTTTTCGTGAGTAACCATCTTTTAATCATGTTTTATGGTCCCCATCGGAGCTATTCTGTGTGGCAGCATCATTGAGTCATCCTTTTTTAGAGCATTCAAGTTGAGTCATAATCACATCCATGGAGTCTATCCTGAGTCCCTTTTGTCTCCTGCCACAGCCTTACATCCTTCATTGCTTTGTACCTCTCTCGTGTCGCACATTTTTTCCTTTAGTCATACTATCCCCTATCCCCTCTGGAGTTGAGTCAGTAGCTGCCAGGTCATCCATGCCCTTTCTACTCTAACAAGGGAAGTCGTTAGCCCTCTACTCAGTACCCACCAGTCCACCATCAGTCCTGGTGTCAGTATATCAGTCGCTCTATTATTATCCCTCGTGCCTTAGTTGAGGATTCCTTATTAACTCACCTATAGAGGACCTCCTTCTACTGACATCAACTTATTCATTCCAGAAGACAGGTCTAGAGAGCGGTGTACCTTGGTTCGAGCTTCCACTCTTGTTCGGTGCCTTAGATTAGGAAAAGGGACCCTTTATTTCCCTTTGACTTGATTGTTTCTCACTTCCAACTCCTTATGGCATGATCGAGATCCGAATACTTGATGGTTCAGTGATGCAGCAGATTGTACCAATGATTCCCGGGTGTGTGTGAGATGTTTCAGACCTCATGAGGGGGTGGCCCTTCAGGTAGCCCCCCACATACCCATATGGCCTCTCTACTACAGCCTTGGATGCAGCTCTACATATTTGATGTTTCTGGCCTCAACCTCTTGCAATGCCTTCTTTTTTTGCATGTATCATTCATATTTTTAGAGCCCTTTCCTATTTTACAGGGCCTATTTGGTTGTTATTATATCTCATGTACTCAGATATTATTGTATAAGTCCTAGTTGTTGTCCCAGGCACATTATGTATGTGGGATCCATTATTTTTTTTATCAGGCCCATGTTTATGCTAGCATGTACTATATATCTCACTCCCATGTTTGTTGGGCACACCATTATTCTTTGTACTTTGTCATCTCGACAGGTATAGGTATGCCTCCCCCGCCTCATTCAGAACAGGTACTCACTTATAAAAGAGACTTATCGCACCTGTAAGTCTCACCTCTTGAGGGTCTTTTCCTCTCTCACTTCAGTTTGTCTTATATTTCTCTCTTGCCGACTCTCCTTCGGTGTCTAGTGATTGTCTTCTTACAACGTGCTTCGGTCATACGATTAGCTCCTAACACTCACATGTTGGAGGGGAAGTCTGTTACACCAATTTTTGGTCATCTAACCTATTACTATTAGATGGAATAAAGTACACCATGTAAGACCAATTTTACCATAGTAAAATTGCTTTCACTATGAGAAATAATTTAATAACGCATAGTTTATTGAGTTATTTCTGGTCTAAATAGGAAACCCCATGAGGAATAATTAAATAAATCCTTATTTGTTTGATTTTCCTTTAGGGATAATTAACTAAACCCATGTTTAATTAATATTCTTGGTCATATTTAACCCAAAAATGGGAAAATTAATTAGATAAATAATTATTTATCTTATTATTTTCTAGGAATAATTATTTAAATTATTATTTAATAATATTGCTTGTTAAATTTGACTAAATCATTTGTAAATAATTGAATAAATCATTATTTATTTAATTATTCCTTAACCTCATCCTTGAAATAATAAATAAATAAATTATTTATTTATTATTTCTAAATAAAGGGATTTGACCAATTTTAAATTCCTTCTCCTTCTACAAAAAATAATAAAATATCCAAGTAAGTTGGATCTAGATTTGGTTAACAATATTTTAATTATGCACCAATATCTAGACTAACTCAATATTTTGTTATAAATAGAAGGGTTTTCCATTCATTCACTAACTTTTGTCACCTTTTGATCACCTTTTGATCTACGCTTTTGGTGTGACTTTGATCCTCCATCATTGTCATATTTTTTCTAATTTTGCTTGTGAGCTCCCTTTGAGTTCCATTTTTGTCTGGGTTTTCTACACCATCAAGAGAGAGAGATATTAGATCTGAAGCGCTAAGGATATACAAGAACCCATCCCATTGAGGGGGATTGGTAACATATTTATGTGTTCCCTTCCCAGGTGTCATAATAAAAAAAATTCTTTATAAATTCTTGTCTTGTCTATTGGATGTATGGAGCAACTCTTGTTTATTTTTGTTGTTTAATGTCTTTAACTACATAGATCTGGATTTTTGTAGAATTTATTATAATTACCTACTGCAGATCTAAGGAAATTGACATCCACATTTGATGTTAGGGCTATTTGTTATGCACAACTAAAGTGATATTTTTTCATACGTTTGTGATTAGAATTCACACCAACAAGTGAAATACATAATATTTAGTCTAAAGTGCAAGTAAACACTAGCAATGGCATTAGCCAAAGAATTTCTCAACTAGGATCTAGAGGATTTGTACTAATTCCACCTACACAGATAGAAATGGTAGGATCATTCACCAGATATCTTGAGTTTTCAGGAAAAGGGAACGATGATGTGGAACAACACTGGTACTTGTGTGAGGCGATTTGGAGGGCTCGCCAAACACTGAACACTGTTAAGTTAATTCAGCTCCATACTACACTTCGAGAGAGAGCACTATGGTAGTCCATTAAATGGTCATAATTACATCCAAATCCAACCATAGATGATGTAAAGAGGGAATTTGTTCAGGAATTTAAATTACCACAGGCCAACCAGAAAGGGTTATCTGAACTCTGGGAAATTAAGCAGTGAGAAGGAGAGACTTATTGGGATCTAATGAGAAGGTTCAAAGATGCCATTGGTAAACTGAGTTATCCCATAGACCCAAATCATCAACGTGACTAGTTTATTAAGGCTCTTCTACCTCTCAGTATAACACCGTTAACGTAACAAAATATTGACACACTCCAAGACGCGCTAGAAAAATAAACATGAATTGAAGCGATGGAAGGATATCCACAAGAATTTAGAGGAGGTGTAACCACCCAAGATCCCTCTCTGTTGGGGATACAACATCAAATTGCAAGTTTAACTGAGAAACTTAAGGACATACAATCGGCTCACCCAACGCGACTGAAAGTGTGGTGCACACATCGTTTACTATAAGGAAATTTAGTCTCAGAATGTCCTAGGTTGTGGGGAACAACAGTTGGATCATCATTGATAGGACTAGCAGTGGGATAAGTTGTAGAAGTGAATACTCAAGATTTTTACCCTGGTGAAACGCACTTCCATGGATTCCCGAAACAACAGAATACAACTTCAAATGAGTATTGAGAGATTTTTAAGGAAGTTGGCCATCCACTTCGCCTATGCCCCATTCTACATAAGTACTCTAATGTCACAAAAAATGTTTATTATGAGTTCTATGCCTTAACTACATACCACATAGACCAGTGTAGAGCATTGGATGCACTGAATGATAGTCTGGACAAAACATCTTATAGAGTAAACGAAGCTCCTGGAGGACGAGGAGGGCCAGGAATAAGAGCGGGTAGGACGAGAGGAAGAGGGTCATTAAAAGGTTATAATTGTGATCAAGAGGGAAATTTCGCGAGGGAATGCCCACTACCCAGGAGGCCATAATTCTCTCAGTGAAGAGTAAACACACATGCCACAGAATATTGCCCTGAGTTAATAAAAATATGGGAAGAGAGGAACATACAACGAGATGCTAACTTGGTCAATTCAGATCCAAGAATTTCTGAGACGCAACCATTACCAAGTGTAGCAATAATAACAAGAGGAGGAAAGAAGATAGGAGGAGACACAAGAGCGATAGATCCATTGAAGCTGATAAAGCCTATATCACCAAAGAAATCATATAAATATGAACAACAAAAGAAGTATTTCAAAGAAGCGGTGGAGACCTTCTCGAAATTAAGCACACATAGAGACCTCCAACAAATGCAATAAACAAAATAAGCGGAAAATACCACAATACCAAGTCAACCTATAGAAGAATGGTTCAGGTTATTCCTGAATATCATAAATGATGAACATATGCTAGATATGTTAAAACAGAACTCAAAGACAGTTGTTGAGGGAGGATTGGAGCAAGTCAACACAATCAATACCAATCTTTTAGAAAGGAATGTACGAAGGGTTAAAAGAAACTAAATACAAACATGAAAGGAATTCAGAATCAATGCACAAGTTGCGGGTTTTCAAATAAGGGATACATTGCTGGACTTAGGTTCATATGTCAATATACTCCCGAGGAGGACTTGGGAGGCACAGGGGAGTACAGTAACCGTTGCCTATACAATGCTGGAACAGATCCATGAATATTCAAACTTGTTAGCTATGAAATCTCAACCCATCTCCGAGCAACTTCACCAATTATTTGAAGATATTAAAGGAACTATTGACCCAACTACCCGCAAGAAGTTATATGACCAAGTCGATGCCTTTCAGATACAAATTCAGAAAATTGAGGAAGGCTCCGCCAAGAGGCATTGGGGAGTACAGTAACCGAAGCCTATACACTACTGGAGCATATCCATGAATGTTCAAACTCATTATCTATGAAAGCTCATCCCATCTTCGAGCAACTTCACCAATTATTTTTAGATATTAAAGGAACTACTGACCCAACTACCCACAAGAAGTTATATGACCAATCCAATGCCTTTCAGATATAAAGTCATACAATTGAGGAAGGCTATTACAAGACCAAGGAAATATTGCATGACCTCAGACCACTGGTGCAGAATTGATCCAGCAGCTGGTCACAGACTCAGAACCACAATGCAACTCAACATTCTAAAACTTGTTGCAGTCGGTTGATGCCACTTATAGTGAAAAAGTAGCAAACACCACAGATGCAATCATGAAGACTTGGCAAGATGTTATTGTTTATATCCGTGATTTCAAGACAAAAGAAATAAACAAAGTCCCAAATTTGGGGCCTTTGTTTGAAGAAAAAGGGCCAAAACATGGGAAAAAAGAAAAGGGAACAGCAGAGAAAAATTATCAAAAAGGGATAGCAGAAGGCCATATGGAAACCTCGTTGTCAGAAAAAAATTGACTTAGGATGAGTAAATAGCTTGTGGTCAGGGCTTGTTTGGGCATTTTTTTTGAGAAACGATAAAACAATTTTGGGAGTTGTTGAACGACAGTTGCAAAAGTTGCGAGTTGCAGATAGCTGTTGCAAAGGTGGTGAGTTGCGGATAGGCATTGGGCAGGTGGTGGGTTGTGAACGAAATATTGCACAAGTGGTAGGAGTAACTGACAATAAATAGGAAGAAAGACTTTGAGTGAAAGAATGAAAAGTAGAACAAAATGAGGAATGATAGAGCATGGTGAAGCAACCAAGCAGAATAGAAGAAAGGACTGGCAGTGCGGAAGGGGGATGCTAGATAAGGAAGAGAGAGAACGGAGGAGGACGTGAGTCTTGTTTTTTTGGTTCCATGGATAGATCTCTACAGAGACTCTAATATTTGATGTAAAGCTCTACGTTGGAAGTTAATATATATACAGATTGGGGTCATGGTTGTGTGAAAATGGATGTGTTTCTATATATGAAGTTTTAGAGGACTAGTTAAAATTGTTTTATAGTGCTTTTTGATGTATATGATGTGATTTTTATATTTTTTGAATAATGGGTAATAAGAGTTTTTTATGCATGATAAAAATTTAATGAAACTAGATAATAGAGGGTAAAATGGATACCGATACCATGGTTCTAGTTCTCTTATCCTAGTAAGGTCACAACACACCTCGGGTGAGACTCCTTGCCCTCCCTTGAGCAAGGTGAAAATATCAACGTTGTCCTATACTACAACAGGACCTTGTTTGATCCAGATTTATGTAGGAAATAACACTTAATTTCATTAATATCAAAGAAATTAAATTTGTTTACAGACGAAATGGAAATAAACTAGCTAGGGCGCTGGTAACTTATCTCTGAGAAGAGATTTTGTGGCTACAAGCCTCTGAACTCTGTGTTACAATGAGGCTCAAAGGCTTATATATTATTAAGAAATAATGGAAAACCATAAACATCCAAAAACCTAACCATAGGAGATGAAACACTAGAATATGGGCCCCGTTGGGGTAAATTGGTACATCAATTTCCTGGGGTCGTAACTTTGGCATAATATCTCCATTTGACGCACATGATACATCGTTAGGAAGATCTGTCCGAGGAATAAAACTTTAACAATGAATATAAAGTCTGAAATGGACTCATATTACTCATATTCATCAGAGGTTTGATGCCAAAAACCGTGACCATAACCCCCACTGCTGTTGTGGTGAACGCAGGTCTGCATGCTAGCCAATGTGTCCAGCAGGATAAGCTTGAGAGCCTTCCATCTCCCTTACGGTAAGCAATTTAATCTCTCACTGTTACTAATGCAAATGATAGATGTTTTATCCTTTTATTTTCAATCATTCCCACCTCCCTATCTTCTGCAGGGATGTGGGGTTTTTCCAGCGTGAAAGCATTTAGACCTGACTGTCAATTTTTGGTACTAGATTACTGGTTATTGTTTTTGAAAATAAATTTACTAGGGCATGACCCTCTTTGTAATTCTATTTGGCTGTTATGTTTTTCTAGATACTATGTATCTGTTAAGACATAGGAATAGACTTCGATGTACAATTTAATTACAAATGTATATTATTTAAACACTCATTCCATCATCCGAAATTTTAGTCGTTGCCACCACTTTTGGTTTTGTGTTTTGATTCTTCATGTGTGTAATGTAATTTTAGGTTTTTCAGAGTTGTTTCTTTTCCTAATTCTAGTTCAAGGAACAAGAACGATGCAATGAGTAAATCGTTTATATAATTTAGGTATTCCTATTGTTAGGATGAATTCTAATCGCAAGCGTACGGAAAAATCTCACTTTAGCTGTGCATAACAAACAGCCCTAACATCAAATATGACTACCAATTTCTTTAGATCTCTAGTTAGTTGACCAAGAAAAATTCTACAAAACACAGATCTATGCAGTTAAAGACATTAAGCAGTAAATAAAAGCAAGAGTTGCTCCATGCATCCAATACACAAGACAAGAATATTTTTAAAGAATTTTTGTATTTGTGACGCCTGGGAAGGGAACATATAAAGATGTTACGAGTCCCCCTCAATGGGATGGGTTCTTGTATGTCCTCAACACTTCAGATCTAAGATCTCTCTCTCTTGATGGTGTAGAAAACCCAGACAAAAAATGGAACTCAAAGGGAGCTCACAAGCAAAATGGTAGCAAAATATTAAAATGATGGAGGATCAAAGTCAGACCAAAAGTATAGATCCAGAGTGATCTTTAGGCAACAAAAGGTAGTAAGTGAATGGAAAAACCCTTCTATTTATAACAAAATATTGAGTTAGTCTAGATATTGGTGCATAAATAAAATATTATTAACTAAATCTAGATCCAACTTTTATGGAGTATTTTATTATATTTGTTGGAGGGAAAAAGAATTGGAATTTGGTTAAATCCCTTTATTTGTAAATAATAAATAAATAAATGATTTATTTATTATTTTAAGGATGTGGTTGAGTAATAATTAAATAAATAGTGATTTATTCAATTATTTATAAATGATTTAGTCAAATTTAAGAAGGAATATTATTCAAATAATGTTTAAATAATTATTCTTAGAAAATAATAAGATAAATAATGATTTATCTCATTAATTTTCTTGTTTTGGGTTAAATATGACAAGGATTATTAATTAAACTTTTTTTAAACTAATTATTCCATGAGGAAAATCAAACAAATATGTATTTATTCAATATTTCCTCATGGGATTTCCTGTTTAGACCATAAACAACTTAATAAATTAAGGATTACTAAGTTATTTTTCATAGTGAAAGCAATTTTACTTAGGGTAAATTTGGTCTTACATGGTGTACTTTGTTCCATCTAATAGTAACATGTTATATGACCAAAAATTGGTGTAACAGATTTCCCCCCAGCGTGCGAGCGTTAGGAGGTAATCATATGACCGAAGCACGTTGTAAGAACTCAATCACTAGAAACCGAAGGGGAAGTTAGAGAGAGAGAAATATAAGGTAGACCAAAGTGCTAGAGGACAAGACCCTGAGGAGGTGAGACTTACAGGTGCGACAAGTCTCTTTTATGAGTGAGTACCTATTCTACAAGAGCCGGGGGAGGCATACCTATTCTTGATGAGACAAAGTACAAAGAATAAGGTGTCCAGTAAACAAGGGATTGAACTATATAGTAAATTCTGGCATAAACATGAGCCAGATAAAAACATGATAATGGATCCCACATACATACTGTGCCTGGGATATCAGCCAGTACTTATATAATAATATCTGAGTACATGGGATATAAGTACAACCAAAGAGGCCCTGTAAATAGGAGAGGGCTTTGAAAATCTGAATGATAAATGAAAACTAAAGAGGCGCTGCAAGTGGCTGAGGCCGACACCATCAAATATATGGAGATGCATCCAAGGCTGTAATAGAGAGGTCATCCGGGCATGTGGGGGGCTACCTGAAGGGCCACGCCCTCATGAGGTTTGAAACATCTCACACATACCCGGGAATCACCGGTACAATCTATTGCATCACTGAACCATCGAGTATACGAATCTCGATCATGTTGTAAGGAGCTAGAGCTGAGAAACAATCAATTCAAAGGGAAATAAGGAGTCCCTTTTCCTGATTCGAGGCACTGAGAAGGAGTGGAAGCTAGAACCAAGGTATACCACCCTCTAGATCTATCTGCTAGAATGAATGAGCTGATGTTGACAAAAGCAGGTCCGCCATAGGTGAGGCAAAAAGGGGTCCTCAACTAAGGCATGAGAGATAATAGTAGAGCGACTGACAGACTGACACCAAGGATGATGATGGAATGGGGGGTACTGGGTAGCAGGCTGACGACTTCCATTGTTAGAGCATGAAGGGAATGGAAGACCTGGTAGCAACTGACACAATATCAAAGAGGATAGGGGACAATAGGACTAAAGGCCACAATGTGCGACACGAGAGAGGAACCAAGCAATGAAGGATGGAGGACTATAGCGGGATACAAAGGGACTCAGGATAGAGTCCATGGATCCGATGATGACTCAACTTAGATGCTATAAACAAGGGCGACTCGATGATGCTACCACACAGAAAAGGCTTAGTGGGTACCATAAAAACATGAGTACAAGATGGTTATCCATGAAGAAAATCGACACGAGCATGGAAAAGTATGAAGGAAAAATGGTGCCCCAAGTACAAGTGTTGCAAGTGAAGAAATTCAATTTTGAGGAGTGGTGAAGTGACCCTTCTTGGAAAAAATGCGTCCAGGTGAAGTATCAAATCACAAAAAAACTAAAGAATACCCATTTGAGAGATCAGTGAGAACTTTCCAATGGTATGGACAATTGTCAACTTGAACTATGGTTTGGTCGCAGTGGGTGAAAGAAAAATTTGGGGTTTCTCTTTTAATAAGGCATTTTTCCTCCAAATTCACTCATTTGCAAGTGTAGCTGTGGTGAATGTAGAGAGGAGAAAAGGCCCTAAATCTTGCAGTGATCGTAGCAGACAAACTGACCGTTGGAATCAAGATCCGTCAGTTGCGGGTAAGAGGCCTAACCATATTCTTTCAATTTATGGGATTAAAGTTTCAGATTAGGTACCTAGAGCCCAGGAACAGGCCATGTCACACTTTTTGGGGTTTGTTCTGCGACCTAGGTAGCAAGTACTGGGCAGAAAACTGTGACTTGTCCCAGGAAATGACCTGAAAATTGTGACCCGTCAAAGAAAGGGGGTTTCAATGTTGTTTTTGGCTGAGAGCTGGGATTTTTATGGTTGAGGGGCATAGGTTCCCTCAAGCATGTTATGGTCATGCCAAAATGTATTTATAAAAGGGGAGTCTAAACACATTTTTATGATGTGGTGCGCCATTTGTTTTTTTAATGGTTATGTAGTTTGAGAAAGGGAATGGAGGATTACCAATATATTTTGGTACTACATATATGAAGCAAATGGACTTAAGTTTCTGGATTGGCATACATGGTGCCAATATCCCAAAGAGAGGATTTGGAGATAATGAATTGGTGCTCTCCTAGAAAACCCTCTCCTAGAAAACCCACAGGTTGGTCAACAACAATTTCTAGGGGACTAAGTTGCCGATGTAAGATGAAGGAATGATGAGCGGTATCATCCCTAGAGTGATCTAAAGTGATATGGGAATCTAGAGGTTCTTCTAAATGGGGAAGAATAATGGTACTAGAGTCGACACAACCAGATACACTAGGAGAGTTGTGGAGAATTTCTTTCTCTAGACACTCAAATATGGGTGCCCCCTTACCCAAACATTAGGTGTAAATTTAATGGCTACAAGGTGAATGTGGTTCGAATGCATCGTGTAAATGTAAGGGGGAATAGATAAAGTCAGGGGTGGTGACGTCTTCCATGATGTACAGTAGAAGATGGGGTGACTGGAGGAAGGGAGATCACATGACGCGACGAAGCTACCTGACTCATCATCATGAGAAGACAGGTTCACATGCGCATCATCATGGGGGGTGACAGAAGGACAATAAGATAAGGGATCCACTGATGTTGAGCCCAGGGTGATCTCTGAAGGGAGGTCGAGCGAAACATAAGGGGAAGTCTCAGAGGGAGTTTCCATTGTGGATCTCATGAATGATGATAGGTAGAGGATGGTGGCCGCAGGCTCCGTCATCTTGACATCAGGAGGTGGAATGTCAATAGGAACGGGTAAATCCTCAAGTTGGATCGAAGCATACTGCACAAGGATGAGAGAGGCAGACTGGTTTTTTTCAATCTTGTACTCACGAACTACCTCCAAAGAGGTGCCGTAATGCGTGAGGTAGGGACAATGGTGGGTATAATGGCCATGGAGATCACACAAAGCACAAGGTTGGTTGGTGTGAATAGTCTTGGGGTTATTAGTTGTAGTCGAGGAAGAACCAGAGGCTTTAGTGACCATATATGCAGGGAACACAACATTGACCATGGCCTTGATACAAGGCAATTCAGGACAATGATGGGTGGCGTGACCGACAACATCACACAAAGCACACCGGGGGGGGTACGATTTGGAGGTTGAGGAGGAGGAGGGTATTTCGAGGCATACTTGTCTTTAGGTGCCTTCTTGTGAGCTTTTCCCCCTTCACTCGAAGCTCTCGCAACAGGAGTAGGTTCTTGTTGAGGTGCTTGAGGCATGGTAGCAGAGGGAGGGGTCATGGGGACCAGTTGAACCAGGGTCAAAGAAATAAAAGGTTTGGGATGACCAGGGGGATAGTGGCTCGGGGATCAATGTACCAGACTAGGATCCCTAATGTCAGGTTAGGAAGGGATAAGGTAGCCATAACATGTACCGAAAATACTCTAGGAGGGGGAGCTAGGAACAGTTTCTGACCAGAGGGGTAGTGGCTAGGTGGGACAACTTCGAGATGGTTAAGGCTAGAGGGAACCATGCCAGGAGGGTAGAGAGGCTCATGGGTACCAGCTGTAGATGAGGGGCCTTGAGTAGGGGCTCTTGAAGGCTGATTCGAGGTGCTAGGAGCAAGTTTTGGATGGGGGGGCTATTGACTAGTCGAAGCGGGCCACTTGAGGGCAGCCCGAGACGATTGCATCATGCAAACGTTCGATAAGATGGGATTAAGGATAGGAGGATAAATACCGGGGAAAGAACTGAGAAAAGACGAGTCTTTGTAGACTCCAGGTGAAATACTGGTCAGAGGTTCGACTGTTTGATTATTGGCCACCGAAGAGATGATGGACTCAGGGGAGGTCTGAGACTTCGGTTCGTAATATGTCAACTGGTTAATGGTGAAAATATTTCCATTGAAAGGAAAGCACATCTTACGGTAAACCACATATGGGACATCAGACATCGCATAAGTGTAGCTACGACCTGATAGAATGTTGGCATCAATTACTTCTACGTCAACAAAAACAGTCTTGCCCGCAAGAGTAATAGGAAAATTGTGGAACAAGCTAATGGGTTGGGAAGAGTGGCCATCCCATGCTTGGAGGGTGATAGTGGAAGGGGCTAACTCAAGAGATCTGAGTTGTTTCCAAACCGAAGCGGAAATCACACAGGTGGATGCCCCCTCATTAGTGATACAATGGGAGATAATGACATTCCGGATCTTGAAAGGGATTTGGAAGGCGACGAAAGCAGGAAGGGGGGGATGTTCTAACCAGTCAACATCAAAGACGATCAAATGATCATCTGAAGGATCCACAATGCCCATGGAAATTAGTAGATATTTTTGTTTTGAAGGGCACGACTGGAGGAGTACCAGCGTTGAGATGGCAGTAGGGGATTGCGCCGAATCATCTACTATACTATATGAATGGGTAACTTTGCCAGAAGAAGCGTTTCAGCGTAACGATCCCTTTGGGATCTTGGTATGAACCTCTGCCT
This sequence comes from Pinus albicaulis, assembly GCA_034641835.2. Classification (NCBI taxonomy): domain Eukaryota; kingdom Viridiplantae; phylum Streptophyta; class Pinopsida; order Pinales; family Pinaceae; genus Pinus; species Pinus albicaulis. The sequence continues at coordinate 1,510,401,610 of CM076581.1, read as the reverse complement.
TAGGCTGAGGGATCTGTAAATGACCATTGGTTGTCAAAAGAGGCTCTGTGGAACCTGAAGAAGGGGGCTCAGGGGTAGACATAACAGAAGGCTTGTTGTACTAACGAGACCGAGTCTGAAGGTTGAGGTCAACAGTAATGGGTTGGTCAGAGTTCATCATGAGAATCTGGTAATCAAAGGTACCAGATGGAGGAGGTTGAGTGGCTGCCTAACCTTTAGGGGGTTGGGTAGCCACGAATCCTTGCTAGGGGAAGGGATTGGTAAACACAACTGGCTGGATAGGTGTAGCATTGGGAGGAACCGAAGGGGAGGCTTATTGTCCTCGCGATGCTACTTGAGTCTCCCACATCTAACGCATCTTAGGTAAAAGAGGACAATAGTGGGTGTAGTGACCATAAACATTGCAACAAGAACAAGGCTTATTCATGTGAACATGCCTGTCTTGCTTGGGCCGAGTGCCCTATTGATGGTTATCAGTGTTAGGTGAATTCCCTTGGGGATTAGGTCCTGGATTACTTGGGGTGGTGGCCGTTGTTGCGGGGATTGAGAAGGAAAGAGAGGTGGGGGTGCTAATGCTGGAGGAGCTGGAGCACCACACTGCGGATACGAATAATAAGGAGGTTGGGCAAAATTGTGGTAAATAGGTTGGGAAAAAGGAGGAGGCATGCCGTATCCTAGATACATGCTACCGGGAGGGGGAAAAGTGCTGGAGGAGTTGACCCCTCCTTGAGGGAAACCATAACCCATGGGAGGATGAGTGTATGGATGAGAAAGGACTCTAATGATACTGTTGGCGGCATGGGATGCCCCCGGTGCGTTGGCACCACCGCGTCTAGGGAGATCAGGTAAGACGGTATAAACATAACCATATTGTGTGTAGATCAGGTCATATTTTAATGCAATCTGGAGAATAACTTCTTCAGTCTAAGGGAAATGAGGTGCAACATCTTTGCCGATAACAGGAAAAAGGGATCTAAGAAACTAGTCCATGTAGACATGGTCTTCGAAGGTAGGGGCTCGACATAGGCTCTTTCTTGTTCGCCATTTCTGGACATGATAGGATAGGTGGGTCGCAGACGATTGACTGAAAGAGGTCAAAAGTTTGGTACCAGTGTCATAATGAAGGGGAAGCTGGAAGTAAGATAGAAAATCCCGGGAAAGAGTTTCAAAATTAGTTTTAGAGGAGGAGGCTTGGTCAACATACCACTTAGAAGCTTCTCCAGTAAGCGTACACTGGAACAAACAAAGACGGACAGAGTCATCGGTGATGGAGTTAGATGAATACCACATGTGGAAAGATTGAACATGGTTTGTAGGATCTTCTCCAGCAATACCTTCAAACTTGGGGATGTCAGAAGGGAGCTTGGTTGGCATAGAAAGCCAACCAGGATCATGGTGTATGGGGCCATTGATCAACTAGTTGAAATTGAGAAGACTGAGGCCTGCCACATAAGGGAGCAAGGGAGTAGCCGGGATAGTTCCTGTTGGGGTCCCACTAGTAGTATTCCCAACATTAGGGTTGGGGCTACCACGAGCATTAGGTCCTGAACCAGACATGGTGAAGGTGATAGGGGGAGAACCCGGGATAGAACCAAAAGGGGAACCCAATGAACCATAGCGGAGTTGGAATTGGGACTTGGTGGAGGACTAACTTGAATCCTACGCAGAGGAGTAAGTCTTCCTAATGGAAACTGAGGATGAAGGCCAAGAAGTCTTCGAGATATATGCCTTGGGGGCGTAATAATGGAAGAATAAACACGGATCACAAAAGGAAGAGAGACCAACAAGGGCAAGGAGGTGCAGGATCAAATGATTACAATGTCGAAACAAGGGCAGGGAGGTGTGGGATCAAATGATTGCAATTTTATAGTCTTTTCCTAGTGGTGTAAACCAGATGCTCTTCACTTAGTGTGTGTGTGTTAAAGTGTGTTAATTTTAACTTTTAAACCCAGATGTGTGTAGAGAAAAAAGAAAAAGTGTGTTGTATAACTGTAAATAAATCTGCAAATAACAGTAAAGTAAACTGAATATAACAAAAAATAAACAGCTAAAGATGCATCAATCTAAACCCAAGGAGGCAGGCCTCTCAAAAAATAGTCTGTGGGTGGGCAAAAATATAGTCAAAACACACCAAAATAGCCAATGGATCTAAATTCGAGAGGGACAATGATCTAAAGGTGAGATTTATTGGAAATAGGTGCAGAAAAACAACAAGAAACCAGAGGGAAAAGTGCTGCAAATGAGGTGGCGAAAGGCTACAACCTGAAGGGAAATAGAGGGGACCCTAGAGGAGGACCAAACAAAATTTAAAAGAGGTGTTTTGGATGGATGAATAACCAATCTGAAATGGATCTGAAGGTATAGGATCAAATCTGAAAAAAGGTTGAAAACACTGAAATTTCAGACGACCTACTTCAGCTAAACTCCCCCTAGAAAGGTGGAAGTGTACTAAAGCCCTAGGGGGATAGGTTCCCACTTCGACGAGTAAATCAGAGCAAGTACATATCCAAAATGGGCGGAGACGGAGGTTAGAAAACCTTGAACAATAGCCCATACAAACCCAGAAAAATTTCAGAAAAATTCCCGCAAAAAGTACAGGTCGCAGTTTCTGACCTCTTTTCAGCAGAGGTCGCAGGTTTTAGGCAGTTTTCTGCATCCTGAAGATTGAGATAGCAGGTTTTGGCCAAAAAAGTGCGATGTGCACTTCCGGCACTCTTGGGAGCAGGTTTCAGAAAAAAGTGTCGTCTTAGCTACAACTGATACCTGTCACCTGCGCAATAGGTACGGAAACACACAAAAGTTAGAATTTACTGTTTTAGGGTTTTATAGGTTAAAAACAACATCAAGAAAAGAAAAAAAAGAAGCTGAAGAAAAATCCTAGTGTTTGAAGTAGCTGGTCATGCAGGGATCTGAAAAACGACAAAGGTCGTAATCGTAAACCCTTGTGGAGTCGCTAGTTGTTAGGATGAATTCTAACCACAAGCGTATAGAAAAAACTCACTTTAGCTGTGCATAAAAAATAGCCCTAACATCAAAGATGGCTGCTAATCTATTTAGATCTACAGTTAGTTGAACAGGAAAAATGCTACAAAATCCAGATCTATGCAATTAAAGAAATTAAGCAGTAAATAAAAGCAAGAGTTGCTCCATGCATCCAATAGACAAGACAAGAATATTTTTAAAGAATTTTTTTATTTGTGACACTTGGGAAGGGAACATAGAAAAATGTTACTAGTCCCCCTCAATGGGATGGGTTCTTGTATGTCCTCAACACTTTAGATCTAAGATCTCTCTCTCTTGATGGTGTAGTAAACCCAGACAAAAAATGGAACTCAAAGGGAGCTCACAAGCAAAATGGTAACAAAATATGACAATGATGGAGGATCAAAGTCAGACCAAAAGTATAGATCCAGAGTGATCTTTAGGCAACAAAAGGTAGTGAGCGAATGGAAAAACCCTTTTATTTATAACAAAATATTGAGTTATTCTAGATATTGGTGCATAATTAAAATATTATTAACCAAATCTAGATCCAACTTTTATGGAATATTTTATTATATTTGTTGGAGGGAAAAAGAATTTGAATTTTGTCAAATCCATTTATTTGTAAATAATAAATAAATAAATTATTTATTTATTATTTTAAGGATGTGGTTGAGTAATAATTCAATAAATAGTGATTTATTCAATTATTTGTAAATGATTTATTCAAATTTAAGAAGGAATATTATTTAAATAATGTTCAAATAATTATTCCTAGAAAATAATAAGATAAATAATGATTTATCTCATTAATTTTCTTGTTTTGGGTTAGATATGACCAGGAATATTAATTAAACTATTGTTTAACTAATTATTCCTTGAGGAAAATCAAACAAATATGGATTTATTCAATATTTCCTCATGGGGTTTCTTGTTTAGACCATAAACAACCTAATAAATTAAGGATTACTAAGTTATTTTTCATAGTGAAAACAATTTTACTTAGGGTAAAATTGGTCTTACATGGTGTACGTTGGTCCATCTAATAGTAATAGGTTATATGACCAGAAATTGGTGTAACACCTATTCTATTCATGGACAGACTCTACAGTTACATTCTTTATGGTGGCTATCGACTTTGTTATGCATTGCATGCTGATGAAAACCTGAATATCATTTATTTTCTTCTGCAAACTCTTGCTTATTTGTAATTTCTTCCACTAGTTTTCTTATGGAATTTATAATTCCATATACAGTTATTCCGGGTCACTGGCTCAAGGGACATGAACTCAAACCCAGTTCTCGGGTTCGGGTACTAAAACCACAGGCCTAGACCCTTGTTTTACCATAGCGTAGTAACCATACTCTCTGTATTTTTTTTATTGTACTGTTGTGCTAAATTCTCTGTATTATAATCTCTATTCTTATCGTTATGGAATCAGTTTATCTATCCATGCTATTGCATATAATATAACTGTAACTTTTAGACAGTATATATATTTATAATGAATTTGAGTTACAGGATTTATTCAATATTCTAGTATCATCATGATTTTCTCATTTACTACTTACAAATATCTCCTCCTGTAATCTTTGTAATAGAGAATAATTTATAGTTGTGTCTTACTGTAACCCTACCTAAAACAATTAGGTACAACGAATACTTATTAATTGCAACTTTATAGTAAACACCACCTGTAATAGTTATAACAATATAGTAAGGCTTTTCCTACTGTTATTACTATTTAAAAATTGGAAATCCAAGATACTTAAATACCAATTTCAGAAGATTCTTCCAGTAACTGATGGTCCTCCCAACCTTGAGCGAGGAAATCACGTCCTCTGCTCCCCCCTTGCTCCTCACAAGGGTATTCTTGAGCTCCACTAGTTTCCTCACCAGCTCTGGACAACCCATAGCAAAAGCATGTTGCTAAACTCCAACATCATTTCTGCACAGAACCCCTTCCCACCTTAGGATTTTCCTCTAAATCCTTTTGGGAAAGTAACTATCAGAACTGTCTCAACCCTTTTACCCTGGGTACTTGGAATTATTTACCAATAAGTTACTTTCTCCTTTTTTACTCAAGGCAATTATTAAATTTACTCTTTTTTGAAAAAGACAAAATATTATATAATAAAGTACTGTTAAAAAATATCCTATTTAGTTACTCAGTCAAAATGTGCCACAACAAGTTTATAGACCAATAAGTAAATTAAAATAGGGTGTTATATCTTCCCCCACTGGAACAAACATCGTCCTTGGTGTTATTTGTTTAATGAGAACAACTCTGAATAGGCTTCTTGAATAGCATGCTCGTCCTCCCAAGTAGCCTCCTCTAGGCCAAAGTGCTTCCATTGCACTTTAACTTGGGGGATGACTCGCTTCCGGAGAGTTATTTCTCTTCGATATAGAATATGCTACAGTTCTACTAGGAACTCGCCGTCCGGTACCTGCATACAACGATTTTCATAATCAGTTCAAATCAGAAATCCATTTTTGATACCAACGTAATACGTTGTTGGCTTACATGTGTGCCCTACCAATGTATCATGTGTTTGGGATCATGTACGTGACACTTCAGTAATGATACATGAAACACTTTATGTACCAATATATGGCTTGGTAGGGCCAGTCGATAGGTCACCAGTATTATCCTTTCCAAAATCTTGAATGGTCCATAATATTTGGGAGCCAGTTTGGCACAAGAATTCCAACTCAAGGTGCTCTTTTTTGGTTTAATTCTGACATAAAAATGGTCCCCTACCACAAACTCCCAAAAAGTTCTTTTCCGATCTACATAAACATTTTGTCGGTATTGGGCTGCCTTCAAGTTCTGACTGATCTTCTTTACTTCCCGTTCCATTTCCTCTAGCATGTCTAGCTCAAGCATCATCTTGTTTTCAGGGCTGCTCCAATTTATAGGAGTCTGACATTTTCTTTCGTACAATGCTTCAAAGGGGCTCATCTTAAGGGATTCTTGATATTCGTTGTAGTAAGAAAACTCAACCAAATGAATATACTCATTAGGGGAATTTTGAGGTCTAAAATGGACCTCCTAAGGAAATAATAAAATAATAGCTAAACCAATAAAATAATATTATGAATTTTCAATTCACTTTTTGCGCCACAATATTAAATTCAATTCAAAATTTGTACCAAAATAAAATTAATAAAAAAATTGTATTGATGTGACTATAAATAAGAATGATCTTTTCAAGAAAAAGTCATTATCATTGAACAACTAATGCATTTGTCCTTTGTACTTAAATAACTTAAAATAAAATATCAATATCAATTTATAAATTATTAATTATATTATATGCTATTAATTAAAATTTATATTATTTAAATTGTATAATAACATGTAATTAATACACTATATAAAAATAATATAATATAATAAATGTATAGGGATATGCATTGTTTCTTTCAAGAAATATGAAATTACAATAATATATTTTTATTCAAAAAGTGTGAAATGACATTTATTATGAGTACTTTACTTTGACTTTAAAAGTACTTAGAGCACTACCATGGATAACCATGAATTTTTATCCACCATTAAGAATGTAACAAGTAAGTACCTTTAACTCAAGTAGTGCCACCTCAACCATTATGGATGATGTCATCCCATAAAATGTGATTGGTTCTCATAAAGTGAATTTTGATTGTACAGTTTCCTTAGGAGGCCCATTTTAGACCTCAAAATTCCCCTAATGCCTCCCATTTCATTGGTTGTTGCATTACACACATGCATAATATGTCTTCTAAAAATTGATTCACCCTCTTTATTTTCCCATCCATTTGAGGATGGTAGGCAGTACTAAATTGTATTTGCTTCCCCAAGTGACTAAATAATGTCTTCTAGAATGATAATGTAAATTTTACGTCACGATCTGAGATAACAATTCGGGGAATACCATGTAGTCTAAAAATTTATTTCATGAATATAGTAGCAATTTGTACCATCTTGTAAGTGGACTCGATGAGAATTAAGTGAGCCACCTTGCTGAGTCTATCAACCACCACCATAATTGAGTCATTGTGTCTTTTGTTCTTGGGTAGTTCGGTGATGAATTCGAGGGAAATGACTTCCCACTTCCATTCTGGCACCGGAATAGGCTGAAGAAATCCTACAGGATGCTGATATTCAAACTTAATTTACGGGGCACTCCAAGCACTTGGTCAAATGTTCTGCGATGTCCTTTCGCATCCCAGGCCGGGAAAAGTGTTTCCTAATTGTAGTTAACATTTTCTAATTTCCTGGATGTCTTGCATAGGAACTTATGTGATATTCATGCAAAATGAATATTTTTAAATTATTTTGATTAGGAATATATATTCTTTTTCGATAGACTAGGAATTTCTTATCATTGAGTTCATAGTTTGACTGTTTTCCATGCTTTTCATCTTCTTTTTCTTGCTAACATAGGAACTGATATTCAGGGTCTTTCCTTGCTGCCTCCATAATCTGTTCTTGAAATTTGAATTCAATTTGGTTAAAGTAAAGCTCATAGATGTCATGCAGCTTCCTGCTAAAGGCATTGTCCACCTGGTTTTCTTTACCTTTCACGTGTTGAATATCAAAATTGAACTCACTTAGGAATGTGTTCCATCTTGCTTGGCAAGCATTCAAATCATATTGTTTAATGTAGCTAGTTAAACTGCTATGATCAGTTCTTAGCACGAATATTTTTCCTACCAGATAATGTCTCCATATCTGCAAGGTATGCACCACCGTAGTCAGTTCTAAGTCATAGGCTGAATACCTCTGCTCATGATCCTTCAACTTCCTAGATTCATATGCTATAACTCTTGCCTCTTGGGTCAAGACCACTCCTACACCTTCCTTACATACATCAGTGCACACTTCAAATTATTTACTCAGATCTGCTACTTTCAGAACAGGGGCAGTGGTTAACCATTAGGGGAATTTTGAGGTCTAAAATGGGCCTCCTAAGGAAATTATAAAATAATAGTGGAAAAAATCAAATAAGATTTGATGACATCATCAAATTTTAGAGGGAAAAATGGAAAACTACTTTTTCAACTCATATTTTCAACTTGTCTCCCAAAGTTTTTACTCAAATTTTGAGCGGGAGTACTCCTTGGATGCGAAATTTAATTCCCCATCCAAGGAGTACCCATGTTGCATACTTTCGATGGGTCCTACTACACGAAAAATGAGAAATACATAAAAAAACGTGATTACAATCACGTTTTTTTTTATGTATTTCTCATTTTTCGTGTAGTAGAGTTCATTGAAAGTATGCAACATGGGTACTCCTTGGATGAGGAATTAAATTTCGCATCCAACGAGTACTCCCGCTCGAAATTTGAGTAAAAATTTTGGGAGATAAGTTGAAAATACGAGTTGAAAAGTAGTTTTATTATTTTATTATTTTTTAATATTTTTACCCTTTTATTTAAAAAATGGTGAATCATCCCCCATGGTTGACATCATCATCTTGAATCCTATTGGTTGTTATAAAGTTTATTTTTGTTGTACATTTTTCTTAGGAGGCCCATTTTAGACCTCAAAATTCCCCTAATGAGTTCCTTCAATAACTCAAAATTGTTCTGACATTCCTGAGTCCACTTAAATACACGTCCTTTCTGATGCAATCAGGTAATGGGAAAGGATATTTTAGAAACTCCATTAATGAATCGTCAGTAGTAGCCAACCAATCCCATAAATGAATTTATGTCAACTACATTATTTGGGACCTTCCATTCCATGATTGAATTTATCTTTTTAGGGTCTACAATAATCCCTTCAGTCAAAATCATGTGTCCCAAAAATTGGATCTGCTTCTTGAAAAAATCACACTTACTAAACTTAGCATAGATTTGATGTTCTCGTAACATATCCAACACTATGCGCAAATGTTATTTGTGCTCTTCCATATTCTTGGAGTAAATTAATATATCATTAATAAAAATTAAAACGAACTTATCCAAAAATGGGTGGAAGATTCCATGGATTAAGCTCATAAAAGTTGCTGGTGCATTGGTTAATCCAATGGTAACACCACAAACTCATAATGTCTGTACCTGGTACGAAAAGATGTTTTGGATATATCTTCATCCTTGATTCGGATTTGGTGGTACCCTAACCTTAAGTCAATCTTGGAAAACATCGTATCTCATTTTACTTGATAAAACAAATTGTCTATGTAGATACTTGTTTTTAACAGTCAATTTATTGAGCCGTCAATAATCCATACACATTTTCATAGTATTGTCCTTCTTTTTCGCAAACATCACTGGTGCTCCCCATGGGGAAATACTTGGCCGGATGTAACCTTTATCCACTAATTCTCGTAGCTGCATTTTTAATTCTGTTAATTCATGCACACTCTTTCTGTATGGATCTCAGGACGCAAGTGCTGCCCCAGGTATTAATTCTATTGTAAAGTCTATGTCTCTTTTTGGTGGAAATCCTGGGATTTCCTCAGGAAATATATCTCGAAAATCTTGCACTATAGGAATATTTTCTAGCATAAGGGTCTTGTCCTTGGAATTGGAGAATCCTGCCTGGATTGCATAGAGTTGACACCCCTTCCTCGTGAATTTTATTACTTGAGATGTAGTAAATGGTCATAAATATAATGGCTTCTTAATGCCCTGTAGTTCTTGATGTGTTCCATCACTTGATTTAAAATAAATAACTTTATCCTTGCAGTCCACTAATTACCAATGTCTCTCCAGGAAATCCATCCCCAATAGAATATCATAAGATCCCAGAGGTAGAATGTTGAGTTCTACAATTATGTGCTGGTCTCCAATACTCAACTCATAGTTTGATACCTTGGCACTGACTCGCCTTCTTCCCCCGGTAGCCAATTGAACTAGCCAAGGATTCTTGAATTTATGATTATGTAATTTACAAATTTCAACTACACAGGGGTGGATATAGCTCAAACTGGCTCTCGGGTCAACTAAAATAGAAACAGATTGGGTTTATAGCTTACCTTCTAATTCTATCATAGTTGGTTGAAAGTCTTCTTGCCGATCATCTAAAGTTGCATTGATTCTGGGTATGTTTTGAGCTACATCCCCCACAGTTGATGCCTCTTGCAGATTTTTTTCCACTTCATTTCTCCCTTGATGAGGACAATTTTTGAAATAATGTGCCTCCGCACACTCCCAGCACTGCAACAAAGGTTTTTGGGACTGTCCAATGTCAGGTGTGCTAGAAGCTTCAGTATTCCACTCCTCACCTGCCCACTTGGTATTTGGTTGGCTCTTCCCATTCTGTTTACTCAATGGATTCCTTGTAGCATTCTTATAATTTCTGGATCTGTTATTTCTAACATTGGTAAATATTTTCTACCATTTTCAGGGTGGACAACTTTTTCTAGTTTTTCCCTTTGCTTTGGATTGATGATAGCACATCCATGCTTTCCTTCTTGCTTCATCCATGGTTTTTGGGTTCAAAAACTCAATCCTATCTTTCACGTGTGTCTAGGTAGATTTTGGTGCACAAATGTACCAAACCACACCTACTTAAGAGGAGTGGTTGTTTCCTCTTAAGTTCCTGGTCATAGGCAGATAATCAAGGGAGTAAACAAGTTAGTGAACATGCCAAACATAAAACATACAAGATAAGAAAATTGCATGCTTTTATAGAGAGAAAATAAAAACTGAACTAAAACACATAACACAAAATCTCTAAATAGAGTCAAATAACTTCAATAATCCAAAAGGTTCCGCTTACGTCCCCTTTTATTGAGTGCTATTAGGAATAAATGATGAAATGTTTACCCAATTGCTAAGGGGCCCTTAGAACTATGGAGTTCTAAGACCTGATGCAAGGATGTCTTTACCTCCGAGCTACCTAGGTGCAAAGTCTCTCTCTACTCTGAAGGATTGGAGTTGTTGGGTGGCCAACAACTGAATCCCCTCTATCTCTGCTTTGGATCATGCACTACTGGATTTCTTGGGAAATTTTGGCCAGCATAGCAATGTGTTCTCCCTTTGTTCATCTCTTGGTATCATTTTATAGAAGAATTCAAACTCCCCTTCCCTCTCTTGGTACATTTGATGGATAGTGACCCAAGAGAGGAGGATGATTCCATTGTGTGCCACATTATTCCATTGTGTGCTCCCTTGAGGTCCTAAGGAGGCTTGGACGGCTATCCTTAGGCGGCCTTAAGTGTGAGGTAAATTTCTTGGAGTGTGCCTTATGGTCCCAGAAAGTGACTTCTGCCACTCTCAGGTCCGCACGAATTTTTGTTGGAAAGCCGCGCAAAGACACGCCTATCGAAGAAATATGCATGAAAAGGCGCGTTTTGCTGGTTTCTTCAGTGTGAAATTTGATTTTCTTCTGGACCTTAGAGATTTTTTAAATTCTCCAGATTCTCTAATGTGCCTCAGCCCCTAATGTGTGAGGTCTATGAAGAACTATATAGCCGAAATACATTATAGTTTCTTTTCTGTGTACTGTGCGAAGAGAGAGAGAGACCTACGTGTAACAAGGAGTTGGAAACACCTTACACCAGGTCGAAGAGTGACCATGTCTTGTGGGAACCCTGCAAGCAATGGTATGATACAATAAATACAATTTTTCTACAAGGCGGGCATGTCCCATGCTCGTGATGCTTTGACTAGCTAAACAAATCTATTTGACAGATCTAGATTTTGTCTGTGTCACTAGTATGGTAGTGATTTTCTGGTTGATGATGACGATTTCTGACGCCCTCAGGGGCGTTTGTTCTTTAATAATAGGTGGAATGTGGTACCAATATGTGTAAAATTGTTATGGCATATAAATGCGCATCACATGCATGGGTGTATGACTAGGACCTTCTTGTGTAAGCATTGTTGAAAGAGATGCTTATAAAGGCACAGGTCATTGATGAATTTGATCAAAGTGCAATGGTTGTAAGGTATGATACCATCTTGACATGAAATCTTGTGTTGTAGTCGAATTTCAGGAGGATCGATGACATCTATGGGCAATTATGTCTCCCACAGTGCCACCCGAGGATGTCCATTTTGTGGTGAGGGGTGATCCAAGGTAATGCTTCCTTTTTGGAAAATAGGTGTTGATGTTGACAAAAAGGAAGCCTCAAACGAACGAGAGAGTCACTGATGCAAGGGATCAGGATCCTGGATGTGATAGGTTTAACATAGGCATGATGGAGAGGGGTGACTAAAAACTGATGATGGGGATTCAGTGGCCCAAGGTCGGAGTATAAAAATCAGCTTGGCTACAATCATAACTATTTCTGATGGGGAAATCCCTGGAGTCAGAAGGACGTCCAGGGTGGGTATATATTGGTTATGAATGTCATGGTGGCTTATGCGTGAAGGGTGTGATACTCCAACCAAGGGTGACCAGGGACTACTGCCATGGGAGAAAAAATTGATGGATGAGTGGAGGACATAGTACACCGTTTGCGGTCTTTGTACACTTACCAAAAGAATGAAATAATGGGGTTTGGATTTTACAAAAAATAGAGACAGGTGCCCCAAAACATTAAAGTGTTCGCTCACTAATTATGCGAGGAAGGTTTTTTGTTGAGGGTGGGGGGCCCATTGGTTGGTCTCATGTGTGGGGTTTATGAAGCAGATGGAAAATGTCGCAGATGGGCTATGGTGATGGAGGTATGGTAGTATAAATGTGAGGTGCGGTGGTGCAATTTCAATCTGCTTGCAAAACCTAGTAGTCTGGGAAATGGGTTTTATTTCGATATGGTAAAAATTGACCTGATGCATGGTGGGTGAATGGGCATGAGGTGATTCCTAGACTAAAGTGGTATGGCCATGGCGTCTTGATTTTTGTGATATATGGTCTACTTTGGGTGACGGGCGCCATGGAGGGGAGGCTCTACCGACCAATGAGGATGTTTATCATGTGCAAGGTGGGGTGATGATAAACATGGTCGGGTGCTTGGAACCTATGGTTAATTTCTTATGGAGAAATGATGTCAGGATATGAAGAGTTTTTTGGGACTCTATAATGCTGAGGGTAGAATGATACCTGCTTTGGAACTTTCAGTGGATGGAGCGATGGATGGTTTTCACGATACTTGGAAAAATACCCCAAGAGAAAGCATATTCTTTATTCAAATATTATTGAAAGATGTGTGCTAGAAAAGAAGATAGGAGAGGGCATACTTGTGGTTCGTGGTTATGGCCGGTGCAAATGGTGCATGGTGCCAATGTGTCAATTGAGTAGATTGTGTGGGAATCAATGCTACTTTTCTTCCTTGAAGTGGACACTCGAGAGGGATCAAACATAGAGGAGGAGGTCCTCTGCTTCCATTTCTGAGTTTTTGGATTGGGTATGTCTAGCTCTCTTGGGGAGTGTATACTTAACGCCACTCTTATCGCTCTAAGCTTCGGGAGATGATCACATTTTATTGTATGATGAAAGTGTGAGCAAATTCGACAATAGTTGTGTGTGATCTTCTCTTGGTTAGAGAGATGTCTTTGTGGAAGGGAAGAGACCATGTGAAAATGGTTTGTGAGGTGCTTCAATTATTTACACTGACTGACCCAGTGACCCATCAGGTCGCATAGTCTGCATGTTATGCTAGGTTGAACCTGGGTCATGCTTGGTTGGCGCGCCCTCCTAACCTTCCCATTATGCCAACTTGGGTATGGAGTAGACTACCTGGGGACGTTCTGCCTTTCATGTTGGTCATTAGGTTTCAGATTGATAAGGTCCTGATGTTATGTCCTTAATATATGTATCATGTCAATTAGAGGACGTAATCACGATATATAGGTACAACGCTGCTCATGGTGATTTCCCTGACACACTAGGAAAAACATCCTAGAAATGGGGTTCCCGTCCTGCTCTCATGGCGTGACCAGGTACTAGCGGCATAGCGCTTCTAAGTCAGGGAAAGTGGCGACCACATGATTGGGTGTGTTACACAATGAACATGTTGGTCTTCTCTGTAGAGGGTGGTTGGGGGTCACTAGGGGCTCCCTGATTGACCGCCTTTCAGCTAACAGGAAGAGGATGGATCTACTTGTCACATCTTCTTGATTTGTCGATATTTTCATGGATTTAGAGTCAGAGCCATCTTCTTAGGAGGTGGATTATGGTTGAACGCATACCATCTAGTGTTGCACAAAATCTAGGGATACAGTGATAATGACGTAAAGGATGATTTCCACCGCATATTTAACATGAATACTAGGTGTCTCGGTCAGTGCGATATACTGCATGGACTGAATACCATCATTGAAACATTTCCAAGGCTGGGCAGTCGGTGATGAAATGATCACATTCATCATAGATTATACAACGCTCGATAGGGGGAGGGGGAACAACTGTGAGTCTTTCAGGTGACTGTCATTCCTCTTACAAGCATAGAATGAAACGAAGTCCATCTCTAGATGATTGGGTGGAGGGATCCTCTTAATAGGATTGCTCAATGGCATGTAAGGCATCCCTATATCACGGAATATCTGGGAAACGATAGGTGTAATGCCCATAAATGCCACAAATATCGCATGCGTGATTTGTACACAGTGCCTTGCCTTGACTTTTGGTGGCAGGTTCCTTTTTACGAGAACTTGTTGCCGCGATGTCTACCACAGAGCTAAGGAGTGGTTTTAATTTGTCCAACTCAAGGCAGATGTGGGAAGGGTGGCCTACTACGTCCCATATGGTGCAAGGCAGTGATTCACGTTGTGTGGTGGGATTATCTACCTTCTTTTCTCTTTTATTGGTGTTCTTGGTGTTCTTTCGAAGGGATGTTTTCGAAAATCTCTTGAAGAGTTGGGAGCTGCTTAGGATTGAGGGGGATCAACCCTGTAGAGGTGATGTGCACGACTCCCATTGTGGTAGGTGGGACTAGGTACCAAACTGGGATTGCAAATGATAAGTTTGGTAGGACCATTGTGGCCATGACCTGCTATGACACAAAACCAGCTGGGGTGAGGAGGAAAGGAATTTGGGAGGCAGTGTAGGCTAGAGAGGTTGTCATGGCTGAGGACTTGGTTTCATTACTGCTCGCCTCTGTGTCTTGACTAGCTTCGGTGCGTGATGAGGACATCAAGCACACTGGAGCCTCTGTGACATCAGGTGATGACTCAGGTATAACAGGGGGATCTCCGAGGAATGACCCTAGGATGGATGATGGTTTGAACTGGCTGGGGCCATATTATTGGTACTGTGTAAGCATCTTGGCAGTTGTGCCTACATAGGATAGAATGAAATCGGTATTTTTTAGGGGTCGCTTTTCGTTGTATGTCAATTGGTCGACAGTAATGACGCAATCCTCATAGGGTAACATCATAGTTTGGAAGATGGAGAAGGTTATGGCTGACATGACATACATATAACTCCGACCAAGGAGTATATTGTAGTCCAGTTGAGCATCCAAGACTTTGATGTATATAAGGACCATCTTGCTGGCTAAGTAGACTGGAACATTTTGGTAGAGGCTGATGGGAGCTAAACAACGTCCATCGTATGCTCTAAGTGTGATGTCTAATGGCTTTAGCTCGGGAGGCCCTAAATTCTACCAAAATTTCTTTGACATGATGCATGTGGATGCACTCTCGTTAATGATACATCAATAAATGATAATTTTTTGAACCAACACCGGTATTTGGAAAGCGACCATCGAGGGAATCCTAGGGGTGGCTTTGTCTAAATCAAAATCCATTAGGCGCAAATCGACAGGGTTGATGGCACCTAATGCAGAAAGTAAGGCTTTCCTTTGATTTGGGCATGATTGTAATACCTCCAAAGCTAACATGCAGGCGGTGGGAGATTGAGCTAGATCATCCATAATGCTACAGTTATGGGCCGCTTTGGAATGGTTTCCCGCCCACCTAGTTGGTCCCTTAACCATTTTTGGCAAAGGTTCAATAGGCATCTTTGATATGGTCAAAGGTGTTGTTGGTGCGCTTGTATTAGCCCCTGACGAATTGGTGTCTGGTGGGGTATCATAATTTTGGTTCTGTGTCTGAAAAATAATTTCTTTGCCAGTCATGTAGATTTCATGGTTGTTCTTTCCAGAATCATCGGGAGTTTTTTGATGTTGCTGAGTGCTAACTGTCCCTTGATGGGGGAAACGCTTCTGCATGACTGATGTTTGCTGTGAGGATCCCCCTTGCCCATGGTTACCTTACAGCTTCTTCAGTTGAGGGAGGTCAGGACAGTGGTGAGTGTAATGGTCGTACTCACCACAGAGTGAACAAGAGTGGTTCTTCCAAAGATTCGCCCTCTTGTTCTTCCCTTGCGAGTTTTTTCGCTCCCAGTTTTGATTTCAGTTGGAGTTGCCTCCAGCATGAGATCACAGAGCGCGTTGTTGATTATTGTCCCCCTGTCGAGGATTTCCTTTAGGATTGTTTTTTCCTTTTTTCTTAGCCACATTAGGAGGATAATTTGGATTCTCCTGATTGTATGGTTAGCACAGTTGGGCTTGGGAAGGTTGCATAAAGTTCACCTGTGCATTATTCTACATGGGTGGGTTTTGTGCTGGGGACTAGGCATATTGTGGTCCTTGTCCGTGGTTTATGAATGGCTCTTGGGGGGTTGCTCTTTCACCAGCTTGTCTAGCTACTTATTGGGTCCCCTGAGCCGGAGGATATGGTCCTCCCTGCTGATGGTGGTATGACAACGCCCTATTGGTAAAATTTTGCAGAGGTTAGAGATGAAATTGGTAGCCGAGTTGCGGGATGTTCTGGTTAGAATCATATGCATAATCGAGGTACTGAAAACTATTGCTTAAGTGATTTTGGTTCAATGACCCGATCAAACCATCTGCGGAGTTTGGCACATCTGGAAATTCTTTGTAAGTTTGCAGGCATGGAGCATTGGGTAGGATATTGTAAATATATCCTGATTGTGTATAGATCAGCTCGAGCTGTTGGGCCTTGCTGATGGAGTCCTCTCTGGATATGGGCTTTTGCATTTCTACATCCTTTGAAATCTCTGTTGTGAGAGCTTTTAGGAACAGGTCTAACAAAACTCGATCGTCGAGTTTGGCTTTTCACAAACTACGATGTTGCCGCCATTCGTGGAGATGGTCCGAGATATGGATGGTGGGTGTCTGCCTAAAGTGGGTCAGTAATTCCATTCAAGAATCATGGTGGATGGGTAACTGAAAATAACGCAGTATCGAGGGCGCTAAAGGTTCCATGTGTAGCGGATGGTTTCTCCACATACCATTTCGCGGCTATTCCAGTTAGGGTGTTGTTGAAGCCCCGAAAATCAGGTCTACAACAAGGGGGATACCCACCCGGTCCGGACCTTGGTTGGCAGCTCCTTTTCCATTTGGTATAGTGGGTCTGACTGGGAATAATGGGACCAGTTTCCCAATATGTGTACGTGTGTGTTGAGAATTGATATTTCCTTTCTAAAAGTTCCTAAGTGAAATGCTTTTATTCTAATTCTAATCTATAACATGCAATTGTATTCTAATTAAACAAAAATATCTAATTCTAAACTAACCCGGGATGTAATCTCTTCCTTATGCGATCTAAAATGATTTCAAATAACAATTGGTAATAAAGATCATTCAATTTTTATAAGAAAAGAATTCAATAAAGATAAACCACTTCATATAAAAAGTTAGACGAAACAGTTGTGAAAAACATATCGCATAATAAGCTATTCATATATTAAGCATAAACAAATATCTATCACCGTACAAAAGTGCCAAATGATAACTCAAGCATTCAGGCATTAATATATAAACAACTGAACATAAATATCACTTTAACACAGAGGCAGAAATAGTTAAGAGATAAAAGTACCATTTATAATTGGTTCTACTCATGAGCTTCAAGCAATAATGACTTATCTCTTCTTAATCCAACATCCACTAAGAGTACAAAATTGCAACATCAGTAGTAGATATTAAACGTAGATATCAATAAATCCTGTTCCATTCATTCATCAAAACCTCCTCGGAGGGTGCAAAAGTGCATGTTCTGAGGACAAGTTTTTGACAAATTTCGGGACCCTTCTCTAAATGCATGAGAAGGGTTTAAATACTACTAACTAAATCTAAAAATAATTTATTATAAAAATGTAGGATACGGTTTAAATGACCGTCCTCTTTTTAGGAAAAAAATAAAGCAAAACTAATACTAAATCTAAAATTAAAACTTAACAACTAACTACTTGTGAATCCGTTCTTTGAAATTGCAAGTATTCAGTATTGATTTGAGAAGAGTAGGCTGGCCGACTTCAGACTTTAATTGTCCTGTGAAAACAGAATTGGCAAGAGCTGGCGCCATCTTCTTGGAAGAATTGATGATACATTTGAGAGTCATGCATTGGCTGTGTGGTTTTACCAAACATGCCCAGTAAGAATCCCAATTTAACTTTGTTAATCTTTTAATAGATTCTGCCTTTTCTTGAGCCTTCTGTCTCCAGTCTATCTGCAGTTGTTTTGCTTTTGGTAGGTACCCTGGAGTAGTTTATGAGATCAGATTTTCCTTGTGCAAATTTTCATTTATACAATCAATAATATTGCTTGCTGCTATGGCTGCTTCTTCTGCCGCTTGCTCTGCTTTCCTGATTTGTGCATGCCAATTATTAAAGAGCATTTCTTTATGATTATCATTGATCATAGGTGCACATGCTCTTTTCCCCTCCTCTATTTCTTGCCAGGCCAAATATTCAGTAACTCTTTTATCAGTTAAATCATAATCATGTCGTAAGTCTACGACATGATCAGTGATTTTATCACTTTCTTCACAATAAGAGTTCCACTGTGATATTCTTTGGCATAGTATTTCCTATTACTGCAGTAGTTTATCATTTAAGGAAATAGACTCTGTGATAAATTCTGTAAGCTTGGGATCATCCTTGTGCATCTCTTGCATAACTTGTAGCTGTTTTTCTTTTTCAGCCAAACTGTTCTGATACCCTATCTGCATTTGTTGGAAGTCCTGCTGTAATTTTTCAAGTTGTTTTTGTGCTTCATTATTAACGTTGGCTTGTTGCAGCTGTTGTTGCAAGACCTGTACTTGATCTTCTTTCTCATTCAGTAATTTCCATACCTCAGATGCTTTATCAATAGCTGCAGAGGAATATGCTCCTGTGATCTGAGATAATTTGGTGAGATTTTCAGTTGGATCAGTAGAAGGATCTTGCCATAAGACATCTAATTGTTCTGTATCATGAGAGAGCACATTTTCCAATTTCCTTTTCTTCCTTTGTCTTCTTACCACTGCCTTGTGTTGTGGAATATAAAATACATAAAGAGGAGGAATTTCCTCTATTTTGAGCATGAGTTCAGAGGATGGGGTAATGGGAATATGTTCCATTTCTGAGACATTGGTAGTTACTCCTATGACTATATTTTTTGTTGTCTATACATTACTCACAGGTGTCTGTGTGTTCTGTCCTTCAATATTAATCAAATCATTGAATGTCTCCCATTCCTTATCTAATTCAGTTATGACTAATGGTTTCTGTACAATGAGAGGGGGAAGATTTAACTGTGGAGAGGTTGAAACCTGTTGTTGTGAAAGCTCCTTTGACTGGGAAGTATCCCTTACTGACCCTTCACTTTTATCATGGTCATTATTAGACCTCTTAAAGTGTTCAGAGGTTTCTCTTCTGGACTTTGACTTAGACCTGTCTGTACCTGAACTTCCACTGAGACTGATACTGGGAGTTGGTTCCCTTACGGGTTCCAAGCGTAATTTATCCAAAGGGATAGTAGTTAACCTCCTTTCCCTGTATATATTGAATTATTGACATTTTTCTGGAGGAAACCGTATTTGGGCCGAATGTAGAATCTCTTTAAGTGTGCCTTTTTCTTGGAACATGTCATCAAAAATATCATCTTCTTTAGAAAACACTCTTATCTTGACTGCAGTAGTGAAATTTCTAGCAATATCATAGGGGTCAAATGATATTCTTGGAAACTTGAAAAAATGTGAACATGTAATATTGTTTACTTCTTTGAATGCATGGCCAACATCAAATAGTGAAAAGGCCCCACAGGCCATAGGAAATTGTGGCCAGATAGCCTTCTTTTTGTCCTTCAAATCTTTAGTCAAATCTCCTTCTCTGTAGGTTTTATAAGCAATTTCTCGGGCCATGAGTTTATCAGGAACATACAAAGGTAAAACATGAGGGGAGGAAAAACTTCCAAATACCCTAACATATGTAAACAATTCTTCTCCAAACCATCTCGCAATAGGAAGTATGTCTACCTCTGCTTCAGGAGAAAACCTTGGAGCGTCTTTATCATATAACATTTTGTACAGGGGAAACATGATTCCATGGAAAATCTTGTAAAAATAGGGAATGAACTTTGAATCCCACAATTCTTTGTGATAAACATGAATGGGTAGGGGATCTTGAGTTTTCCATTTCCACCCCATTAAAGGAAACTTAGAAACATAACAGATTGAATCCATCACATAAGTAGATAAGTAAAAAGGGGGATAAATTCTCTGAGAAACAGTTCTTTTAGACTGATAATTCAAAATAGCCATGGCTAAGTTGTCAGATAATATCTTAGCCCAATCCACAATAGTAGCATTAACAGCAGCATTCAATAACGGTAGCCATTCAGATGAAAACTTATTAATGTCTGGCTTTCAAAAAAGCCTACAGAGCATAGCAGCAGCAAAGAAATATGGAGAAGTGAGAGAACCAGTACTATACATACCGTGTTTATCCTTCTTTAGTGGTTCGTCTCTCCTTGACCAATCCTTGGTGCATTCTTCCAGGTTTTCATTTTCTTTGGAAAAATTCTCCATGAACTGTTTGTTTTAAGTCGCCTGTGGCTCCAAAAAATGATACATGAGTTTCAAATCTTATGGAGTAAATGAGCCAATGAGATCTTGACCCTGAGTCTTAAACTGTCTATTCGTAATATCAGTACTGTCGAGTACCCATTTAACCATGTCTGTGTATGGAAGAATTCTAGGTTTCGCTGCTATCCAGTGCAAGAATGAACAAGCTAGCTCTGTAATGGACGCATCAGAAGACCCATGTGAGCCTGCAGTAGCTGTAACCTCCATTACTCTGGGGTTCTCTTCCTCAAGTAGATTATACATGCCCTCCCAAGTAGTAATACCAGCGTCTTTGTTACAGGCGGTGTCTGTATACAAGGGCGTCATTTATTTATCTTCAGAACTCAGAGCCTTGTCTTTCTTTCCCATAATACCTTGAATACTGCTTTGTATAGTTCTCTGTTCTTTGCTCCTGTAGTTTACAAATTAAGTGAGAATAATGATAGGAAAAAGGTGACGGGAAAGTTTTAAACGTTGAAGACGTATAAAATATACCACCTTACGTGAAATAGCTCTTTGATCAGAATGAAACCATATTTCATTAATGATTGACAAACCATTCATTGATTAACATTAAAGCGCATAACCACGTCTCGATTTATGGAAAGATTTTTTGTAAAAAGAGCCTTAAAGATCTGCGATAAGGCGATCTGCGATTTGCTTCACAAAATCGCAAAATCACAAATCGCAATATCGCAAATTGTTGTCTTGTAAAATTGCAATATCATAATACCGCAATATCGCAATATCGCAAAATCGCTGGATCGCAACAAATGACAAATCTTCGTTAATGTGTCTTTTCTGTGATTTGCGATATATGCCATCACATATCGACGGTTTGAGGTTTTTCAACGTAACATAAGACATTTGAGGCATGCGATGCGATGAATGTTCTTTTAGTGCGTAGTTTCGCATCGCAATCTTGCAATCTTAGAATTCCGCTTGTAAGGAGGTATTCATTACCTATTTGCGATGCGATATTTCTTTAAAGAATGATTTTATTCTATCCTATCATAAAACTTAAGTTTTTTAAAATTTTAAAAGAATATTCATAAGTTTATGATAGTAAGTTTTATTGAAAAAGGAAATATAAGCACTAATCGATTTTCTAAATTTTTTACTAAGGGTCCCCACTTATTTAGTATTAGTGATGATACTAACTAAGAAAGGGGGTTGTTGCTGGCCACAACAGGTGCATTGAAATAGTCTCAATCGAATAACATCGTCCTTGATGTTGTTCAACGAACACCACAGTTGGAAAGTCATAACATGGTTTCTGGGGTCTTCCGCTTGCTTTCCTTCGAATTTTGGAATGTTAAAAGGGAGTTTCATGGGCATGGGTGGCCAAGAAGGGTTGTGTGCAATGGGTTCGTTTGTCAACTTGGTTAAATTTGGTAAGTTTAACGAAGCTAAGAAAGATTGCGAGTTGTTAGCCCTTGCAACCTGTGAGAACACAGTGTTTTGATCAGGTATAGGGTTTTTCTGCAACGTACCCTACTGTGAGTTCACTTGGCTTCCCGAAAGGGTAGCACTCCTCTGTCCCCTAGGGGTTGTGGGAGGAGTGGTATGTGGTGAGCCTGTGGGGGTGTTCACCGGTGTGGCGTTGGGTGACCGACGAGGGTTCCCAGCTAATGATGCCCCAATAAAGGATGAACCAATAAGCGTGGCAGTGTTCCTTCATTGACGCCTAAATGGAAAAAGACTCGGAACCCCTCTTGGTAATGGGAGGAGGTCCAAAAGATGTCTAGATAGACAAGGTCCCGTTGGGTCCCTTCTGGCGTCGACTAAGTATGTTTTTGGAAATATTTGAGAGTATAGAGATTATAATCATAGAAAAAATCCAATCACTTACATAAAACATATCGAAAATGAAAGATAAATTTTCCCTTTAGATTAATCCTATGTGACTCGTCAATAGAAAAATATGGTTTTTTTGTTGTTTTTGCATATGATACTCAAATCCTAGAAGACCTAATCGTCCTCACGCGCTCAAATGTAACTAGGCCTTCAGAAGATATCTTGAAATTTCTTGCACAACATCCTAAAAGAACTGTTGATGCCCCCAGTCAACCGAAGAAAATCGACCAAGGTAAGGGTAGAGGATCTAGTGTTGCCTGCACTGTCACCTATAGGGAAGGATGCCCTAGTTTTGGTCACTAAGTACCTTCATCCCACGTGAGCGTTCGAGTCTTGAGCTTCTTGGTAATTCAACTACCAGTACTGAGTATTAGACGGGTCAGGTAGCCCCGAATAATACTGCATGCACTAGGCCTAAGCTTAACCCCCTTTGAATTGGGTCTATGTGGCGCTTGAGTTTTCTTTGCTGTGGGTGGATAGATGGATTTAAAAGTTCCCTAAAAAGTCAAATTATATGTTTCAAGGCGTAAACTAACCAAGGCAGCTTATTGGAGGCCTACCCCCTTGGTCCTATCTTAAACTATAAATTCTCTTGTAGCCCCTATGGGGAGAGTTTAATGAGTTTAGTTAAGTTAGTTTTAGGTGGCTTTGATTCACTTAGGGTGTGAATGTGTGTGAGAAAGAGGTGAACAATCGCATAGTTTTAACATGTGGATATGCAGTGATCCTTTTCAAAATCCCCTATTAAACTACGTTTGGTTGTTCCTTGCTCAAAAGAAAAACATGTGCAAATATGGGCCACTTACAATGTTTCCTAGTTAATCTAAATGATCAACTATAGGGAGATGGTAAATTATCAGTAAAGAGTGTTCATATGCTTGCCTAGGATCACCCAAGGGTGCAAAGGAAACAAAGATTTCTTGCACTCTTAGGATAATTAGATCCTGGTCCCGAATCCAAGTGCCAAAAATTGAATTAAAATTAATGACTTTAAACTAGGAAAATGAAAAATATTTAGCTAAGGATATGTGGACTAGGGCCACTTACTTTGGCTAATTACCTATGTTTTTTTTTGGTGTCTAAATTCGCAAAACATAAATTATTTCAGAATGCAAGTTAGTTTCCCCCTACTTAAACTATGTGTTCACTTGGCGAAAATAAACTTGAAATTTTTAAAACTAACACCTAAACTACTATAACGTAGCCAAGAGTGAGTTTTAAAAATTCATGGGACACCTTAAACAGTGCTGGAATATTTCTTATGGGCTTCCAGTCACTTTCCAAATAGGAAATGAAGGGAAATAGAAAAAAATTTCTTCCTCTGGTTTCTGCGCACAAAAGGCTCACACAGGTGTGAAGTCTGCATGTAGGTCACTGCTGAAAGCATGCGGTTGGTCGCGTCTGTCTGTGAAAATGTCGTGCGATTTTCTTGCAAATTTTTTTTTGGAACTTCTGAGCTTCGACCTCTCACTAAGCATGAGCATGCAGAGAAGAAGAGAAAAGGGGAAATTCAAGCCAAACTCCAGAGCAAAGAAAGAGGTCTTTGCAAAAGGCGCAACCACATAAACTAGGAAGTAAAATCAGTGGAGTCGCCAATCCTGTGTAGGTGGATTTGGTGCACAAATGTACCAAACCACACCTGCTTAAGAGGAGTGGTTGTTTCATCTTAAGTTCCTGGTCACAGGTAGATAATCAAGGGGGTCAGCAAGTTAGTGAACATTCCAAAACATAAAACATAATAAATAAGAAAATAATATGCATATATAGAGAGAAAATAAAAACTAAACTAAAACACATAACACAAAAGCTCTAAATAGAGTCAAACAACTTCAATAATTCAAATGGTGGTGCTTGCATCCCCTCTTATTGAGTGCTAGTAGGAATAAAGGATGAAACGTTTACTCACTTTCCAAGGGGCCCTTAGAGCTATGAAGTTCTAAGACCTGATGCAAGGATGTATTTACCTCCGAGCTACCTTGGCGCAAAGTATCTCTCTCTACTTCGAAGGATTGGAGTTGTTGGGTGGCCAACAAATGAATACCCTCTATCTCTACTCTGGATCACACACTACTGGATTTCTTGGGGCAATTTTGGCCAGCATAACAATGTCTTCTCCCTTTGTTCATCTCTTGGTGGCCTTTTATAGAAGAATTCAAACTCTCCTTCCCTCTCTTGGTACATTTTATGGATATTGACCCAAGATAGGAGGATGATTCCATTGTGTGCCACATTATTCCATTGTGTGATCCCTTGAGGTCCTAAGGAGGTTTGGGCAGTTGTCCTTAGGCGGCCTCAAGTGTGAGATAAATTTCCTGGAGTGTGCCTTGTGGTCTTGGAAATTGACTTCTGCCACTCTCAAGTCCGCACTACTTTTTGAGGGAAGTGCAAAGGCACACCTATTGAAGAAATATGCGCGCAAAGGCACATTTTGCTGGTTTCTTCAGTGCACAATTTAAATTTTATTTTGGACCTTAGAGATTTTTTAAATTCTTCAAATTCTCTAATGTGCCTCAGCCCTGTAAATCCTTCTGCCTGACATTTAATAATGTCATCTTTGATTCTCTGATTTTCTAGTGATAACAATGTGTATCGGCAGACTGCTAAAAACCGTTGTACTTTTGCCTTTTCATCGCGCAAATAATGTACATATCTTAATAATGAAGTAAATTTTGTAATAAATTCATCCATGGACATTTTCCCCAATTTTAGATCATGAAATTCTTGAGATTTTTCATCGTAGAATCATTCAGTCAGATACTTATCTTTGAAATATTGCTTAAACTCATCCCAAGTTACGTTCTAAGCTTCAACTCCATGCATGTTCTTAACTTCTTCCCACCTCAATGTAGCTTTCTCCCGTAGTTGGTAAATGGCTAAATGAGCTTTAAGTTTGTTGTTATATTCATACACCTAAAAGTACTTGTTCATGTTTATTATCTAGGCTTCCGGCATTTCTTCAGCCTCTCCATCAAAGGTAAGAGGCTTGATCTTCTAGAATTCACCTTGTAATTCCACTTTTTCTTTCTTCAGCTCTTGTTGTTCTGAAATATTCCCATATTCAACCTCATTATAGGTTCGACTTTTATTACTTCGTTGCGTTCGACTACCTTCGTGATTGTCATGCATTGGTTGTCATTGTTCTCCTTCTTCATGAGTATCCCTCTTAGGGCTGGGTTGTGTAGTGGGAGGATTTTGTCTATCCAAAAGGCTTTTTGATATCATTTCATGCTCCCTCATTAACCTTTCATTATCACTGCGAACCTTGAGCATCTCTGTCTGAAGTTGTTGCACGATATCAAGCAATCTATTTGTCTATCGTTGCTGCTCTTCCAACATTCTGCTTGTTTACTGGTGCTAGTCTACGCTTAACTGCACCCAAATTTTGGGGTTGACTTCAGGATTAGTCATAGGATGGGTTTCCCCCGTGTTTCTGGGTGTCCAATTACTAGTTCCTCTCCTCATGGTAGCTTAATGCTAAAATTTTCCTGTACTGTACACAATTTTCAATATTAAACTTAATGAAAAAAACCCATGTTATTGTGTTGTCCATCTGGCCCCAGTGTGTAACCACGTTCTGATACCACTTGTAATATTGACCCAACGTTTAAATCCATTCACATAATAATTTGTTTTTTACTTACTACCATTGTCATTATTCTTCTAAGCATAAACACATTAGCCACATAATCATTTACTACACAATTGTGAACTACTCATATCCTTCCACCTACTATGACAAACTTGTATCTAAAACATGCATATAATAATTTATATAAATCTACAAATTTTAATTAATCATCCTAAACAATGATTAAGAGGACTGACTAATGTATAAAACCTTCACACTTTGGTGTTCACTTATATACATATATAAGCCTTACAAGGGTTTAATTATTTCTTGGAATAATACACGCTTTTGAACTCGGGCCATCCCATTGGGATTCCCACAACATAATTATTAAGGTTTTTTCCGTATGTTATCACCATGCCGATTATATAACTATTTATATGTTTTAATAAAGTTCTTGTCAGACCTTAGATCTCATCGCATCTGATATCAAAACAAGGTTTGATTGCCGGTACTAAAGGTTATGAGGAGTGTTAATTACTTTGATTATTTGCATGTCTCGTTCTATGTGATGCCTCCACCTGTCCGCATCCTTAGCTATCCCTCGTCCTGTGCTCTATCCTGGCGATTTAATCTTGATCGTCGAAATCCTATCCATAGAGATGGACGATGTATACACAGGGAGGGATGGTTAGGGTAACTAACCATCCCATCCTCCTGCCGGAATTTGTCATTTTCTCCGCCAACGAGTTCAGGGTTTTGGCTTTACAACTTGGTTTCTTCCGATCTTAACTTTCGATGGTTTATTCTGCAACACAATGCTGCCTGCCAGTGTATCCATTCCACATTTGCTTTACCAGACCATAGAGGTACATTTTTAACATGAACCCTATGGTTATTGCTTAGTCGTTTCTGCACTTTAGCCTCTGATTTGTTGTACCTTATGTGACAGTTTGGGTATGGGAGGTAGGTAATGCTCTACTCCACTTCTTGATTTTCTCGGTTTTCTAGGGTTTAACTTCGTCTCGGGGAGGTGTAACATGTATGCCTTTCAGGCCGAAAGGTTGCACCGGCCATTTCGGCTTCCTCAACGTCTTAGGTAATAGTTAACAGTCAATAGTTTTGGTTTGAGTTTTTCATTTAACTTGATTAATGATTATTCCAATGACCATAACCCCTATTGCTGTTGTGGTGAATGCAGGTCTGCATGCTAGTCAATGTCGGCGGCAGGACAAGCTTGAGAGCCTTCTAGCTCCCTTATGGTAAGCAATTTAATCTCTCACTGTTGTTAATGAAAATGATAGCTGGTTTATCCTTGTATTTACAATCACGACCACCCCTCTATCTCCTGCAGGGATTTAGGGTTTTGCCATTGTGAAAGCATTTTGATCTAGCTGTGAATTTTTGGTACTAGATTACCGGTTATTGTTTTTGAAAAGAAATTTACTAAGGCATGACCCTCTTTGTAATTCTATCTGGCTGTTACGTTTTTCTAGATACTCTGTAGCTATTAAGACATAGGAATAGACTTCGATGTACAATTTAATTACATATGTATATTATTTAAACATTTAGTCCATGATCCGGACTTTCAGTCATTGTCGCGACTTTTGGTTTTTTGTTTTGGTTCTTCATGTATGTAATGTAATTTTCGTTTTTTCATAGTTGTTTATGTTACGAATTCTAGTTCAGCGAACAAGAACGATGTAATGAGTAAATTGTTTATATAATTGAGTTTTTCCTATTCTATTCATGGCCAGACTCTATAGTTACATTCTTTATGGTGGCTATCGGATTTTTTATCCATTGCATGCTAATGAAAATCTAAATATCATTTCTTTTCTTCTGCAAACTCTTGCTTATTTGTAATTTCTCCCACCAGTTTTCTTCTAGAATTTATAATTGCATATACAGTTATTCCGGGTCACTGGCTGAAGGGACTTGAACTCAAACCCAATTCTCGGGTTCGGGTACTAAACTCGTAGGCCTAGACCCTTGGTTTACCACAATGTAGTAACCCTACTGTCTGTATTTTTTTGATTGTACTGTTTTGCTAGATTCTCTCTATTATAATATCTATTCTTATGGTTATGGAATTAATTTATCTATCCATGCTAATGCATATAATAGAACTGTAATGTTTAGAAAAATTATGTATTTATATGAATTTGAGTTAGAGGATTTATTAAATATTCTAGTATCATTGTGATTTCCTCATTTACTACTTACAGAGATCTCCTCATGTAATCTTTATAACAGAGAATAATTTATGGTTATGTCTTACTATAACCCTACCCAAAACAATTAGGTACAGTGAATACTTATTAATTGCAACTTTATAGTAAACCCCACCGGTAACAGTTATAACAATATAGTAAGGCTTTTCCTACTATTATTATTGTTTAAAAATTGGAAATCCAAGATACTTAAATCCCTATTTCAAGATATTCTTCCAGTAACTGATGGTCCTCCCAACCTTGAGTGAGGCAATAACATCCTTTGCTCCCCCTTTGCTCTTCACTAGGGCCTAGGTAATCCTTTGAGACAGGAAGTGAGACCTCGAGATAAAATCCAGTCTTTACTTCACTTGGTATTCTTGAGCTCCACTGATTTCCTCACCAGCTCTAGACAACCCATAGCTGTTGCTAAACCCCAACATCCTTTCTGCACATAACCCCTTACCACCTTAGGATTTTCCTCTAAATCATTTTGGGAAAGTAACTGTCACAACTGCCTCAACCCTTTTACCCTGGGTTCTTGGAATTATTTACCAATCAGTTACTTTCTCCTTTTTTACTCAAGGCAATTATTAAATTAACTCTTTTTAAAAAGACAAAATACTATATATTAAATTATCGTTAACGAATACTTATTCGTTATTCATTCAAAATGTGCCAACAAGGTGTTACAATAAATTATATTCCAACATAAACATTTATCTATATAATTCAAAATTATATATATATATATATATATATATATATATATATATATATATATATTAAAATAGTTGAAAATGTTACTACCTAATTATAATTAAATATTATCATATTTTTTCTAATATCATCTCTATTACTTTTTCATAAATGAAAATATAACTCTCCTATTATATAATATTATAGTATTATGTTTTCCTAAGAAGAAAAATTTAAATATTAGATTATGATGTTAAGATATACAGGAAGTTGTCATACTGATCCAAAAAGAAAAGCCCAGAATATCACTGACCAAATCTAATCCCATTAAATTATAATATTATGTTATATTATAAGTCATATTTTAAAATGAACATTGAAATTACTTAATTCTCGATAATTAAGTAATAAGGAATTACATATCTCATTCGTAGTAAAAATGATAAAACTAACTCTTGATCAAATAGCTCTCCAGGTGAGAACCTGGAGAGTGTATACACACAAACATACACTCTGATTATTGAATCAGATGAGCCTAAATTATATAGACTTTCGCACTAACGGGATGGTTTCAACCACTCCCTGGATATCAGGATATGAGATCTATGATTAGAATCTCAATCCTATCTTTATGATAACAACAACCTAACTATGGATTTCTCCATTAATTCCAACAAAAAATTATTTGTTTTTCCATTTACTTTAACTCTATATAAAGTGGATATAAAATTAATGTGGAAATTGAAGTATTTTATTAATGGTAGACATTAACATTTTTTTGTTATTTCTATTTTTCTTTTTAATTTATTGTTCTAAGTATTATTTTATTATTTTATTATTTATACATGTAATGTTACGTGACAACATCTCTCCTTGAGCTATATTTCTTTATTTTTCTTAAATTATATATTTATTTATCTATCTATATATAATTTCAATATTATGTATATCACATAAATAATTATATTATAAAAATTATAAAGCATGTCCATACATACATGTATATATATATTTGCTTGGAGTGTGTCCTAAAATTGTTTCTCCTTTGCAAATAAATTGTTTGACTAAGAAGTAAGGAAATAGGTTAACAATCCAAGACCTAGAGGCATATGTCAAGAGTGAAAAAGCTGCTGACATTCATGATAGCACTAGTGATAATTGGCACCACTACTAATTTATGTTGGGTTATATATATATATAAACTCTAAATTTGTCAAGGGCCTTAGAGAATCAAATTTATGAAAGTATAAACTTTTTAAAACTTTTGTATTAAAAAAATATTTACATCTTGAAAAATTTAACCTTTCTCAAAATTAAAATATATTTATGCTATTTTTTATTAAATTTAAATTTACTCACAATTTTGTGTGAAAGTACATAGGAGACCTCCATTATCTTTATATAGTTATGAAGATAACTATATGAAATGGACCTATACGAAAACACTTCCAAAAAAAGAAAAAAGAAAAATCTTAAATTATCATAGTACTAAAAGAGTAGATCTCATAATAATTCACTAAATAGAAAGAACATAAACCTGCTCCATTCTAGAAGTACCAAATACTGAAATACCAAAATTCTAAAGATAAGACTTGTGAAACAAGGATATCATGTCTTGACAGGAACACCAAAAAAAAAAGAAAAAAAAAGTGAACTTTTACCAAAAATAAAACATAAAACTGTCAACTTTTCCCAAAAATACTTCTCCGAAAAAAAAATTATCCAGAGAAACTAGGTTCCTATACAATCAGATTACGACCTTTCTAACACATAGATGCTTCACGGTGCTTGAAAAAAAGCAAACCCTGATCTTATCTGTGTCTGCTGGGGTCCAAGTCCTTTTTTTCTCCTATCTGGTTATTGCAGATCCGCAGATTGGTGTCAAGTTTCAACTCGAAATTTTGTGTGGCTGCAAGATGTCCACCTAGTTATTCCTACACACCAACCTCAACGTAGTTATTTCTCCACACCAATCTCAGCGTCCTGTGCGAGGAGAAATTTTAGAGACCAATCAGACTGATGACAAATTTCCACTGTTGTTCGTGTTTTCCGGTGTTCACTCTGTCATGGCTCCGATGTCCAGCGCAATCTAAAATTGCACGTCGATGCCTCCAATTCGATCAACTATCAGGCCCGAGGTGATCGTCTTTGAATTGCAAGCGAGCGAGGACACGTGGATACGCGTACTCGTATTCGTGGGAACAACGCCTGCATTTGTTGCTTATAAGGTAACGACTTCAGCTGTAATCTCTGTCCGAGAAATCAATTGCTTGCGATGAAATGTCTTCACCGATTTGTTGGTCCGATAATGCTTTGGAGTGTAAAGCCTCTTTTATTGTCAGCTTGTTTTGTAGCAGTTTTTGTTTATGTGATTGGTGAAAATAGATTTTGCAACTGAATCTTTTCAAGATGCATAAAAGATTGCAGGAGCTTCCAAATAAGATAATATATATGCAAAAATTTCTATACTATCTCCAAAAATAATAACAAAACAAAACCATGAATTTGATCGTGATAGCAGTATATACACATTATTCTTCTATTCACCATCAAATTTCTTATCAAAAGCTAACTTTTTCCAAATCTAAATTCATTCCAATTATATATATAATATGGGTTTTGGAGATTTAAGTATAGATTGAAATTGAGGTGTATCAGATTTCAAGAATACTTAGGAATCTGAGGGTAAAGAGAAGGGTTAATGCTCAAACAATTAACTTCTCTCCTTATTATCCTATTCTGAAATATTTTCAAAATTTCTGAAATAAAATTGAAAACATGTAGGATTCATTTAAAATAAAAAAAATTAGAAAACTTGAAAAAAAGAGTGACAAATTCGCTCTAAGACACCGTTGCATTGTACGTTGGCCGAAAAACAAGCGCGTAATGACCATTATTGCTATAAATATGCTGCATTCGTAGTTATCGGAGGTGCATCGTTTGCCGTTTGAGTGGAACAAGAAGAAGAAGAGAAGGGACAGGCATTCATGTTAATAGGAATATGACAATAATGAATATTGAAAGCGAGAATTTGCAATGTCCTTTCAAGTTTGCACGCAGTGATTCTGCCCTTTCCTGTGCAAGGCCGTCACGTTAACGCTCTCATGAATTTGGCGCAGCTGCTCGCCATGAGAAGATTTTGCTGAAATATTAAAGTCACCTGCCATGCCTTTGGGCAGGAAGAAAACGAGTACACAGAGGCAGTAGAATTTTGAGTGCACAACACTCTGCATTGAAGAAGAATGGAGAAGAATTTACTCCTGATGGGCCACAGCCACGGATTGCAGAAGAATTAACTCAGTGATGGGCAGAGCTGGTTTTTTCTACGGAAGAACAGAGATTAGCTTTACGGAGGGGCAGATTGAGTTAAGACAGTCATTTCGGGCTTTAAAGCCCTCAACAACCAAAGTTATTTTTTGAAGCAGTGTCTTGTTGATGAAGAGGATGAGATGCGATGCGATCTAATCGCAATCGCAAATCATGGTTCATATAAGTTTTATAACTCAAATGTCTTGCAGATGTGAAGTCGCGATGCGATGCGATTCAATCGCAAATCGAAATCGCAATATAAATGATCCGAAGATCTAAGTGTCTTGTTAATATGGAGAGTTCCGCAAGCGGAACGTTTTAATACATTGAAACCATATAATAAATTGCCCTCCCATATAGCAGAGGCCCGTGGGTCCACTTGACCACGTGGCGACACCTGAATGGAATCGCAAGGCTCAATCACAAGGCTCAATCGGAGCGGATATGTTATGACCTCCGATTGAAGGCCGGACCCGATTGAATTATACACCATATTTTATGCGCCAATCGCATCCGATAATCCAATCGCAATCGGAGTTTTGTTGTTTGGTCCTGCGATTGGAATGGCGGACCCGATGATATTATATGCCACAGTTGAATGGGAAATCGCATCCAGTTGTCCAATCGCAATCGGAAACTCTTAAGTGTTGGGCCCGATTGCACCGTTGAAAGTGGCGGACCCGATCCAGGAATAGGCCGGAGTTAATAAGTCGAATCGCATCCGTTTTTGATCGGCAATCGGAACATTTTTGAATGAGGTCGAATCGCACTTGTTTAAAGTTCAGACCCGATTGCTATATGAGGCATGTTTTATATGACCATCGCATCCGGTTGGTCAATCGCAATCGGAACCTTTGTTTGGTGCGATTGTTTGTTTAAATCGCGGACCCGATTGTGTTATACATTGAATTTAAATGTTTTGACCGTGCGTTCAAAGCAGGGCCCGCATGTATTTAATTTTAAATAGACTTTGTTTAAAGTCTTATATAGATATATGTAAAGTTTTTTTTATATGCGGCATATAAAAGCCAAAAGGCCTGCAAGCCTGAGCAATCGTAATTTGCATTCGCACAACAACGCGGAGTGAAAATACACAGCAGTGTGTTGTTGTTTTTTTTTTTTTTGAGACAGAGTACTGTTTTGAGAGAACAGAGAGTTCTGTGCACTGCGTCTCAAGCAGTCACCACTTTTTTTATCCCTCTGTTAAGAGGAAGACTTGTATAAGTTTTTTTTTAAAAGAAATAGAAGTTGCTTTAAAAGTCTGGGAAACTCTGTCTCCTGTCAATTTTTTTTACTTCTCTGTGTTTAGGAGGAGAGCCTATTCTCTTCACTTGGAATTCTCAAAATTCCAACATGGTATCAGAGCCAGTTTAGGCTCTTTGAAGATTTCAAAGAAGTTGAAGAAGAAGACCAGTTGCAGCGTGTTCTCCAGCAGCGTGAAAAGCTCAACAGAGGTCAAAGTTCAGGTATTTCTCAAAGATAATAGTGCTGATCTGTATTTTAAAAAAAGAAGTTTGTTCTTTCAGTAAAGGAAAGACAGTTTGTTTAAAGTCTGAGTTCAGTTTAAGAAGCAATGGCTAGACCAAGCACTGGTATGAGTCTTGGAAGTGTTCAGCTTCCACAGTTTAATGGAAAGAACTATGATTATTGGGCCATTACCATGAGAGCCCTATTTGTCTCACAAGACTTGTGGGAACTAGTAGAAGATGGTTTCACAGAACCAGCTGATGAGCAGGCTTTTAATGCCTTAACTCAAGTAGAGAAAGATGTATTGAAGAATAATAGGAAGAAGGATGCCAAAGCTCTCTTCTGTTTGTATCACGCTGTAAATGAGAGTGTGTTTCCAAGGATAGCAGCAGCTAAGAAATCCAAGGAGGCATGGGAAACTCTGAAAGTAGCCTATCAAGGTATGGAGAAAGTTAAAACAACAAAACTTCAATTGCTGAGAAGATATTTTCAAACTCTTTGCATGAAAGAGTCAGACAGTGTTGACACATTTTTCACACATGTGATTGGGATTGTCAATCAGATAAGATCCCATGGAGAAACTCTTGAAGATAGAAGGATTGTGGAAAAACTTTTGAGATGCTTACCCTCAAATTTTGATGTTATTGTAACCACCATAGAAGAGACCAAAGATATCTCACAGTTCACAGTGGATGAACTTCATGCCTCACTGATAACTCATGAACAAAGATTGAGCAGAGATGAACACTCATCTCTTGAGCACGCCTTCAAGACCCAGATGCCTTCAGGAAGAGGAAGAGGTCAAAGAAAAGGAAGAGGAAGAGGCAGAAGTCAGAATAGAGGTGGAAGGAACAACTCTTCACATTCACATGGAAGGAGTAACAGTCAAAGCCAGAGCCATGGCCAATGCAACATCCAGTAAGGTGGACATCAACACCAATGTGCTCAAGGACAAAGGTATGACAAAACCAATGTCCAGTGTCATTATTGCAAGAAATATGGGCACTATGCCAATGAGTGTAGAAAGAAGAAAAATGACATGAAAAATAGGCAGAATGCTAATGTAGCAAAAGAGGAAAAGAACCCAAGTAATGTGCTGTTAGCTTGTAATGTAGCACAAGATAAAGAAGATGATGTTTGGTTCTTAGATTCTGGATGTAGTAATCACATGACTGGTAACAGAGCAATGTTTTCCAATCTTGACGAAGAAGTTAAATCTGAAGTGACCACAGGGACTGATACTAAAATCTCTGTCAAAGGGAAAGGCAGAGTAAGTATTTGTGCAAAGAATGGGGAGCAAAAATTTGTTCCTGATGTGTATTATGTTCCAGGTTTGAAATGTAATCTTTTGAGCGTTGGGAAGCTCATAAACAAAGGTTACAATGTTATATTCAAAGATGATGTGTGCACCATAAAAGATATTCCTCCAAGTAAGAAAATTATTGCTGAAATTCAAATGACCAGCAATAGAATGTTTCCACTCAAGCTCAACATTGACTTGAAAGGAAAAGGAAAGAATGTAGTAGCTGTAACTCAAGAAGCCTTCGAGAAGGAAGAGAAAGATGAAAATTGGTTATGGCATCTAAGATTTGGACATCTAAATTTCGGAGGCTTAAATTTGCTGCACAGAAAAGGAATGGTAAAAGGTTTACCACTGATAGAGAAGCCTGACAGCCTATGTGAAGGCTGCATCTTGGGAAAGCAACACAGAGAAAATTTTCCTTCAGGGAAAAGCATAAGGGCGAAAGCACCTTTGGAAATAATCCACTCATATTTATGTGGGCCGATGCAAACAGCATCCGTTTCGGGCAGCAATTACATGCTGACTTTCATTGATGATTTCACACGAAAAGTGTGGGTTTATTTCTTAAAATATAAGAGTGAAGTCTTTCAGAAATTTCGTCAATTTAAAGCTCTTGTAGAAAAACAGAGCGGACTTCACATTAAAGTCCTCAGAACAGATAGAGGAGGAGAATATATCTCAAAGGAATTTCTGCGTTTTTGCAGAGAGAGTGGCATACACAAGCAATTTACCACCAGGTACACGCCGCAACAAAATGGAGTGGATGAAAGGAAGAATCGAACCATAATGGAGATGGTGAGAAGTATGCTAAAGGCGAAACACTTACCGAATGAGTATTGGGCAGAAGCAGCTTACTGTGCTATATATATTTTGAATAGATGCCCTACAAAAGCAATGATGAACAAAGTTCCAGAAGAAGCGTGGAGTGGCAGAAAACAGGGAGTCACCCACATGAGAGTTTTTGGGTGTGTAGCATATGCACACATTCTAGACAAATTGAGAAAGAAGTTGGATAGTAAGGGGGAGAAGTGCATTTTCCTTGGATATTGTGAATATTCCAAAGGATACAGACTATATAACCCATCCACAAAGAAGTTTGTAATTAGCAGAGATGTGCAATTCATCGAAGAGGAAGCGTGGGACGGAAGAATTGAGAAAACAATCAATGTCAAAAACTGTTTATCTCATGATGAAGATGATGTAGATGTGGTTGAGATTAATAACCCATCCATTGCATAACCTCCAGCAGCGCAAGGCCAGCAAGGGACGCCTCAAGCAGCAGTAAGAACACCCTTGAGAAGAAGCGGCAGTGGTTCACCGAGTACACCACAAGGAGCAGAATCGAGTGCTTCATCAAGCACACCTACACCAAGTGAAAGAGGAACAAAGTTCAGAAGCCTTAGAGAAATCTATGAGCAAGGAGAAGCAGATGAAGGTATGAATTCCTTATTTGCTTTGTATTGTCAAGTTGATGATCCTATTCATTTTGAATATGCTATTAAAGATAGAAAATGGATAGAAGCTATGGATGAAGAAATTAAAGCCATAGAGAAGAACAAAACATGGGAGCTGGTTGATCTACTAGAAGGTAAAGAAGTCATTGGAGTTAAATGGGTATACAAGACCAAAAGCAATGCTGAAGGAAAAATAGAAAGACGCAAGGCCAGACTTGTTGTCAAAGGATATAAGCAGAAGCAAGGGATTGATTATGAAGAAAATTTTGCACCAGTTGCAAGAATGGAGACGGTAAGAGCAGTGCTGTCCATAGCAGCACAAAATAAATGGAAAGTATATCAAATGGATGTAAAATCCGCATTTTTAAATGGATTTTTAATGGAAGAGGTATATGTGGAACAACCTTTGGGATATGAAAAGAAAGGCCAAGAGCACAAAGTCTGCAGATTGAAGAAAGCTCTTTATGGGTTGAAACAAGCACCAAGAGCATGGTACAATAGAATAGATTCTTATCTATTGGAGAATGGATTTGAAAAGTGTGAGGGAGAACCCACCCTCTACATCAAAGAAAAGGATGGTAAGTTATTGATTGTTGTCTTATATGTTGATGATCTAATTTTTACAGGTAATGATGATTACCTTGTTGGAAATTTTAAAACAGTCATGAAAGATGAATTTGAAATGACTGACATGGGTTTATTAAGATACTTCTTGGGAATAGAAGTGGAGCAAGGTGAAAAAGGAATTTTTATTTCTCAAGCAAAGTATGTGAATCAAGTTCTAGAAAGATTTAACATGCAAGAGTGCAAAGCAGCAATCACTCCCACAGTAATGGGATTAAAACTCAGCAGAGAGGACAGCAGTAAGGATGTCGATCCAAGTTTATATAAAAGCATAGTTGGCAGCCTCATGTATTTGACTGCAACTAGGCCGGATATTATGCATGCTGTTAGTTTAATTTCCAGATTTATGGAAAAGCCAAAAGAATCACATTGGAAAGCAGCAAAGAGAATTCTGAGATATGTGAAAGGAACAAAAGGATTTGGTATTTTATATACTACTTCAGAAAATTCAGAATTAGTTGGATACACTGACAGTGATTGGGCTGGAAGTGTAGATGATCGGAAGAGCACTTCCGGTTATATTTTTCATATGGGTTCAGGAGCCATTTCATGGGCTTCCAAGAAACAGCCTATTGTAGCATTTTCTACAGCAGAGGCAGAATATGTGGCAGCTACAGCAGCAGCGTGTCAAGCAATTTGGATGAGAAGGATGTTGAGAAGTTTGTGCCAAGAACAGGTAAAGGGCACTGTGATTTATTGTGACAATAACTCAGCTATTGCATTGTCAAAGAATTCTGTGTTTCATAAAAGAACAAAGCACATAGACACAAAGTATCATTATATCAGAGAATTGGTGAATAATGGTGAAGTTGTTTTACAGCATTGTAAAATAGAGGAGCAATATGCAGATATTTTAACTAAACCATTGGGACAGAAGACCTTTGAATTTTTAAGAAAATGCCTGGGTATGATGGATAACCCAGCAGCTGACTTTAAGGGGGAGTGTTGAATTATTAAAGTCACCTGCCATGCCTTTGGGCAGGAAGAAAACGAGTACACAGAGGCAGTAGAATTTTGAGTGCACAACACTCTGCATTGAAGAAGAATGGAGAAGAATTTACTCCTGATGGGCCGCAGCCACGGATTGCAGAAGAATTAACTCAGTGATGGGCAGAGCCGTTTTTGTCTACAAAAGAACAGAGATTAGCTTTACGGAGGGGCAGATTGAGTTAAGACAGTCATTTCGGGCTTTAAAGCCCTCAACAACCAAAGTTATTTTTTGAAGCAGTGTCTTGTTGATGAAGAGGATGA
Organism: Pinus albicaulis; assembly: GCA_034641835.2. Taxonomy (NCBI): domain Eukaryota; kingdom Viridiplantae; phylum Streptophyta; class Pinopsida; order Pinales; family Pinaceae; genus Pinus; species Pinus albicaulis. The sequence goes on along the minus strand of CM076581.1, from coordinate 1,510,363,140 downwards.
GATGAGATGCGATCTAATCGCAATCGCAAATCATGGTTCATATAAGTTTTATAACTCAAATGTCTTGCAGATGTGAAGTCGCGATGCGATGCGATTCAATCACAAATCACAATCACAATATAAATGATCTGAAGATCTAAGTGTCTTGTTAATATGGAGAGTTCCGCAAGCGGAACGTTTTAATACATTGAAACCATATAATAAATCGCCCTCCCGTATAGCAGAGGCCCGTGGGTCCACTTGACCACGTGGCGACACCTGAATGGAATCGCAAGGCTCAATCGCAAGGCTCAATCGAAGCGGATATGTTATGACCTCCGATTGAAGGCCGGACCCGATTGAATTATACACCATATTTTATGCGCCAATCGCATCCGATAATCCAATCGCAATCGGAGTTTTGTTGTTTGGTCCTGCGATTGGAATGGCGGACCCGATGATATTATATGCCACATTTGAATGGGCAATCGCATCCAGTTGTCCAATCACAATCGGAAACTCTTAAGTGTTGGGCCCGATTGCACCGTTGAAAGTGGCGGACCCGATCCAGGAATAGGCCAGAGTTAATAAGTCGAATCGCATTCGTTTTTGATCGGCAATCGGAACATTTTTGAATGAGGTCCGATCGCACTTGTTTAAAGTTCGGACCCGATTGCTATATGAGGCATGTTTTATATGACCATCGCATCCGGTTGGTCAATCGCAATCAGAACTTTTGTTTGGTGCGATTGTTTGTTTAAATCGCGGACCCAATTGTGTTATACATTGAATTTAAATGTTTTGACCATGCGTTCAAAGCAGGGCCCGCATGTATTTAATTTTAAATAGACTTTGTTTAAAGTCTTATATAGATATATGTAAATTTTTTTTTATATGCGGCATATAAAAGCCAAAAGGCCTGCAAGCCTGAGCAATCGTAATTTGCATTCGCACAGCAGCGCGGAGTGAAAATACACAGCAGTGTGTTGTTGTTTTTTTTTTTTTTGAGACAGAGTACTGTTTTGAGAGAACAGAGAGTTCTGTGCACTGCGTCTGAAGCAGTCACCACTTTTGTTATCCCTCTGTTAAGAGGAAGACTTGTATAAGTTTTTTTTTAAAAGAAATAGAAGTTGCTTTAAAAGTCTGGGAAACTCTGTCTCCTGTCAATTTTTTTTACTTCTCTGTGTTTAGGAGGAGAGCCTATTCTCTTCACTTGGAATTCTCAAAATTCCAACAGATTTTACACCAATTCTCTAATTTCTCTCGTTTCGAGAGGCGATCCCGATCATAAGTTGGAGTAGCGAGGCTGGAAAATTCGGTTTCTGTGTATTCCCGATGGGTTATAGCTGGACCACGGTCGCTCCTCCCACCTCGGCGACTGTTTTCTTGCACTGCAAAAATGAGCGCCGCATCGGAGCACCTCCTTCGAAACCCTAATGGTGATGATGAGAAAGATTCATTTCCAGGTATCACATGCATAGTGACAGATCGCGTGATGTCTTGCACGGAGCAGGTTGCCACAAATTTGAAAGTGCCCAGGGTTATCTTCTGGCCAGTATGTGCTCCCGCCTCCATTTGCCAACATTACGCTAATTTCCTCATCTCTCAGGGACATATTCCCGTTAAAAGTTAGTACATCTGTTTTTTTGTTTTTTCTACAGTTTTCTTTTAGGTTTCTTTATCTGCAATAACGGGCAACCCAGATTGGTTGTTTGGGCCCACTTCTCCATCTCAGTTTACAGACGGACATTGACCTTACTCACGGAATTGTTTATGGTAGGAAAAATTTTGTACTCTTATCATGTATAAATGTGGTACGTCTGTTTACAATCTGTGTGGTTGTCTCTGCGTCGTGTGGTGGGGAGCTCGAGAATGGAGATAAGGAATTCAATTCAACTTACTAAGTTACATGGTCCCAGCATGTCATGGCTCTATATTTATGGTATTTTTCCAACCTCTATCTTATAGAGGGTATAACACTATTTTACTTTTTCTTACGCCTATTTTCAACCCTTAAAGTTATTAATTTTTAAGTGTTTTTCCATTATGCAACTTATATAAAAACAACTTAAACGTCAATATCAATCCACATATACACCCATATATATGGGTGCCTGATATTATGTTTTAATAATAATGTACAATTTTACATAAATCATACATCCCAAGCCTGTGTAACCACTTACACTTCTTCCCAAATGTGTGATTTATCCCAAGCCTGTGTAACCACTTACACTTCTTCCCAAATGTGTTTGTGCTTTGTCCAAGCTTAAAAGCTTCCCAACAACCCAAAAAACCAACAAGAATCCCAAAAATCCCTTCCAAACTTGTTTTCTGAAGTCTGCTTGAAATTATGTTCATGCAGGTCACCGGGGTCATGGACGCCCTCGGCTCATGCACACGTTTTTTGAAGGCAGGTCGCCGGGGTCAAGGATGCTCTCGGCTCTGCACGTGTTTGGGTCGTTTCTGACCTAACTCGACCCTCCGTACGTCTTCCGCACTTTTGTACACGCTTTCTACACGTCCTGTTATTGAATGCGCTCCGCAAACCCGACCATGCACATTGCTGTGAACACATTGCTGAAACACCCGAACTGCACGCTGTGTTGCAGATGGAACACGACTTGACCCACGAATACTGTAGAAGGAACCTGACTCGGCTCGCATGTCTGGACGTGCTGCGGACTGACCCCAACCTGGTCCGCGGACATAACCCGACTCGACTCGATCTTCTGAACATGTTTATCCCCATCCAAGTTGCTTCCAACCTTGGACCTTTGCTTGAAGTAAGATGACTAACGGTTGTCCAAGGTTGATCAACGAGTTATTGATGCCATCGAATGAATGGTTTTCCTCCTCCACATGACCTTTTATTTATATGCATCCAACATAAAATTTCACCCCACGGTTGGGGCTCGACACCCATGAAGTTGGCCCACACTTCGTTTGCAAGGCCTCTTGGTCATGGTGTGACGTTTTTCCATAACGTTGGCTCATCACCAAGGTTCACTTATAAACCAATGTGTCCAACACTTAGCCATTTCGCATGTCTGCCTTGCCCATCCCTTCTTTTGTTGCATGGTAGCTAAGTAAACGTCACAAAGTCACCAACCAGTGTTGTCCGTTCGTCTGTCTGTGAGAGTGCGTCCGTCCACTACGTGTAGTTAGTTTTGTTGCTCGCTAACCATCGTTCATCGCATGACCTCCAAGTTGAACGTCTAACACAACAAGACGTGACCGCCACACTTGGTCATCATAACTCCGTCTCATGGGTGTTACGCCATGGGTCCTAGCTTGTGCACAGAAGCACAACGAAATGGCTCACCCATTATGATTTTGGGTCCAAGAAAAATATCATCCTCCATGGAGTGGTTAGCTTTTGAACACATTTTAATTGTTGGAATTTTTTATTTAAAATTTATAAAATGATTGGTTTATATTTATGGAAAAGTTAGTATTATTTATAATTTATTTGTTATTAATATTCAGTGGTTAAATTTTAAAAAATATTATTATTTCTGATCTTAATTTTTTTACCTCAATTTTTTTTAGGTAAATGTGTAATAGATGGGTTCAAAGTTTGAGTTGAATTTTTTAAAAACAAAAATAATATATTTTCTCAAAAAAAATGTGGATAGTAATTAAAAACAAAAATGAATATTTGTATTTAATTAGTAGTTAGTTTTATCTAAAAGAATTATTACAACTAAAATATCTAGTAAGAATTTTTACTCTCATTCTGCTGCGTTTGCGCCCACAAAGATCAGTGGCTACGTCGGCCCCTTGCCCTGCTGCCTGGTCTGCTTTGGCCCTGTGCAGATCGCCCTTTCGGTTCTGCATCGGATCTGCCATTTGGACAGCTGCTTTCTTGCGCCCTGCCTCCCTTCTCAGCATGTTAAGTCATTCTGCGCCTTCCCTCCTGCTCCTTTGACTCTGTTTTGCCCGAGTTCCGGTCATGGAGGATCTGGACTCTTCTCATCCTCCTCTACCGGCCAATGCAGTTGAGGCTTTCAACTCTCTTCTTGCCTCTCTTCCGAAGAAAAAAACCTCTGAAGCAGCCAAGTTTGTCAAAAATCCTGATGATGTTCCCGAGATCTCGCTCCCAGCTGAGGGGCCGATTCAAGTGGCCCTTTCACTCTCCGATTGCGCTCTCGTTGGACAATTCACGGGTCTCTAGCCCTCACCCAAATCCATGGAGATCTGGGTGGAAAAAAACTGGGCTCCTTTAATTAAAACCAGCGTTACCTCCTATTTCCTGGGCAGGGGGTTTTTCCTGTTCGAATTTGCCGCAAAAGAGGACAAAGAGTTTATCTTCAAGAATGGCCCCTACTTCATGGGACCGCAAGGGCTCTACCTTAACAATTGGACGCCCGATTTTGACCCGGCTATGGATGTACCAATGGCGGTTCCCGTTTGGGTCAGGCTCCCAAATCTGCCCATGCATTGTTGGAACTGGGATTCGCTAAAAGACATTGGAAATACCCTGGGAAAGTTTATAGATCGTGCAAAAAATAAGGACCAGTTTGACTGTGCCCGCATCTGTGTTGAAGTCGACTTGGAAGTGGGCCTCCCGGAGGCCATCAAAATCAAGGTTGGAAGCTGGTCTCATATTCAGAAGCTTGACTATGAGCAGCTCCCTTCCAAGTGCCGGTAGTGCCATTTTTATGGTCACTTCGCCAGAGGTTTCCCGAGTAATGGCAAAGTAGCTAAAGGAAAAGAAGGATGGAATCAAGTCAAGAGGCCAAGAACCAACAAGAAACAGCCAAGACCTCTGTCAAACAAAGGATCGCAACGCTTCGTTGACCAGCAAACCCAAGCTTCGCAAGGCCAAGGTAACAAATTCGAACCCCTCAGTTTAAATTCAGCAGAGGTGCATGAGATCGAATCATAAGGGAATGAATTTTAAGACAAAGGAACCTCACCTGATCCAAAGAAGGGTGCTAGTGCCCCAAGTGGATCCAAATGGAAAAGCGCAGAAACAGAGGATGAGGAGCAGATCTCAGAGGACTCTGAGGAAGAAGGAGAAATAGGGGAATCGCAAGTCTCATTCAGAAGATCGACTAGAGGTCGGAAACCCGATCGGGAGAAAAAAGAGCAAGAAACATATAAAGACAAATTGCAAGGCACCCAACCCACTCTTGAGAAAATTTTGGCAAAAACACCCAAAAATACAAGAAATCAGACCCAAGGCTCTAAGGGAGCCCATCACTCCCAAAAAAGTAAGTAATGAAAGTCATCTCCTGGAACTGTAGAGGTCTGGGCAGCAAAGCGAAGGAAGAAGCCCTCAAAAGTATAATTCGAATAGAAAACCCAGACTTTATTCTAATCTAGGAGACCAAGATGGAGGATAAAGCTTTCCTCCAAATAAGCAAAATTTTTTGGAACAAAGGTGGTGGGCAAGTTGTCTCTTCTAGAGGAGTTTCAAGCGGCCTAGGCACGCTATGGAACACAAACAAGTATTTGATGATTGCTGCAATATTGAATACTCATTGGCTGTATTTGAAATTTCAGAATATAGAATCCAAGGATGAAATCAGTCTCATCAATGTTTATGTACTGGTCATTGCAAGGGAGAAGAATTCATGCTGGGACTCTATCAGAAACCTAGCTGATACATAGAACCTTGATAACACCATCATTGCGGGGGATTTCAATCTTACTCTGCTGCTGTCTGAGAAGCGTGGAGGCAGCGTTGTAAGAGATCTCGCAAGGGAATGGGTGGAGGACCTCATGCAAGACTAGGACCTCATCGACATAAAACCCTTAATAGGTAAAATCACTTGGTCCAATAAAAGAATCGGCCCTGGTCACATTGCTTCTAGATTAGACAGATTCTTGGTGCAAAGCTCCTACCTGCTCTATGGGCTAGAAGCTAGAATGCACATTCTCTCTAATAGCACCTCTGACCATAGGCCCATCTTGCTTTAATTCATGTCACGAAAGGATATGGGCCCCATACCTTTCAGATTCAGTGCACTTTAAATCCAACTTGCAGGCTTTATGGAAAGAGTCAAGATCGTCTGGGATCGTTCGGTAAATGGCTCAACATTTTTTGTTTGGGAAGAAAAGCTCAAAAGATTAAAATCTGAGCTAAAATGCTGGGCCAGGTCTCTCCCAAACCCGACTTCAGAACGGAAAACTGCTCATGATATTCTAGAAGCCCATCAACTTCTAATGGAGGACGCTGTCATTACCCCTGAAGTCATTAACAAGGAACCTGATCTCCAGCAAAAGCTCCACAGGGCCTCCATGACAGAGGAGGAGTATTGGAGACAAAAATCCCGTAGCCTTTGGTTAAAGGTAGGGCATAGAAATACTGCTTTCTTCCACAAACAAGCCAATGCGAGAAGAAACTTCAACACCATTTCTGAAATCAAAGACAAGAACACTATGCACAAGGACTTCCTAAGTATCAAAAAGGCTACTTATAACCATTTCAAATAGTTGTATGGCGAAGAAGAAACTGGGACAAATGCTAACATATTCTTAGATGAGGCGCCCAATTTGATTTCTCCCTCTATGAAAAATCAATTGGAAGAAAAAGTCTCGCGAGAGGAAATTAAAACAGCCCTCTTTGAGATGGATCCGGACAAAATTCCTGGTCCTGATGGCTTCACAGCCAGATTTCTCCAAGCTTGTTGGCAAATTGTAGAAAAATATCTGTGCAAAATGGTTATGAAGTCTCAATTTTGTCACAAGATTGGGGGCAGTACCAACTCTACCTTTCTTTCTCTCATTCTAAAGGAAAAGGGAGCTAATGTCTTTAACAGATTTAGATCTATTTCTTTATGCAACATTGGCTACAAAATCATAACCAAGGTCATTGAAAACAGACTGAAAAGAATTCTCCCCAAAATTATTCCAGAAAATCAAGGTGGATTTGTACAGGGAAGGCAGATTGTTGACAACTTTATCCTGGTGCAAGAGGCGATCCATTCTAGCATTCAGCGCAAAGAGAAAGGAATGGCGGTAAAGCTTGACCTCGCAAATGTGTTTGATCGAGTAAAACACAACTTTCTTTTTGGGGTCTTATGCAAGATTGGATTTGGGGAAAGTTTCAGCAACTGGATCAACGCTTGCATTTCAGATCCTTGGATTGCCCCCTTGGTGAATGGGCGGGCTGCAGGCTTCTTCAAAGCCTCTCGTGGGCTTCACCAGGGATGTCCTCTTTCCCCTCACTTATTTGTTCTTCAAGCTTCCGTGTTGAGTTTTTATTTTAATAAAAAGTTGATGGAGCAGGAAATTCTTGGCCTTAACATAGCTAGAGGAGTAAGAAATATTAACCATGCTTTGTTTGCTTATGATACCTTGCTAATGGGCGCAACTTCACTACACTCTGCTTCTAAACTCAAATATGTCCTTAATAAATTTTGTGAGGCTACTGGCAGCATGCTCAACAAAGGAAAATGCCACATTTACAGCTGGAATATTTCCCCTAGCTTGCTCAATGCTATCTCCAAGTGTCTAGACTTCGTTGGCTTGGCCACCTAGTCTTCCTTCAAGTATCTGGGCCTCCTCGTCTTCTTCAAATATGCTTTCTGCAGATATTGGGCCCCTCTCATTGATAAATTTAATACCAGAATTCAGGCCTGGGGTCTCTCCTGGCTGAATCTGGCAGGAAAGACAATTTTGATCAAATCTGTGCTTAGCAGTCTGCCCATATTTAAATTCTTTGTTCTTCTTGCACCCTCCGGTGTTCTCAAGCAGATGGAAGACCTTATCCGTCGCTTCTTCTGGAAAGGTGGCAAAATAAATGATAAGCACATCCCTTTGGTAAGCTGGGACAAGATCACGAAACCAATTTTGGAAGGAGGCTTAAATTTTAAGTCTCTACGAGCTCAAAATATGGTTATGGGCGCTAAGATTGTCTGGCGAGTGATTGATAGCAAACCCGGATTGGCGCAGAAGGCTCTCTGGCGGAAATACTTTGGAGGCCCAAGACTTCGCTGTTTAGACATGCCACGTCTTACTGTTGGCTCGCATCTAGCAAGGCTCTACTCAAATGCCTTAGCGCTAATCCAATCCCATGTGTATTGGGTTCCTGGGAACAACAAACGCATAGACCTATGGAAAGACAGTATTATGGCAAAGCCCCCTCTTGCTGATTCACCCTCTCTGCGATCTCTTCAGCGCTGGATGGACAATGCTGGTTTAACCTCACTTTGGGACATTTCTTGCTGGGATGCACATCGATGGGTTGGCTGGAAGGACATCTATGTGCCCTCGAACCTGATTTCTGAGTGGAAATATTTGCTGTCACACCTGCATGGTCGAGCCCCGATTCACCCAGGCCTTTTGAACAAGTGTGGTTGGGGCCCATATGGCTTCTTCTCTATTGCCATGGGTTATTCCAAGCTGCTGGAAATCCCCCATGTTCCCCCTAACCCGGCTACTTGGAAAGGACTCTGGCTCTGCAAAACCATTTCGAAGGTTGATTTTTTCTACTGGCTCATGTGCCAGAACATCAATTTAACTGATGACTGTCTAAAATCAAGAGGCTTCTACAACCCATCTAGATGCCGAATGTGTAAGGCTAAAGAAGAAAGTTTAAATCACTTAATGTTGCGCTGCAATTTTGCTATTGAAGTCTGGAATGCGATCTTGGCCCCTTGGGGCGGCAGCTTCACCCTCCCTACCTCCATCCCCGAGTTGTTTTCTTCTTGGCGTTTTTCTTATCCTGGAGGTCGCCCTAAGAACAGTAGCTTCAACGACATTTGGCTTTCGCTCCCAAAATTTTCCTGCTGGAAAATTTGGCTCGAAAGAAATAGTAGAACTTTTAGAGATAAGGAGCAGAATGCTAATATGGTCATAGCTAAAATCAAGGCTCAGTTGAAAGGAAGCTTGAATGGTTACCTCGAAGCATCAGATCTCAGCAAGAATGAGAAATACTGGAGCAACATAATGGGTTTCACCATTTCATAAAAATCAAAGAAAAAGAAAATCAATGAAAACTGGCAGATTAGGCTAAATGACAAATACTTTCCTAGTTGGCTCACCAAGCACTCCTCCTTCTCTTTGTTCTTTGACAGAGCTGCCAAGGGCAACCCTGGTAAAGCTGGTGCAAGGGGAGTGATCAAAAACACTGAAGGCGCTGTTATCCATAACTTCGCATGGGGTCTGGGCCACTCTTCTAGCATACAAGCTGAAGCTCTTGCTCTCCTACAAGGTCTCTTGCAAGTTGGAAGTCTCGTCATCAAAGAAATTTTTGTTTTTGGAGATTCTCAAACCATAATCAAATTGTTAGTGAATGGAGCCAAGCCGAAAGACATAAATTTTGCTAGATTGCTGAGGCGAATCAATGAAATCTCCAAAACTCTACACAAGATCACATTCTTCCATGTGCTTAGAGATAACAACAAAGAGGCTGATTTTGAAGCCAATAAAGATGCTCTTTTTCCCGCCGGCATTTTATTAAGAAACGAAAAAGAGGACTGGGCCCCCATCCCATAGATTGTTTAGTCATGTTTTGCTGCATTCTTCTTCAGCAGTTCGTCTGCATTCACAAAATTGGGAAAATATCGAAAGTTGCATTGAGGAAAATATGTAAGAACCATTGGCTTAGTTTTCGCAATATCTCCGATGTCTCGTCAAATGAGACAGAAAAAGAAATAGATCTTCTAATTGTAATCAGTTTGGAGGCATTTACGCCAAAGAGATAATAGTAAAACATAACCATTCTTGTAAAAAAAAAAAGAATTCTTACTCTCATTCTAATAAAATATTTTAATGTTAATGTGAAATAATATAATTTTATATTAATTTTAAAAGAGATAAAAGTAATTAAAAGTGAAAAAAGTATTATTGTATGGAGAAGTACATTTTAGAGTAAGTTGACACATGTACTTTAGAATAAAAATAAAATATTTTTTAAATAAAAAATAAATAAATGGGGTAGCAAGCTAAGTGGGCTTGATTATGGGGCCTTGCTTGAGCTAGAGGCTATCTGGAATGGGTGACCTCCTCGAAACCTCTCGGGAAGTCACAAGTCTCACTAGTTTCAATCCCACTTGGGAGCCTCCTAGGAAGTCGCAAGTCTCACTAGTTTCAATCCCACTTGGGAACCTCCCAGGAAGTTGCAAGTCCCACTAGTTTCAATCCCACTTCTTCACCCCTGTGAGCATCACCCGATGCAATGAGTGCTAAGTGTACTATTAAAAAATCATGAGAATAGTTAGTTACCTGATCTGGATTTATGCAGGAACGCAACAAAATACAGAAATAACCATAAACATAGAAATACAACAGAAATATGACTTCATTTCATTAATATCAAATCACAGAAATATGCTTACAAACATGATGGAAATAAAATAGCTAGGGTGCTGGTAGCGAATCTCTGAGAAGAGATGTGGCAACTACAGATCTCTGAACTATATTACAAGGAGGCTCGACAACCTATTTATTATGGAGAAACAACGGAGAATTCTCAACGTCCAAAAACCTAACCCTAGGAGACGAAGCGCCAAAACTATGGGCCCCGTTTGGGTAAATTGGTGTTTCAACTTCCCAGGGACGTAACTTCGGCATACTATCTCCGTTTGAGGCTTCAAAACAGCTCCAGAAGTTCAGGACCCAAAAAATTGCTAAAAATAGTAAGTTGTGAAAAAAACTGAAAGAGACAATGGTGGGGCCCCAAGTGGAATAGGCGAGTGGCCACCAATATCCACCTAGATGATTCCTCCCCCCTTAGGAAGCAATGGTCGCCATTGCGTTGAGTTCCTCCATGAGATGAGGAAACTTCTGTTGAACTTGGTCCCTGGTGAACCACTTGCTTTGGTGCAGGAGTTGGCCAGCTTTGAAAACCTGATACAGTTGGATCTTCTGTCAGTGAGTGTTCTTGATTTGCATGTACATGATACAGTCTGTGGTGGCCTGTTCCATGCAGTCTGGGTTTAACTCTTATGGTGTGAGTTCTTCTGCAATGTCATAAGTGTCTAATAGAGGTGGGAAGTAGGGACGAAGGCAGTCTACATTAAATACTGGGTGCAGACCAAGGAATGGTGGAATACTAAGCTCGAAAGCATTGTTCCCTACAGCCTTGGTGATGGTGTACAACACATATCGGAGCGGGTGAATCTTGTGGTGGGGTCCAGTGAGGTGCTCCTTCTGCAAATGTAGCCACACTTTTTCGCCCACTTGGAAGTTACGTGGCACCCGATGTTGATCATGTCGTTGCTTGTACTTAGCATTGGCTCTATCCAATATGTCATGAACCTGTTGGAAGATGTTCTGAATGCACTCAATGAAGTTGTATGCTTTGTCAGCTTTAGACTGGATATGAGCTGAATCAGCCTGAGAGGCTGCAAATGGCATGGCTACATCAATGGGACATAGTGGCTGGAATCCCAAGCCCACCTAAAAGGGGTTGTGGCTGGTTGAGTTGTGGAGAGCTCGGTTATAATTGTGTTGTACATAGGAAAGGCTCTCATCCCATGTGCGTGGATGCTTTGAATTTTACAAGCGTAGAATGTGTACAATCATCCTGTTGACAACCTCTGTCTGGCCATCAGTTTGGGGATGGAAAGCTGTGGACTTGGTGATCTTGGTGTCCAACATTGACTAGAGGTTGCACCAAAACGTGCTGAGGAACCTACTGCCGTGATCTGATATGATATACTGTGGGATCCCAAAGTGCACCCACATTCATTCAAAGAAGAGTTTAGCAGTGGCTTCTACCGTGATATTCTTCTTGTAGGCCGCCATAATGGCCATCTTTGAGAATCTGTCGACGACCACGAAAACACAGTCGTTTCCATGCTTAGTAGAAGGAAGGCCTAACATGTAATCCATGGAGATGGATTCCCAAGGTCGACTAGGGGTAGGTAGCAGAGTATAGAGCCCTTGCTTCTCGATGGTCGGTTTGGCAATGGCGCAAGCAGTGTAGGATCTGATGTACTTCCCGACATCCTGTCGAAGGCTTGGCCAATAGAAATACTTCTGCAGTACTGCCACTGTTTTCTCGATCCCAAAATGGCTAGCGACTCGACTGTAGTGCGCTTCCCATATCATCTTGGCACGCTCAATTGAGGGAACACAAAGGTGTCGCAGGTGACATAATAATGCATTGTTTGAGGTGAAAATTTGGAACTTGCATACCCCCTAAGAGTGCATTGTATGTGTAGCTGAATTCTGGATCACTCTCGTAGAGAAGCGACCAATCAGAAGTCTCATGCCCACAAGAGTTGAGAACAGTGGTTATGGCCACGATCGGTGGTCGGCTGAGGCAGTCTGTAACATTATTGGTGCTACCCTTCATATACTTGATGTTCAAATGAAATTGTTGCAGATATGTGGACCACTTCTGATGGCGATCGTTTTGTAACTTCCCTTGTGTCTGTATGAACTGCAAGGGTCGGTGGTCTGTGTGGATGATTTTCTCCTTCCACAAAATGTAATGCTTCCATTGTCGACAAGCCTCCACAATGGAATACATTTCTTTGTCATAAGTGGGATACTTTCGGACTATGTCAGACAATGTCTCACTGTGATATGCCACTGGATGCCCTTGTTGAGTAAGAACTGCGCCAATAGCATAGTCAGAGACATCCGTCTCGATCTCAAATGGTTGTTGCAAGTTTGGTAATGTGAGCACTAGGGCAGAACATAGGCGATGTTTCAATTCTACGAACGCCTTCTGTTGAGATTTCGACCAACCAAAATTTTCTTTCGCTCCTCCCTTGGCGACTTGACTCAAGGGCCAAGTGATATGAGAGAATCCCAACATGAACCTGCGGTAGAAATTAGAAAGACCTAGAAAGCTGTGAAGCTCTGTTAGGGTGGTTGGGGTTGGTCAATATCGAATGACTTGGATCTTGGCTGGATCCACATGCACCCCCCTTTCATCAATAATGTATCCCAGATATTGAACCTGGGTCATGCCAAAAGTTCACTTCTCCAAATTGGCACACAACTTGTGTAGCTGCAGTGTTTGGTGGACTTCTCGGATGTGGTGGAGGTGCTCTTCCCAAGTCTGGGTGAAGATAAGAATGTCATCCAAGTATACCACTACAAATGAGTTGGTGAATGTGTTAGCCACCTATAAAAATTTGTCATATCAAATGGTGGCTAAAATCTTTTTTAGCCTTTAAGAAACAATTCATGACCAAATTGTTAGTTCTTAAAGTCTTATGATGATCTCTATCCTTTAAGATAATCTTCATCAATGTTTCCCTCATAATCTTAAAAATATCTGCTGTTTGCAAGGAGAAGACTGCTTAAAACCCCATTTTCCATCATTTTTACCCCTCCTTCCATTCATTAATAACACCATTTTCATCCCCTTTTTCTTCATAAAGTTCCTCCATTTCCCTCATTTTCCTTCATTCCCTTCATAAATTCCCTTTGATAAGGTTTAAAATTCCTTTTTTAACCTTATCAGAACTCTCAAAACCCTTCAAAAATCCTTCAAAAATCCTAAAAACCAGTCTTTTTCTATTTTGGCCTTAAGCCCCTTTGGCATTAGCCCCAACTCCTTTTCTCTGCATAAGACCCGGAGCTGTGACTTGGAGTTAAACCCTCATCGCGCAATCACAATCGGGGTTCTCTATTTTTCTTATTACCATTCACTTTCAAAAATCTCCAATGCGATAAGCCTTTTTCCTTTTAAAACCCCTGATCCCCTCGCTTTCTTCACATAACCCAAAGCCTGCAATCGGGTGCTAAAAACATTAAAAAACCTTTCCCAAACCTTATCCTCCTTTGTATTTCATAAAACCCGACCTTTTCATTATGTTTTGATGAAACCTGACAGTTCTAATTTGCAACAAACATCGACCGTCGATCTAAACCGATCGACGGTCATCGACTCATCACATCACAAATCGGCTTGAGTCCTTCCTTTCCTTGGGTCTTTAAAAAATTCCGATGCGATCAAACCTTAGCCGTCGATCATTCCTCCGATCTAATGGTCAATACACAATCGCATCGAAACTTTCTACTTTCCCTTTTGCCGTCCGTGATGCAATCCCTGATTTAATCTGGGTCGTCGATCATCTTTTTGATCCGACGGTCAATACACAATCGCATCGCAAGAATTCCCTTTGTGCCATCCCCTGCCCTCCTCTGATATGCGATCCCTAATTTAATCTGGGCTGTTCATTCCTAATATATAACGGCCTGGATCAAACCCGACCTTTCTTTGTTATTCCACAAAGCCTGGCAGTTTAGAATTATTCGGTAAAGATCCATCGTTGATCTTTGCAGATCAATGGTCCTTATGGCGCCTGACCTCCGCCCGACTCCCCGTCTCACATTACTTTCATTATCCTGAGAAGTAATCTGGACCGTCCATCATTCGGATCCCACGGTCTAGATTGAACCCGATAGGCCCAACTCATTTGGGACCTACCTCCCCCATTGATAGATCTTGACTGTCCATTCCTGAGATCCAACGGTCAAGATCTAAACTGCCTTTGACCCTGCCTACCATTTCCACCTGCGCATCTTATCCCATTGCACTCTCATTCCCACCATCAGGTCTCCCCTCCTTTCATCTGATGGTTGCTATCCCATATCACGTAATTTTGTGCTCGAACGTTAATGCCAAAAAATTACGCGATGTGGGCGGTATTAAAAAGACACGTGTTGGCCAGAGAAGCATATCGCGTTTTTTTGGGAAAATTTCTAAATCGCCTCAGATCTGCGTGAAAACCATTATGGTTTTCCACCTTACCACCCTTTCTACAATGTGTTTTTTCATTTAATCCTACTGTTGATCCATTTGATCGGACGACTCTCACTTAACTCAACCATCGAGCCATCACCCTTCCCCTTTGCTCCAAAGGACTTCATCATTAAATCTCTGCTGTCCATTTCATAACATCCAACGACCAAGATTAAATCCTTCCCCCCATTCATTTGCTCATCATCCACACCCCCAAGCACTTCGTTCAAAAAATCCCGACCGTTGATCATGCTAGATCAACGGCTCTTATTCACTCTGCGACCCAAAACTTCATTTAGCCCCATTTTTCCTTCCGCCAAAGATTTTCTCCCTTTTTTGACATTTTCCCCTCCGCATTATAAACTCCCCTGTTAATCCTAGCCGTTGATCAAAACTAGATCAATGACCTGGACTTAATTTGACTTTCACTCATTCAACCGCCTCCCCATTTTAATCTCGTCGAGTGATCTTGGCCGTTGGTTGATTTCATCCAACGACTGTGATTAAACCTCACCTCCAAAGCTATCTAAACCTATTTTCGCAGGATTTTCTTAACTTTTCTGTGTTTTTGCAGGTTAATAAAGGTTTTTTCATAGTGTTGAAAAAGAAACAAGGGCCAGGGATGACGATCCCTCAGGCCATTATTCATGAAGAAGATCAATCTGCAGGGTTCACATCACGATTTATCTATGCCTCATGAGCACTGATAACATTATAAAACCCTCTGCGCACCTGCAAAAGCAACAAAACACAGTGAACCTTAATTATTTATAGAGTATCAATGTCAAAGGGTGAGATCAAAGTAGAAATCAATGTCTAAAGGTTATAAACACAATTTTGAGGGATTTAGGCATAAATTCAACTATCAAAAACCTAATCCATAGAGTTAAAGACAGTATGAAGACCTGAAGACAAAAAATTAAACCTAATCAGACCTAAAACACAGATCAAAAGCAAATTAACAGTGTTTTAGCGAAAAAATATAAGATCTATCAGTCCGAGAAGCCTCGGCCCTCCACTGCCACATCAGAGGCTAATTGAATCCTCTCCAACTACCAAAGCTCCACCTGCGGCCTCAATAAATCTAACAAGGCATAGTTATTACTTTAGTTAGTGATATTTTTTTTAAAGCGACCAGAGTTATTGCAAATCCTGCCTGAAAGAGTTCTAAAGTCAACAAACTCTGCTAAGCTGCTAAATACTTAATGAAAATAAATTAATATAGAGGAAATATCAGAAAGCTTATCCATTGAGCCCCTCAAAGGCCGAGAAGCATTAAAATGTATTAATTGAGCCTAGAGATCTTTTCTCTCATTCCACCTCCTCATTTCTTCTATAAATAATTTTGTAGAAGATGAGACAAAGGTTAGTCATTTCATATTTGTTGTCTGTAAATAGTTTTCTGAAGCTGCTGTAAGCACTGTTTGTAATTGAAGATACCTAAGTTGAGATGAGAAGTTTGAAGCTGTAGAGAATCACTGGACTTGATGATTGTAACTGGTTTGAACATCAAATATAGGCTGATTTATGGGATCTTGGTCTATGTCAACGGTGATGTGTTTCTTATTGTAAATTGTTATTTTCTTTTTGTTTCCATTCTGTCAACTTTCTTTGATAAAGAACAACAAATATAGAGCTAGGATTTACTCTTACAAGTACCCTACTCTCACTGATAAGCTTTATATTTATGTTTTCCTCCAATTGTGTATTTGAGAATGATTTAATACAGTCCAAGCAGTTAAGGAATGTTGGTGTTCCCACATTTAATAAAAATGGTCCCCTACCACAAACTCCTAAAAAGTTCTTTTCTGATCTGCATAAACATTTTTTCGGTCTTGGGCTGCCTTCAAGTTTTGACTGATCTTCTTTACTTCCTGTTCCATTTCCTCTAGCATGTTCGACCCAAAAATCATCTTGTTTTCAGGGCTACTCCAATTTATAGGATTCTGACATTGTCTTCCGTACAATGCTTCAAAGGGGCTCATCTTAAGGGATTCTTGATATCCGTTGTAGTAAGCAAACTCAACCAAATGTAGATACTCCTCCCTATTCGTTGGTTGTTGCATTACGCACATGCATAATATGTCTTCTAAAAATTGATTCAACCTCTCTATTTTCCCATCCATTTGAGGATGGTAGGCAGTACTAAATTGTATTTGCGTCCCCAAGCGACTAAATAACGTCTTTCAGAATGATAATGTAAATTTTACGTCACGATCTGAGATAACAATTCGGGGAATACCATGTAGTATAAAAATTTATTTCATGAATATATTAGCAATTTGTACCATCTTGTAAGTGGACTCGATGAGAATTAAGTGAGCCACCTTGTTGAGTCTATCAACCACCACCATAATTGAGTCATTGTGTCTTTTTTTCCTGGGTAGTCCGGTGATGAAGTCGAGGGAAATGACTTCCCACTTCCATTCTGGCACCGGAATAGGCTGAAGAAATCCCGCGGGATGCTGATATTCAACCTTAATTTACGGGGCACTCCAAGCACTTGGTCAAATGTTCTGCGATGTCCTTTCGCATCCCAGGCTAGGAAAAGTGTTTCCTAATTGCAGTTAACATTTTCTGATTTCCTGGATGTCTTGCATAGGAACTTATGTGATATTCATCCAAAATGAATCTTTTTAAATTATTTTGATTAGGAATATATATTCTTTTTCGATAGAATAGGAATTTCTTATCATTGAGTTCATAGTCTGACTGTTTTCCATGCTTTTTATCTTCTTTTTCTTGCTAACATAGGAACTAATATTCAGGGTCTTTCCTTGCTGCCTCCTTAATTTGTTCTTGAAATTTGAATTCAATTTGGTTAAAGTAAAGCTCATAGATGCCATGCAGCTTCCTGCTAAAGGCATCGTCCACTTGGTTTTCTTTACCTTTCACGTGTTGAATATAAAAATTGAACTCACTTAGGAATGTCTTCCATCTTGCTTGGCGAGCATTCAAATCAGATTGTTTAATGTAGCTAGTTAAACTGCTATGATCAGTTCTCAGCATGAATCTTTTTCCTAGTTGATAATGTCTCCATATCCACAATGTATGCACCACCGCAGTCAGTTCTAAGTCATAGGCTGAATACCTCTTCTCATGATCCTTCAACTTCCTAGATTCATATGCTATGACTCTTCCCTCTTGGGCAAGACCACTCCTACACCTTCCTTACATACATCAGTGCATACTTCAAATTATTTACTCAGATCTGCTACTTTTAGAATAGGGGCAGTGGTTAACAGTTCCTTCAATAACTCAAAATTGTTCTGACATTCCTGAGTCCACTTAAATACACATCCTTTCTGATGCAATCAGGTAATGGGAAAGGATATTTTAGAAAATCCATTAATGAATCGTCAGTAGTAGCCAACCAATCCCATAAATGAATGTATGTCAACTACATTATTTGGGACCTTCCATTCCATGATTGACTTTATCTTTTCAGGGTCTACAATAATCCCTTCAGTCAAAATCATGTGTCCCAAATATTGGATCTGCTTCTTGAAAAAATCACACTTACTAAACTTAGCATAGAGCTGATGTTATCGTAACATATCCAACACTATGCGCAAATGTTATTTGTGCTCTTCCATATTCTTGGAGTAAATTAATATATCATTAATAACAATTGAAATGAACTTATCCAAAAATGGGTGGAAGATTCCATGGATTAAGCTCATAAAAGCTATTGGTGCATTGGTTAATCCAATGGTAACACCACAAACTCATAATGTTTGTACCTGGTATGAAAAGATGTTTTGGATATATCTTCATCCTTGATTCGGATTTGGTGGTACCCTGACCTTAATTCAATCTTGGAAAACACCGTATCTCCTTTTACTTGATCAAACAAATTGTCTATGTGTGGTAATGGATACTTGTTTTTAACAGTCAATTTATTGAGTTGTCAATAATCCATACACATTTGCATAGTACTGTCCTTCTTTTTCATAAACATCACTGGTGCTCCCCATGGGGAAACACTTGGCCGGATGTAACCTTTATCCACTAATTCTCGTAGCTGCATTTTTAATTCCATTAATTCATGCACACTCATTCTGTATGGATCTTAGGACGCAAGTGCTGCCCCAGGTATTAATTCTTTTGTAAAGTCTATGTCTCTTTTTGGTGGAAATCCTGGGATTTCCTCAGGAAATATATCTCAAAAATCTTGCACTATAGGAATATTTTCCAGCATAAGGGTCTTGTCTTTGGAATTGGAGAATCCTGCCTGGATTGCATAGAGTTGACACCCCTTCCTCATGCATTTTCTCACTTGAGATGTAGTAATGGGTCATAAATATAATGGCTTCTTAATTCCCTGTAGTTCTTGATGTGTTCCATCACTTGATTTAAAATAAATAACTTTATCCTTGCAGTCCACTAATTACCAATGTCTCTCCAGGCAATCCATCCCCAATAGAATATCATAAGATTCCAGGGGTAGAATGTTGAGTTCTACAGTTATGTGCTGGTCCCCAATACTCAACTCACAATTTGATACCTTGGCATTGACTCGCCTTCTTGCCCTGGTAGCCAGTTTAACTAGCCAAGGATTCTTGAATTTATGGTTATGTAATTTACAAATTTCAACTACATGGGGGTGGATATAGCTCAAACTGGCTCTCGGGTCAACTCAAATAGAAACAGATTGGGTTTATAGCTTACCTTCTAATTCTATCATAGTTGGTTGAAAGTCTTCTTGCCAATCATCTAGAGCTGCATTGATTCTGGGTATGTTTTGAGCTACATCCCCCACAGTCGATGCCTCTTGCAGATTTGTTGCCACTTCATTTCTCCCTCAATGAGGACAATTTTTGAAATAATGTGCCTCCCCACACCCCCAACACTGCAACAATGGTTTATGGGACTGTCCAATGTCAGGTGTGCTAGCAGCTTTAGTATTCCACTCCTCACCTGCCCACTTGGTATTTGGTTGGCTCTTCCCATTCTGTTTACTCAATGGATTCCTTGCAGCATTCTTATAATTTCTGGATCTGTTATTTCTAACATTGGTAAATATTTTCTGCCCTTTTCAGGGCGGACAAATTTTTCTAGTTTTTCTCTTTGCTTTGGATTGATGATAGCACATCCATGCTTTCCTTATTGCTTCATCCATTGTTTTTGGGTTCAAAAACTCAATCCTATCTTTCACGTGTGTCTAGGTGTATTTTGGTGCACAAATGTACCAAACCACACCTGCTTAAGAGGAGTGGTTGTTTCCTCTTAAGTTCCTGGTCATAGGCAGATAATCAAGGGAGTAAACAAGTTAGTGAACGTGCCAAACATAAAACATACAAGATAAGAAAATAGCATGCATTTATAGAGAGAAAATAAAAACTGAACTAAAACACATAACACAAAATATCTAAATAGAGTCAAATAACTTCAATAATCCAAAAGGTGGCGCTTACGTCCCCTTTTATTGAGTGCTATTAGGAATAAAGGATGAAATGTTTACCCACTTGCTAAGGGGCCCATAGAACTATGGAGTTATAAGACCTGATGCAAGGATGTCTTTACCTCCGAGCTACTTGGGCGCAAAGTCTCTCTCTCTACTCTGAAGGATAGGAGTTGTTGGGTGGCCAACAACTGAATCCCCTCTATCTCTACTCTGGATCATGCACTACTGGATTTCTTGGGAAATTTTGGCCAACATAGCAATGTGTTCTCCCTTTGTTCATCTCTTGGTGTCCTTTTATAGAAGAATTCAAACTCTCCTTCCCTCTCTTGGTACATTTGATGGATAGTGGCCCAAGAGAGGAGGATGATTCCATTGTGTGCCACATTATTCCATTGTGTGCTCCCTTGAGGTCCTAAGGAGGCTTGGGCGTCTGTCCTTAGGCGGCCTTAAGTGTGAGATCAATTTCTTGGAGTGTGCCTTATGGTCCCAGAAAGTGACTTCTGCCACTCTCAGGTCTGCGCTGATTTTTTTGGGAAAGTCGCGCAAAGGCACGCCTATCGAAGAAATATGCACGTAAAGGCGCATTTTTCTAGTTTCTTCAGTGTGAAATTTGATTTTCTTCTGGACCTTAGAGATTTTTTAAATTCTCCATATTCTGTAATGTGCCTCAGCCCTATAAATCCTTCTGCCTAACATTTAATAATTTCATATTTTCTTGTCCAATTTTTCAGTGATAACATTTTCCCCCTAATGTGTGAGGTCTATGAAGAACTGTATAGCCGAAATACATTATAGCTTCTTTTCTGTGTACTGTGTGGAGAGAGAGAGAGACCTACATGTAACAAGGAGTTGGAAACACCTTACACTAGGTCGAAGAGCGACCATGTCTTGTGGGAACCTTGCAAGAAATGGTATGATACAATAAATACAATTTTTCTACAAGGCGGGCATGTCCCATGCTCGTGATGCTTTGACTAGCTAAACAAATCTATTTGACAGATCCAAATTTTGTCTGTGTCACTAGTATGGTAGTGATTTTCCGGTTGATGACGACGATTTCTGATGCCCTCAGGGGCGTTTGTTCTTTAATAATAGCTGGAATGTGGTACCCATATGCGTAAAATTGGTATGGCATATAAATGTGCATCACATGCATGGGTGTATGACTAGGACCTTCCTGTGTAATCATTGCTGAAAGATATGCTTATAAAGGCACAGGTCATCGATGAATTTGATCAAAGTGCAATGGTTGTAAGGTATGATACCATCTTGACATGAAATCTTGTGTCGTAGTCGAATTTCAGGAGGATCGATGACATCTGTGGGAAATTATGTCTCCCACAGTGCCACTCGAGGATGTCCATTTTGTGGTGAGGGGTGATCCAAGGTAATGCTTCCTTTTTGGAAAATAGGTGTTGATGTTGACAAAAAGGAAGCCTCAACCAAACGATAGAGTCACTGATGCAAGGGATCAGGATCCTGGATGTGATAGGTTTAACACAGGCATGATGGAGATGGGTGACTAAAAAATGATGATGGGGATTCAGTGGCCCAAGGTCGGAGTATAAAAATAAGCTTGGCTACAATCATAACTATTTCTGATGGAAAAATCCCTGGAGTCGGAAGGACGTCCAGGGTGGGTATATATTGGTTATGAATGTCATGGTGGCTTATGCGTGAAGGGTGTGATACTGCAACCAAGGGTGACCAGGGACTGCTGCCATGGGAGAAAAAATTGATTAATGAGTGGAGGACATAGTACACCGTTTGCGGTCTTTGTACACTTACCAAAAGAATGAAATAATGGGGTTTGGTTTTACAAAAAATAGAGACAAGTGCCCCAAAACATGAAAGTGTTCGCTCACTGATGATGTGAGGAAGGTTTTTTGTTTAGGGTGGGGGGCCCATTGGTTGGTCTCATGTGTGGGGTTAATGAAGTAGATGGAAAATGTCGCAGATGGACTATGGTGATGGAGGTATGGTAGTCTAAATGCGAGGTGTGGTGGTGCGATTTCGATTTGCTTGCAAAACCTGGTAGTCTGGGAAATGGGTTTTATTTCGATATGGTAAAACTTGACCTGATGCATGGTGGGTGAATGGGCGCGAGGTGCTTCCTGGACTAAAGTGGTATGGCCATGGCATCATGATTTTTGTGATATATGGTCTAATTTGGGTGACGGGCGCCATGGAGGGGAGGCTCTCCCGACCAACGAGGATGTTTATCATGTGCAAGGTGGGGTGATGATAAACATGGTCGGGTGCTTGGAACCTATGGTTAATTTCTTATGGAGAAATGATGTCAGGATATGAAGAGTTTTTTGGGACTCTATAATGCTGAGGGTAGAATGATACCTGCTTTGGAACTTTCAGTGGATGGAGCAATGGATGGTTTGCACGATACCTAGAAAAATACCCTAAGAGAAAGCATATTCTTTATTCAAATAATATTGAAAGATGTGTGCTAAAAAAGAAGATGAGAGAGGGCGTACTTGTGGTTCATGGTTATGGCCAGTGCAAATGGTGCATGGTGCCAATGTGTCAATTGAGTAGATTGTGTGGGAATCAATGCAACTCTTCGTCCCTGAATTGGACGCTCGGGAGGGATCAAACATAGAGGAGGAGGTCCTCTGCTTCCATTTCTGAGTTTTTGGCTTGGGTATGTCTAGCTCTCTTGGGGAGTGTATACTTAATGCCACTCTTATCGCTCTAAGCATCGGGAGATGATCACATTTTATTGTATGATGAAAGTGTGAGCAAATTCGACAATAGTTGTGCGTGATATTCTCTTGGTTAGAGAGATGTCTTTGCGGAAGGGAAGAGACCATGCGAAAATGGTTTGTGAGGTGCTTCAATTATTTTCACTGACTGACCCAGTGACCCATCAAGTCGCACAGTCTGCATGTTATCCTAGGTTGAACCTGGGTCATGCTTGGTTGGTGCGCCTTCCTAACCTGACCATTATGCCGACTTGGGTATGGAGTAGACTACCTGGGGACGTTCTGCCTTCCATGTTGGTCATTAGGTTTTAGATTGATAAGTTCCCGACATTTTTTCCTTAATAGATGTATCATGTCAATTAGAGGATGTAATTGCGATATATAGGTACAACGCTGCTCATGGTGATTGCCCTGACACACTAGGAAAAACATCCTAGAAATGGGGTTCCTGTCCTGCTCTCATGGCATGACCGGGTACCAGCGGCGTAGAGCTTCTAAGTCAGGGAAAGTGGCGACCACATGATTGGGTGTGTTACACAATGAACATGTTGGTCTTCTCTGTAGAGGGTGGTTGGGGGTCACTAGGGGCTCCCTGATTGACCGCTTTTCAGCTAACAGGAAGAGGATGGATCTACTTGTCACATCTTCTTGATTTGTCGAGATTTTCATGGATTCAGAGTCAGAGCCATCTTCTCAGGAGGCGGACTATGGCTGAACCCATACTAGCTAGTGTTGCACGAAATCTAGGGATACAGTGATAATGACGTCAAGGATGATTTCCACCGCATATTTAACATGAATATTGGGTGTCTCGGTCAGTGCGATATACTGCATGGACTGAATACCATCGTTGAAACATTTCCAAGGCTGGGCAGTCAGAGATGAAATGATCACATTCATCATAGATTATACAATGCTCGATAGGGGGAGGGGGAACGACTGTGAGTCTTTCAGGTGACTGTCGTTCCTCTTGCAAGCATAGAATGACACGAGGTCCATCTCTAGCTGATTGGGTGGAGGAATCCTCTTAATAGGATTGCTCAATGGCATGTAAGGCATCCCTGTATCGCGGAATATATGGGCAACGATAGGTGTAATTCCCATAAATGCCACATATATCGCATGTGTGATTTGTACGCAATGCCTTGCCTTGAATTTTGGTGGCAGGTTCCTTTTTACGGGAACTTGTTGCCACGATGTCTACCGCAGATCTAAGGAGTGGTTTTAATTCGTCCAGCTCAGGGCAGATGTAGGAAGGGTGGCCTACTACGTCACATATGGCACAAGGCAGTGATTCATGTTGTGTGGTGGGATTATCTACCTTCTTTCCTCTTTTATTGGTGTTCTTGGTCGTAAGCATTGGCTTTGCGATGGGAATTTCCTTCGAAGGGATGTTTGTGATAGTCTCTTGAACAGTTGGGACCTGCTCAGGATTGAGGGGGATTAACCCTGTAGAGGTGATGTGCGCGACTCCCATTGTGGTAGGTGGGACTAGGTACCAAACTGGGATTGCAAATGATAAGTTTGGTAGGACCATCGTGGCCAGGACCTGCTACGACACAAAACCAGCTCGGGTGAATAGGAAAGGAATTTGGGAGGTGTTGTAGGCTAGAGAGGCTTTCATGGCTGAGGACTCGATGTCATTACTGCTTGTCTCTGTGTCTTGACTGGCTTCGGTGCATGATGAGGACATCAAGCACAACGGAGCCTCTGTGACATGAGGTGATGACTCTGATATAATAGGGGATCTCCTAGGAATGAACCTAGGATGGATGACGGTTTGAACTAGCTGGGGCCATATTATTGGTACCATGTAAGCATCTCGACAGTTGTGCCTAGATAGGGTAGAATGAAATCGGTATTTTTTAGGGGTCGCTTTTCTTTGTATGTCAATTGGTCGACAGTATTGACGCAATCCTCAGAGGGGAATATCATAGTTCGGAAGACGGAGGAGGTTATGGCTGACATGACATACATATAACTCCGACCAAGGAGTATATTGTAATCCAGTTGAGCATCCCAGACTTCAATGTCTATAAGGACCGTCTTGCTGGCTAAGCAGACCGGAACATTATGGTAGAGGCCGACGGGAGCTAAATGGCGTCCATCGTATGCTCTAAGCGTGATGTCTAATGGCTTTAGATCAGGAGGCCCTAAATTCTACCAGAAGTTCTTTGACATGATGCATTTGGATGCACCCTCGTTAATGATACGTCAGTAAATGATCATTTTTTGAACCAACACCGGTATCTAGGAGGCGACCATCGAGGGAATCTTAGGGGTGGCTTTTTCTAAATCAAAATCCATTAGGTGCAAATCGGCAGGGTTGATGACGCCTAATGCAGAAAGTAAGGCTTTCCTTTGATTTGGGCATGATTGTAATACCTCAAAAGCTGACATGGCGGTGGGATATTGAGCTAGATCATCCATAATGCTATAGTTATGGGCCGCTTTGGAATGGTTTCCTGCCCACCTAGTTGGTCCCTTAACCATTTTTGGCAAAGGTTCAATAGGCATCTTTGATATGGTCAAAGGTGTTGTTGGTGTGCTTGTACTAGCCCCTAACGAATTGGTGTCTGGTGGGGTATCATAATTTTGGTTCCGTGTCTGAAAAATAATTTCTTCACCAGTCATGTAGATTTCATGGTTGTTCTTTCCAGAATCATCGAGTGTTTTTTGATGTTGCTGAGTGCTAACTGTCCCTTGATGGGGGAAATGCTCCTGCATGACTGATGTCTGCTGCGAGGATCCCCCTTGCCCATGGTTACCATGCAGCTTCTTTAGTTGAGGGAGGTCAGGACAGTGGTGAGTGTAATGGTCGTACTCACCACAGATTGAACAAGAGTGGTTCTTCTGAAGATTCGCCCTCTTGTTCTGCCATTGCAAGTTTTTTGGCTCCCAGTTTTGATTTTGGTTGGAGTTGCCTCCAGCATGAGATCATAGAGCACGTTGTTGATTATTTTCCCCCTGTCGAGGATTTCCTTTAGGCTTATTTTTTCCCTTTTTCTTAGCCGCATTAGGAGGATAATTTGGATTCTCCTGATTGTATGGTTGGCACGGTTGGGCTTGGGAAGGTTGCACAAAGTTCACCTGTGCATTATTCTACATGGGTGTGTTTTGTGCTGGGGACTAAGCATATTACTATCCTTGTCCGTGGTTTATGAATGGCTCTTGGGGGGTTTCTCTTTCACCAACTTGTCTAGCTGCATACTGGGTCCCCTGAGCCAGAGGATATGGTCCTCCCTGTTGATGGTGGTATGACGACGCCCTATTGGTAAAATTTTGCAGAGGTTAGAGATGAAATTGGTAGCCGGGTTGTGGGATGTTCTGGTTAGAATCATATGTGTAATCGAGGTACTGAACACTGCTGCTTAGGTGATTTTGCTTCAATGTCCCGATCAAACCATCTGCGGAGTTCGACACGTTTGGAAATTCTTTGTAAGTTTGCAAGCATGGGGCGTTGGGTATGATATTTTAAATATATCCTGAATGCGTATAGATCAGCTCGAGCTGTTGGGCCTTGCTGATGGCGTCCTCTCTGGATATTGGCTTTTGCGTTTCTGCATCCTTTGAAATCTCTGCTGTGAGAGTTTTTAGGAATGGGTCTAACAAAATGCGATCGTCCAGTTTGGCTTTTCACAAACTACGATGTTGCCGCCATTCGTGGAGATGGTCCGAGATATGGATGGTGGGTGTCTGCCTAAAGTGGGTCAGTAATTCCATTCCAGAATCATGGTGGATGGGTAACTGAAAATAACGTAGTAGCGAGGGCGCTAAAGGTTCCATGTGTAGCAAATGGTTGCTCCACATACCATTTCGCGGTTATTCCAGTCAGGGTGCATTGAAATAGTCTCAGTCGAATAACATCGTCTATGATGTTGTTCAACGAACATGATAGTTGGAAAGTCATAACATGATTTCTTGGGGTCTTCTGCTTGCTTTCCTTCAAATTTTGGAATGTTCGAAGGGAGTTTCATGGGCATGGGTGGCCATGTAGGGTTGTGTGCAATGGGGTCGTTTGTCAACTTGGTTAAATTTGGTAAGTTTAACGAAGCTAAGAAAGGTGATTGAGAGTTGTTAGCCCTTGCAACCTGTGAGAACACAATGTTTTTATTAGGTATAGGGTTTTTCTGCGACGTACCCTGCTGTGAGTTCACTTGGATTCCTGAAAGGGTAGCACTCCTCTATCCCCTAGGGGTTGTGGGAGGAGTGGTATGTGGTGAGCCTATGGGGGTGTTCACCAGTGTGGCGCTGGGTGACCGATGAGGGTTCCCAACTAATGATTCCCCAATAAAGGATGAACCAATAAGCGTGGCAGTGTTCTGTCATTGACGCCTAAATGGAAAAAGACCTGGAACCCCTCTCGGTAATGGGGGGAGGTCCAAAAGATGTCTAGATCAACAAGGTCCTGTTGGGTCCCTTCTGGCGTCGAATAAGTATGGTTTTGGAAATATTTGAGAGTATAGAGATTATAATCAAAGAAAAAATCCGATCACATACATAAAACATAGCGAAAATGAAAGATAAATTTTCCCTTTAGATTAATCCTATGTGAACTGTCAATAAAAAAATATGGTTTTTTTGTTGTTTTTGCATATGATACTCAAATCCTAGAAGAACTAATCATCCTCACGCGCTTAAATGTAAATGGGCCTTCAAAATATATCTTGCAATTTCTGGCACAACTTCCTGAAAGAACTGTTGACGCCCCCAGTCAACTGAAGAAAATCGACCAAGGTAAGGGTAGAGGATCTAGTGTTGCCTGCACCATCACCTATAAGGAAGGATGCCCTAGTTTTGGTCACTAAGTACCTTCGTCCCACGTGAGTGTTTGAGTATTGAGCTTCTTAGTAATTCAACTACCAGTACCGAGTATTAGACGGGTCAGGTAGCCCCGAATAATACTGCATGCACTGGGCCTAAGCTTAACCCCCTTTGAATCGGGTCTATGTGGCGCTCGAGTTTTCTTTGTTGTGCGTGGATAGATGGATTTAAAAGTTCCCTAAAAATTCAACTTCTATGTTTCAAGACGTAAACTAACCAAGGCATCTTATTGGAGGCCTACCCCCTTGGTCCTATCTTAAACAATAAATTCTCTTGTAGCCCCTGTGGGGAGAGTTTAATGAGTTTAGTTAAGTTAGTTTTAGGTGGCTTTGATTCACTTAGGGTGTGAATGTGTGTGAGAAAGAGGTGACAATCGCATAGTTTTAACATGTGGATATGTAGTGATCCTTTTCAAAATCCCCTATTAAACTACGTTTGGTTGTTCCTTGCTCAAAAGTAAAACATGTGCAGATATGGGCCGCTTACAATGTTTCCTAGTTAATCTAAATGATCAACTATAGGGAGATGGTAAATTATCAGTAAAGAGTGTTCATATGCTTACCTAGGATCACCCAAGGGTGCAAAGGCAACAAATATTTCTTGCACTCTAAGGATAATTAGATCCTGGTCTCGAATCCTAGTGCCAAAAATTGAACTAAAATTAATGACTTTAAACTAGGAAAATGAAAAATATTTAGCTAAGGATATGTGGACTAGGGCCACTCACTTTGGCTAATTACCTATGTTTTTTTTGGTGTCTAAATTCACAAAACATAAATTATTTCAGAATGCAAGTTAGTTTCCCCCTACTTAAACTATGTGTTCACTTGGCGAAAATAAACTTGAAATTTTTAAAACTAACACCTATACTACTAAAACGCAACCAAGCGTGAGTTTTAAAAATTCATGGGACACCTTAAACAGTGTTGGAAGATTTCTTATGGGCTTCCAGTCACTTTACAAACAGGAAATGAAGAGAAATAGAAAAATTTTTCTTCCTCTGGTTTCCATGCACAAAAGGCTCACACAGGTGCGAAGTCTGCATCCAGGTCACTGCTGAAAGTGCGCGGTTGGTCGCGTCTGTCTGTGAAAATGTCGCGTGATTTTCTTGCAAATTTTATTTCGGAGCTTTTGAGCTTCGGCCTCTCACTATGCGTGAACATGCAGAGAAGAAGAGAAAAGGGGCAGTTTAAGCCAAACTCCAGAGCAAAGAAAGAGGTCTCTGCAAAAGGCGCAACCACATAAACTAGGAAGTAAAATCAGTGGAGTCACCAATCCTGTGTAGGTGGATTTGGTGCACAAATGTACCAAAAAAAACCTGCTTAAGAGGAGTGGTCGTTTCATCTTAAGTTCCTGGTCACAGGAAGATAATCAAGGGGGTCAGCAAGTTAGTGAACATGCCAAAACATAAAACATACTAAATAAGAAAATAACATGCATCTATAGAAAGAAAATAAAAACTAAACTAAAACACATAACACAAAATCTCTAAATAGAGTCAAACAACTTCAATAATTCAAACGGTGGTGCTTGCATCCCCTCTTATTGAGTGCTAGTAGGAATAAAGGATGAAACATTTACTCACTTTCCAAGGGGCCCTTAGAACTATGGAGTTCTAAGACCCGATGCAAGGATGTATTTACCTCCGAGCTACCTTGGCGCAAAGTATCTTTCTCTACTTCGAAGGATTGGAGTTGTTGGGTGGCCAACAACTGAATACCCTCTATCTCTGCTCCAGATCACACACTACTGGATTGATTAGGGAAATTTTGGCCAGCATAACAATGTCTTCTCCCTTTTTTCATCTCTTGGTGGCCTTTTATAGAAGAATTCAAACTCTCCTTCCCTCTCTTGGTACATTTTATGGATATTGACCCAAGAGAGGAGGATGATTCCATTGTGTGCCACATTGTTCCATTGTGTGATCCCTTGAGGTCCTAAGGAGGCTTGGGCAGTTGTCCTTAGGCGACCTCAAGTGTGAGATCAATTTCCTGGAGTGTGCCTTGTGGTCTCGAAAATTGACTTCCACCACTCTCAAGTCTGCGGGAATTTTTGAGGGAAAGCCACGCAAAGGCACACCTATTGAAGAAATATGCGCGCAAAGGCACATTTTGCTGGTTTCTTCAGTGCACAATTTGAATTTTATTTTGGACCTTATAGATTTTTAAAATTTTTAAAATTCTCTAATGTACCTCATCCTTGTAAATCCGTCTGCCTGACATTTAATAATTTCATCTTTGCTTGTATTATTTTCTAGTGATAACAATGTGTATCGGCAGGCTTCTCAAAAACCGTTGTACTTTTGCCTTTTCATCGTGCAAATAAGGTCCATATCTTAATAATGAAGTAAATTTTGTAATAAATTCATCCATGGACATTTTCCCCAATTTTAGATCATGAAATTCTCGAGATTTTTCATCGTAGAATCATTCAGTCAGATACTTATCTTTGAAATATTGCTTAAACTCACCCCAAGTTACGTTTTGATCTTCAACTCCACGCACATTCTTAACTTCTTCCCACCACAATGTAGCTTTCTCCCGTAGTTGGTAAGTGTCTAAACGAGCTTTAAGTTTGTTGTTATAATCATACACCTAAAAGTACTTGTTCATGTTTATTATCTAGGCTTCCGGCATTTCTTCAGCCTCTCCATCAAAGGTAAGAGGCTTGATCTTCTGGAATTCACCTTGTAATTCCACTTTTTCTTTCTTCAGCTCTTGTTGTTCTGAAATATTCCGATATTCAACCTCATTATAGGTTCGACTTTTATTACTTCATTGCGTTCAACTGCCTTAGGGATTGTCATGCATTGGTTTTCATTGTTCTCCTTCTTCATGAGTATCCCTCTTAGGGCTGGGTTGTGTAGTGGGAGGATTTTGTCTATCCAAAAGGCTTTTTGATATCCTTTCATGCTCCCTCATTAACCTTTCATTATCACTGCGAACCTTGAGCATCTCTATCTAAAGTTGTTGCACGGTATCAAGCAATCTATTTGTCTGTCGTTGCTGCTCTTCCAACATTCTGCTTGTTTACTGGTGATATTCTACGCTTAACTGCACCCAAATTTTGGGGCTGACTTCAAGATTAGTCATAGGATGGGTTTCCCCCATGTTTCTGGGTGTCCAATGACTGGTTCCTCTCCTCATGGTATCTTAACGCTAAACGTTTCCTGTACTGTACACAATTTTCAATATTAAACTTAATGAAAAACACCCATGTTATTGTGTTTTCCATCTGGCCCTAGTGTGTAACCACGCTCTGATACCACTTGTAACATTGACCCAACGTTTCAATCCATTCACATAATAATTTGCTTTTTACTTACTACCATTGTCATTATTCTTCTAAGCATAAACACATTAGCCACATAATCATTTACTACACAATTGTGAACTACTCATATCCTTCCACCTACCGTGACAAACTTATATCTAAAACATGCATATAATAATTTGTATAAATCTACAAATCTTAATTAATCATCCTAAACAATGATTAAGAGGACTGATTAATGTATAAAACCTTCACACTTTGGTGTTCACTTATATACATATATAAGCCTTACCAAGGGTTTAATTATTTCTTGGAATAATACACGCT
Source organism: Pinus albicaulis (assembly GCA_034641835.2). Lineage (NCBI taxonomy): Eukaryota > Viridiplantae > Streptophyta > Pinopsida > Pinales > Pinaceae > Pinus > Pinus albicaulis. The sequence continues at coordinate 1,510,331,951 of CM076581.1, read as the reverse complement.
TTTGAACTCGGGCCATCCCATTGGGATTCCCACAACATAATTATTAAGGTTTTTTCCGCATGTTATCCCCATGCCGATTATATAACTATTTATCTATTTTAATAAAGTTCTTGTCAGACCTTAGATCTCATCGCATCTGATATAAAAACAAGGTTTGATTTCCGGTACTAAGGGTTATGAGGAGTGCTAATTACTTTGATTATTTGCATGTCTCGTTCTATGTGATGCCTCCACTTGTTCGCATCCTTAGCTATCCCTTGTCCCACGCTTTGTCCTGGCGATTTAATCTTGATCGTCGAAATCCTATCCATATAGATGGACGGTGTATACACAAGGAGGGATGGTTAGGGTAACTAACCACCCCATCCTCCTGCCAGAATTTGTCATTTTCTCCGCCAATGAGTTCAGGGTTTCGGCTCTACAACTTGGTTTCTTCCGATCTTAACTTTTGATGGTTTCTTCTGCAACACAATGCTGCCTGATGGTGTATCCATTCCGCATTTGCTTTACCAGACCACAAAGGTACATTTTTAACATGAACCCTACGATTATCGCTTAGTCGTTTCTGCACTTTATCCTTTGATTTGTTGTACCTCCTGTGACAGTTTGGGTATGGGAGCTAGGTAATGCTCTACTCCACTTCTTGATTTTCTTGGTTTTCTAGGGTTTAAATTCGTCTCGGGGAGGTGTAACATGTATACCTTGCAGGCCGAAAGGTTGCACCGACCATTTCGGCTTCCTCAACGTCTCAGGTAATAGTTAACAGTTAATAGTTTTGGTTTGAGTTTTTCATTTAACTTGATTAATAATTATTCCAATGACCATAACCCCTACTGCTGCTGTGGTGAATGCAGGTCTGCATGCCAGCCAATGTCGGTGGCAGCACAAGCTTGAGAGCCTTCTAGCTCCCTTATGGTAAGCAATTTAATCTCTCACTGTTGTTAATGAAAATGATAGCTGGTTTATCCTTGTATTTACAATCACCACCACCCCTCTATCTCCTACAGGGATGTAGGGTTTTTCCATTGTGAAAGCATTTCGATCTAGCTGTGAATTTTTGGTACTAGATTACTAGTTTTTTTTTTTGAAAAGAAATTTGCTAAGGCATAACCCTCTTTGTAATTCTATCTGGCTGTTACATTTTTCTAGATACTCTGTATTTGTTAAGACATAGGAACAGACTTCGATGTAAAATTTAATTACAAATGTATATTATTTAAACATTTATTCCATGATCCAGACTTTCAGTCGTTGTCGCGACTTCTGGTTTTTTTGTTTTGGTTCTTCATGTATGTAATGTAATTTTCATTATTTCATAGATTTTTATGTTCTGAATTCTAGTTCAGCGAACAAGAACGATGTAATGAGTAAATTTTTTATATAATTGAGTTCTGCCTATTCTATTCATGGCCAGACTCTATAGTTACATTCTTTATGGTGGCTATCGGCTTTGTTATGCATTGCATGCTAATGAAAATCTAAATATCATTTCTTTTCTTCTGCAAACTCTTGCTTATTTGTAATTTCTCCCACCTGTTTTCTTATGGAATTTATAATTGCATATACAATTATTCCGGGACACTGGCTCAAGGGACTTGAACTCAAACCCAATTCTCGGGTTCGGGTACTAAAATCGTAGGCCTAGACCCTTGGTTTACCACAACGTAGTAACCCTACTGTCTGTATTTTTTTGATTGTATTGTTTTGCTATATTCTCTCTATTATAATATCTATTCTTATGGTTATGGAATCAGTTTATCTATCCATGCTATTTCATATAATAGAACTATAACGTTTAGACGAATTATATATTTATAATGAATTTGAGTTACAGGATTTATTAAATATTCTAGTATCATTGTGATTTCCTCATTTACTAATTACAGAGATCTCCTCATGTAATCTTTATAACAGAGAATAATTTATGGTTATGTCTTACTATAGCCCTACCCAAAACAATTAGGTACAGTGAATACTTTTTAATTGCAACTTTACAGTAAACCCTAACAATATAGTAAGGCTTTCCCTATTGTTATTATTGTTTAAAAATTGGAAATCCAAGATACTTAAATCCCTATTTCAAAATATTCTTCTGATGGTCCTCCCAACCTTGAGCAAGGCAATCATGTCTTTTGCTCCCCCCTTGCTCCTCACTAGGGCCTAGGTAATCCTTTGAGACACGACGTGAGATCTCAAGATAAATTCTAGTCTTTACTTCACTTGGTATTCTTGAGCTCCACTGATTTCCTCACCAGCTCTAGACAACCCATAGCAACAACCTGTTGCTAAACCCCAACATCCTTTCTGCACATAACCCCTTCCCACCTTAGGATTTTCCTCTAAATCCTTTTGGGAAAGTAACTGTCACAACTGCCTCAACTCTTTTACCCTGGGTTCTTGGAATTATTTACCAATCAGTTACTTTCTCCTTTTTTACTCAAGGCAATTATTAAATTAACTCTTTTTTAAAAGACAAAATATTATATATTAAATTACCGTTAACGAATACTTATTCGTTACTCATTCAAAAGGTGCCAACAGGGTGTTACAATAAATTATATTCTAACATAAACATTTATCTATATACTTCAAAATTATATATATATATATAGAAATTAAAATAATTGAAAATGTTACTACCTAATTATAACTAAATATTATCATATTTTTTCTAATATCATCTTCATTACTTTTTCATGAATGAAAATATAA